>JBAMMX010000028.1:14104980-14704980 GCA_037126225.1 Dillenia turbinata
GAAATTCTTGAATGGAAGCAGCATGAGTTAGTGAAAACACCATAGTAGTCTGCCCAGTTTTCGGACCGCTATTGGATTTTCTTGGACTTGCCTCACTTCTCTATTTGGCAAATCAAAACCTTGTTTTCGCAATCTTCAAAGCACATTCATTTCCAAAGCAACTCTTGTTCCTTAATTGTTTGTCAATAAAAAGAAGAAAACAAAAATAGGGTATGAAAAATCAAACACTCAGACTCTTTTAATTAAAATTTTGAATTCAAATTTTGAGAATAAAAAAAATATAAAGGTGAGAAAGTCAACTTCTAAATTGGATTTCACGATTGTTCAAAATTGGATTAGTCAAGTTTTGTGAATACATATTAAAAAAAGGAGGAAAAACAAATAATATGAAGATATATATGTCCTAAGCAACATTTATTATACCAACGGTCAATTTAATAGGTAAGAATGTTAGCTCTGTTAATCAAATTTTGAGTTCGAAATTTAAAAATAGAAAAAACTATTTTAAGAAAATTATCTTCCTAAAATGAACTCGATAAACACTCAAATTAGATTAATCAGAATAAAATTTCAGATATTAGTTGGTATAAATAAGAAAATAGTATTTTTCCAGAAATAGTGATTTAGTTCCTATTTCCTTGTAAAGAAGGGAAAAAGCATGGCCAAGTTATTAATAATAGTTGCAAGTTGGATTGCAATTCCTTATGATTAATTACGTTGCAATCTTGGCTTTTAATATTTTTTTCAACATTAGGCACCAACTTCACTTCCCATTGACAACGCAAAAAAAATTTATTTTATTATTTTTTAAAGTAATCACATGCGAACAACTACAACAAGACTCCCCGTACACACCTCCCTCACAACCGAACGATCAATCACCATAAGGGCAATTTTGTCTTTTGAACTGCCCCCAATCTTACGTTCTCTTCAACAACGCCGGTCGTTCATACGCCATTATCTTTCACTCTACGACCATAGAACCCAATTTTCACTCTTTTGTCCTAAACATCACCCTCCTGTCACGTAACCAAAAGTCCCTCCAATCAAATCACGCCGCGTCACCCCCTCCATCTTGGCATGCTAGTTAGCATGATTCTAATTTTACTTTGTTTTACTAAATAATCACTTTTACAAAATATTATTATAAGGGATTCAATGTACCAATACACATCAAAAGATATTTTGTTCATATTTGTGATTCTGAGATATGAATCAGACAGATATTAATACTAGAAGTGTAATCAAATCGAGTCAATTTAATATATTACCTTATTCAAATTCGACTCAATTGAAAATTATCCTACTCGATATTTGATCTGAACTCGATCGACTCTGAGTTTTCAAACTCGAACTTGATTCGAAAGAAATTTTATAATATTCGAACTCGATTCGACTTAATTCAAATACTTATAGAAATCGAATTCGAGTTTAAGTTCGAACTCGAGATTGAATGTAAACTAAAATTTAAATTTATAATTTATAAAAATTTTATAAAATATAATATAATATATAAAAACTTGATTAATCTCGTGAACATTTTGAGTCGAGTATTTTAACACTCAAACTCGATTCGATACTTAAATTAATATAATTAAACTCAGTTAAAACTCGATTAAATCAAACCAAATTTGAGTACGTCTCGAGTCGAGTTCGAGCTACTCGCGAGTAACTCGATTCACTTACACCCCTAATCAATATTTTTGTGTATTTAGTGATAAAATACTAAAATTTTTTAATTAATTCTCGATTTTGAGTTTTTAAAATAAAATGTAAGCATTAGAAAGTTCGCTCTTAAATTGAGTTTTATATCTACTCAAATTAGGTGAATTAGATTTCTAAATATTAATAATCAAATATAAAAAATACGAATAAGATATTATAATGATACTGTTAATTTATTAAATCTGGTGATTGATTAAAAATAAATTTGTTAGAATTAGATATTATAATGTTATTTGATAGTTGTTTAAAAATGAATTTATTAGATATTTTATTGTATTAAAATAAAAAACTAATAAATAAAATAATAAGGATTTGATATAGAAATAATTAGGATTTGATGTTTTATTAGTAATTATAATGCATATTATTAAAATTTTATCATGCACCGATTGCTTTCGGAGAATTTAGTAAATTCACTTCCCCCCCACCTCCTTCTAAATTTGACTTCTCGAACAATGGGGTGTACAGGAAGTGTCAGAGACGTGGACCAATAAAAATGGGATTTAGGTTTTCACTTTGTCCTACCAGGGTGAGTGTAACATATCCCAGATGGTAAAATGAAAAAGCGAGCATCATATTATTGAGAGAGAGAGAGAGAGAGAGAAAGAAGAGTGCTTTGCTCCTCGAACGGTTTGCTGCTCAAAATCCCGTTTTTCTCCTCACACGACTCTGAAAATTAGGGAAGAAAGAGTGAGAGGAGAGAGGAGAGAGAAAACGAAATCGCAGAGAGAGAGAGAGAGAGAGAGAGAGAGGAAGAGATTGATGTCGAAACCCTTAATTCAATCATAGGAGGGTGTGAAGAAGCATTTTCTGAAACGAAGAACAGAAAGTTCAAAAATTTTCTGGTTTTGGGTTTGATGGCAGATTCAAGGCTATGATATGAGGATCTACTTCTCCTCTTCTTCAGATGCATCGATTCATCGATCCTCTGATGCGCGGAATTAATTGTTGAATTTTCGAATAAGAATTTTGGTTTCTGATTCAGAGGAATGAACGGTGACGGAGGAGAAGTTTCGGCAGCTCCGGCGTCGCCGCCGCCGCTTGAGTGGAAATTCTCTCAGGTTTTCGGCGAGCGCACCGCCGGAGAAGAAGTTCAAGAGGGTAAGTCTTCCTTCTCTCTCTTCGATCTGTTTTAGGGTTTGATATTTTTTGCTTCTTGATCTGTTTTATGAGTGATGTGTTGTCGTGGAATACAGAAATGTTAGTTTTGATTGGTGAAATTAGGGTTTGATTTTTGTTGTTGTTATTGTTTGGACCTGCCTTGATCACTTTACTTGATCAAATGAGTTTTAGGTTCTGGGTTAAACATGGGAACTTGATAACTATAGGTTGGATCTTGAGAATTGAACTCACTGTTTGATTAGTTCGATGAGGCTGATTAGTCATTGGTGCTGGTAGAGAGTGACCGAGAGCAACTGCAGTTGTCCATTAGCTTAAGGCAAAGTGGTGATGTGCCATGCACTGCGCACGCATTATGTTGAAAAATCTTATAATGTGGATTACTAAACCATATTGTACTCACTAAGCTTTATTGAGCATGTTTTGATAAGTGCTATGCAGTATGTACACAGTGCCACAACAAAGTTATGAACAAGTTTACACTATTCTAAGTTGCAAAGTGAAAGGTGGTGTCATGTTCAAAGGGCAATGTCCAACACAGGCACTAGATACACATGCTCATGTTTAGAAGTGTTTATGCAACAAAGAAAGAGCATGTCATGTTGTTTCAAGGGCTAGGGCTCCTGTAACCATTTTGCATCGTAGGTAGACAGAAGTTTACTGTTGTGGGAATGCAGTGGAGGAACTTGTGGGTTTTTGCATGTGAGAAAGATTTTGCACCTTTTGAAGTTAGAGATAAAAGGACACACAGGCAATTAGTTAGATCATGTTAAATTGGAGAATACTGGACTGAAGTAGACCACATGGTTTTTCAAGTTTTGAGTGGGAGTCTTTTCGGTTCCAAGTCTCCCAACACATCTAAACTTTTGTGAGTGCACCACTAATGTGTTTTTGCGAGGAGTCAATCACCCAGTATAAGGAAGACATCCTATGGTGCAGTGATGCTATCATCACCAAAAGCACTGTCTTGTATATGCAGACCATGACTTGCTGTTCCCTGATATTCCTTGTAACTGGTCAGTTGGAAGAATTTCCTGATGCTACCTCACCTATTTATTATTATCCTTTTTTCTGTTTGTGTCTTCAACACTGATTGCATCCACTAGCTAATGGTGCATTTATCAACCTTATTGGCTAACTGAACCATCCTATGACTCATTCCTTACATGAGAGAAATGTTGTTGCTATTGGTCTCCTTTCAAATGTATGTGCTGAAGGGCATGGTTGAGAGCCACATTGCTGTGTGGTCTGGACGGTTTTTTTTTTTTTTTTTTTTGGTGGGGGTGGGGAATTGTAAGTAGAGTGGGTTTTTGGACAATATAATGCGCATTCAGAGTGATTCACTGCACCACTTTCTCTGCAAGGGGGCTGAAGTCTTCTTCTTGCTTCCTCCTTGTCAAAGCCTCATTAAACAAAGAATGGACAAAGCGAAAGCAGCAACAATGTTGTCTTTTGATGACTCCATTCCCACAAACCCGCCTCCTCACCCCACTGAGGTCTGTCTCCTCTCATAAGTCCAATGCATCAACTTTTTTTTTTTAATTGTGTCGGTGGTTACCACTGTTCCATGATGTTGCAAGCAAGATGATGCTTTAGGTTGAAAGGATCTTGTAGTTTGCTGGGAATAACTAAAAGGCTTCATAGAGGTTGTTGAAGATGCAAATTGCAATGTAAGTTTGGGCTTATTTGGACATTTCATGCTGTAATTTCTTCATGTTTGTGTAAAGATACAATTTGTCCTTGCACCTTGATAACCAGGATCAATTAGGGTAACCATATATACCACTGTACAGAAGGCGAACTCGGTATATGTTAAATGCATAGCTTTTATCTGATTGCCACTGTGTCCATGAAGAAGGTGTTGTGGGGTGGGTAGCGTTTGATTCTAGAGGTTCAAAGGAAAATTATGAAAAGCTACGACATGACTCACATTACTTTATGGTGAGGAATGTTCAAAAATTTGAGCACAATGCACACAAAAAAGAGGCTTTCATCATCCAGAAAAAGCACAGAGGAATGTTCTGGAGATAAAAGTATGTTATAGTGAAGGATTAATTTGCCAAGAATTCTATTTTTGAATGATTGTATTAAAGGTTATGACCAGGAGTACCTCCAATCAATTATAGAAGAGAAATTTAAATTAAGATAGTTTGGTGTGCAAAGAAAACCTTTTAGTGCTCCAACTGGAAGTAGCAATAATATTCAAATTCAAGCAGCTCCAAGAGGCCAAGGAAGACCGAGTAAATATGAGAACATGTTATTGTATTATTTAACTAATAATTTGAATTCGATTGGAGTTCCATGGTGAAAACATATTCATGTAGTTGACCCTAACCACTTTGGGACCTAATGCTTATTTGAGTTGAGTTGCACTGTGCTCATATAGAGTAACTGTTTTTGGACATCAATTTAAGAATCTGGACGCTTCTTAGTTCTGTCATTTGCTATGATTATACTGCTTGTTAAGTCCTCTTGTGGTTGCTAATAATTGGTTAATTGTATAGGGTAAGATATTTACCAGTTCAAAGCAATGGAATTTAGTTTATCCTATGAGGGATGCATTCTGTCAATGAGCTAATGCTTTTCGTGAGGGAAATAACCTATTGATCTGCGTTGAATGCAATGCAGGCACGTTTTCTGCTTGGAGTCTTGCAAATTGACCCTAGAACCCACACAATAGGCATCTCATGTGTAGTGGTGGATGCACGGAGGTTGTTGAAACTGCAAATCACTCAGAGAAAATAGGTTTTGACCCTTTGTCATTCTCTATGAATTGTGTCATGTGAACTCCACAAGGTCAGGAAAGAAGACTTGCAAAGGATGATGGGTACATGAGGTCTGGAGAGAAGTATTAAAAATACTCGTAATGATTGGGAGACGGATATCTCACAACATTGTCTGACTTCTGGGGGATTCACTCTTAGAAGAAGCTAATGACTAGTGTAAAATATAAGAAGGTTAAAAGCTATAAGGATATGTACAGTGAGGATGAGGGCTTCTAGAATGCTCTCTCTAGCCCTTTTTTGGGTTCATTTGGTGAGAATGTATCAGAAGTTTTGAATGACTAGTGTAGCTTGGTTGATAGTTCTCTTAAATCCGTTTTCTTTTTGTCTTTCACCAAATCTTTATCCTCCTCCGATGATGTAGCATATGTTAGTTTTTTAGCTCTTGTAAAGTTTTTGCACCTCCTTGGTGCTCTTTTTGTCTTCAAAACTTCTCTTACCGATAAAAGAAAAAGGTAAATCCATGATTTGGTTAAAAAGTTTTCGCATGTGCTGGGAAAGGAAGAAATATTTTGTAGCTTGGTACAGCCAACTCTTTCTATATATTGGAGATGAGTGCAGCTAAATTGGTCGATGTGAACAATAAATTCTTTAGAATGATAACCACATTAGATGGGAACCCACTCCACAGTGGATAACCAAAATTTAGCAGAGATGTCTCTTAGGGGCTGGATGTGGCTGATGGTTTAAACAGTAACTTAAGGCTCTGCACAAATTCCACAGCAGAAAAATGAAGCTTTAGGTAGGGGCTAGATTGGCTTGGAATGAAGAGTTTAGAGACTGAGGATGGAGATGGTTATACAACTTTTGTCCACTGATGTTTTCAGTGACACCAAAATAATGCCTATGTTGCCAGGTCATAAATCTGTGTTATTGAGGAACTTTCCAGGAGTAAGGGTTATTCAAAATCAGAATATTTGATGTTATTGTTTGATAGATCCAATCCTAGAAGCTTGTTCTATGAGTGAAGAATATGGATTTCTTTGGTAGTTGTGGAGTTGGGATGATTGGTTTCCAGGCTCCATGATGTTTCTTAAATTTGCTTGTAAGTAACGCATTCTTGCAGCCTTGTTTATTTTGGTGGTAACTGTTTACTGATTATTTTTGAGAGCTTCTCACACAGTGTTGTGTTTGTATCTACAGTTGATATTATATCAGCTATTGAGTTTGATAAATCTGGGGACCATCTTGCTACTGGTGACCGTGGTGGGCGGGTGGTTTTATTTGAAAGGACTGACGCAAAGGAGGTGTTTTTCCACCGTTGCAGTTTTTGTTTGATTGATGCAGAGTTTTTCCTTTCCTGTTCTCATATTTAATGCTCTTTCAATCTATACTTTGTAGCATGGCGGAAGTCGAAGGGATCTTGAGAGGATGGATTATCCTAGTAGGCATCCTGAGTTTCGTTATAAGACTGAGTTTCAGAGTCATGAACCTGAGGTACTCTTTTCTACCATCTACTGCTGCTTTATGCTTCTTTTTATTAGATCCAATGTCAAGGCTGTTGAATTTATGTTGTATCTTCATCTCTCTTTATAGTTTGACTATCTCAAGAGCTTGGAAATAGAGGAGAAAATCAACAAGATTAGGTGGTGCCAAACAGCCAATGGCGCACTATTTCTGCTATCAACTAATGATAAGACCATAAAGTATTGGAAGGTAGGAAAGTACAGGGTCTTGTGTTTATTTTAGTAGTTTCATTTTTTATTTTCAACTTACTAGAATTATATCTTCTTGTTAACTTTGCATGCAAAATTGGGCTCTCTCTCTCTCTCTCTCAGTTTCTTCCTCTCTAAGGTGTTTACTTTAGTATTATCAGTAGACTTTTTGTGTTTTCTTTTCCGCCTTCAGGAAGCATTTAATGCATGTGTTGCTAGGAATTGTTTTGGAGAATTCACCAATTTTGTATTTCCATGATATAGTGCTCATGGTAGCTTTTTACCTGCCAAGACAGGATGTTGAATATAAACTAGCTACTGAAATTTGGTTTTATGATGTTTTTTTTCTCGCTGCCTGACCACCGTGATTACTTAGTATGAAGGAAGAGTTTTCTATAGTTTTGACTTGATATAACTGGTGAAGTGATCTTTGACCATCTTTCATATAAGAAGTTATATGGCTATGACACTAATTAATATCCATAGTTCCTATAGTTTCTATTTCATATAAGTATTTCTTCTTGTACTAAACACAGTACAAGTATTGTATTTTATTTTTGTTTGTATTTCTACTCCTGGATTTCTAAGTAATCTGTTTTGAGCTTTTACCAGGTGCAAGAGAAAAAGGTGAAGAAAATTTCTGAAATGAATGTGGACCCCTCCAAAGCTGCAGGAAATGGTGGTATTGCCAGCTCAAGTGCTATGGTCATCCCCAAACCCTTACTTGCCAATGGAGGAAGCATAGACAGGGCTTACAGTTATTTGAGCAATGACTTTTCATTCCCTCCAGAGGGCTTTCCATCATTACGTTTGCCAATGGTAGTCGTACTCAACCTAATAATTTTTGGATTTGTTATATTCAGATATAATTCTAATAAATCAAAAAAACATATGGTGTTTCTTTAGTTCAATGCAATTTAATATCAGTCTCTGATGTGGGCTTATATTGCCTAGAACCTGAAATTAAGCTTACATCAGCAGTGAAGCTGCCTAACATTTTTAGCCTTTATTTTGATATGCAGGAGTTTTATCCTTTGTTTTTTTCTTAATTAGATGGACAGCATGCATTTAGCGTGGTGTCTGATAGTGTCACTTGTACTCAAATTATTGGGGGGCCTACTTTACTAATAAAACTTAGGTTTGGCATTCTGTAATTATTAAAAGATCGCATTGACAATGTGTAGTAATATTTCTCTGTCAAAATATAGGTAGTCAGCCAGGAAACAAGCCTTATGGCTAGATGTCGAAGGGTATATGCCCATGCTCATGACTATCATATCAACTCTATATCAAATAACAGGTGAGTTCATGTTAGAATTTAATCAGATTGTACCAATATTATGGTTTAATTGTGTTTGATTGAGGAATCATGGTATGGAGCAATGTATTCTTGTTTCTGCACTCATACTGTAGAAGCATTGCTTTCATCATTTTAATGTCAATGTTACTGGTTTGTTGCCATAAGCTTTGTGGCTATAATTGACTCATATGAATTACTTAAATATGCTGCAATTAGGAGTGGAGAACCGAACCATGCTTCCAGAAAAGCCTTATTTTTTTTTTTGTCCATTTTTTTTTCTTTTTTCTTAACCTTAATCATCCTTTAAATGGTTTTTACATATTAAAACCAATTTAATTGAGTTTGGCAAGTAGGGAAAACCAAACCTCCACTTTAAAATTAGTTTATTTATAATATTATATTCCATTGGTTGGTAAACATCAGTCTAGTTACTGTTCAGCCTCTCTCATTTAAGAAATCTCTGTCTTGTACGTTTGATGGTCCCAACATTCAAGAAACCATAATGGTTGCTTTCATCTCTACCTCATTAGGTTTGGGTTCCATACTCGTTCTCAGCTCTCTCTGCATCAGTCATCTTTCTCGCTGGCGATTGCACCATTTTCCCTCTTCAATTCTAGTCTGCAAAAGGAATTGCAATTTTGAACTTTTCTTCATCTCTCACTGGAAGTCATCAAAGATGAGTCGAGTGCAAATGTTGACCTTTTCTTCATCTCTCACCATTTTCCCTCTTCAATTCTAGTCTGCATTAGGCTTTGTCTAATTGCTTTACCCTCAACTATCTAGGTGCTAGGTTTCTGTTAGTGCTATGGACAGTGTTCTCAAAAGCCTTAGGTGCTAAAAACACCAAGGCTGTCAAACGTCCAAGGCACTCTCCCGAGTGAAGTGAGGCACTAATAAAACATAAATGTAAAATATATGTCCTAAAAATTTGGATTACATCATTAGAAAATCAAAATGATTTTCAAAGTAATAAAATGTCGTGTAGCAATAAACTATTAACAATTAAAAGAAAAATGCTCCTACCATATCATCAGAATCCAAAATTGGTATTGACTTTGGAGTTTACCTAAAGCGTGTAGAATATCGAACAGCGAAAGCAAAAAACCACAGAACAAAGAACAAATTGCAGCCAGCATAGAACAACAAATAACAAAGAAGATGATGAGGAACAGAGAACAAATTGCAGCAAGCAAAAACCCCAAAAACAAGAACCAGCAGAAACCAGAGAACAAAGAATGCGGCTACCAAAGGACCAAGAAGAAGAGTAGGAAAAGGGATTTTTGCACTTTGGTGGGTGATTTAAAATAACAAAGAAAAATTAAACATTTCGGCGGCATTTTGGCATGAAAATTGACATTTTAAGAGAGTGAAAGTGGGTAGATGATGGAGAGAGAGAGAGAGAGAGAGAGAGAGAGGAGAAAGAGTGAAAAAGATGAAGATAATAATCTGTGTTACCTGCTTTGAAGACTACGATTTTTAATAGTGGATGCTGTATTCAATGTGTTTTTGTCTCTATAACCACAGCAGCTTTGAAGAATGCCTTCATCGAGTCCTTGTCTGTCCCCCAAATTTTCTTCATTCCTTTTTTTTTTAATTCTTTGTATTTAAGGAAGTAACCCTAAGTATGTATTTACAAAAATAGCCTCATTGTCATTCTTGTCTCTTGTGGTACTTGAAAACAAAGGGTAAATGTGAAAAAGCATAAAAACATTTTTTTTTTTTTATTTTAAAAAATAATCAGCTTCTTCAGTAAGGTGCTTGCCTTAGTGCCTGCCGCCTGCCCTTCAAGCGCTCGCCTAGGCTGTGCCTGATTGAAGGCTGGTGGCTGAGGTTAAACCAGGCGCTTGGGCTCGCCTCACCTGGAGCACCTAGGTGAGTGCCCGGGTGCCCAGGGACAACACTGGCCGTGCAAATATCAAATCATTGGATCTCCACCTTTCCATCCTTGTGTAGATCTGATAGCACTTTTTACGTGTGTCGCCGTGTTGAGTGTAAAATTTTAATTTTCGCCACAACCATCTACTGAGCTGATCTGACCAAATAACTTGATCAAACAGATTTGATTAGAATTGGTGCAGTTCAAATGTTTGGATGAAAGCTGGCCGAACCGGTTGTTAGTGCAATTATGCTTGCTCAAGAGAAGTTGGTTATTATGTTGATTGGAATAAAATTGAACATTTTGTGGATTCTGCCATCGCTTTCTTTCTCTATTTAGATTTTCTTCGTTTGCCTTTTCTTTTGGATGTGTTATGCTCCCAGCAAAGAGGTAGCTGAGAGAGGAAGAAGTGAGGAGGCTTGCAGATAGTGCACACGGGTACTATCCTGCTGAATTATTTGTAACCAGCTAATAGAATGATTTGACCATGTCACCTTGTATAACTTCTGAATCAAGGGTCATTGACGATCACAGTATCTAGCTGAATAAGTGTACATAAAAAACCAATCTTGTTGAAAAGAAAGGTAAAATATCAACTTCAACGTCAACTCAAAATTGGTCGACCAGATTTTGCTGGCCAAAAAGTATCATATTACCCAATATCTATATTATATTAAAATCAATTTTGTTCCTGAGCTGTAGAAGAATTTTGATAAATAGCATGGTTAAATTTTCAGGATGTTGATACTCTCATTGCATTAATCAAAAAAATTTGCAATTATAATCTAAGTTGTAAGATTATGTAGGATAGATGACTAAGTGGTTCCATGTCGAGGTAGGGCTGCAAACAAGTTGAGTCGAGCAAGAGGTCATGCATTCTGGAGTTATTCCTGGACCAGTTGAGCCAAGCCAAGACTCATTTATGGAATAATAAGCCAGAAAATCATGCTTAAACTTGGTTCTTGGGCTAAGTAAATGAATTAAGATGAGCCTATAAAATTGTTTTATTCTCTTGTATAAAATGACCCATGATTGGGCCAAGTTGTGAGCTACCGACAAATGGCTTGGTTTTCTTGTAGCTCTATTTCTAGGAATAGCATTTGGTCTGCCATATATGCTTTTCTTTACAAATAATTTGCAATTTAGGTTTTCTGGGAGGATGTCTCATCCTCTGCTGTATACTTGGTACATTCTCCTATATGAATGAACTCTGTTCTTTAGCTAAAAACAAAATCTGCATTATTTGTACTACCTTATGGCTGTGAGTCTAGGACTTTATGAAGCACAGGATCCCTTTTTGGGGCTGCATTACTCATTGGGGGTTCCCTGTGCTTTTTTTTTTGGGGGGGGGTGTGGAACAGGCGTGTAATATTTCACCGATTGTGCAAATTTTTTTCCACTGAATACGCTGTTTTAGTGTATTAAATTCTATCTTGTAATTCTTGATCGTGGTTATTGGTTTGATTTATGTTTGTGCAATTTTTTTTTTCCGCATATAATCTGACATGATATGTGCTTGTTTGAGTGTGCGTTTTTACATTATAATAAGGATTTTTCATCTGCTCATTGCATTCTTTATACCTTAAGAAATATAATTAATTTTCTTTCTCCTTTGATGTGCTCCTCTCTCCTGTCTCCAGTGATGGTGAAACTTTTATATCAGCTGATGACCTCCGGATAAACCTCTGGAACTTAGAAATTAGCAATCAGAGTTTTAACATTGTCGATGTAAAGCCTGCAAACATGGAAGATCTAACTGGTATGGTTTCTGTTGGGAGGCCTTGCAATAATCTCTGTTACTAATTGTCGTTGTGGAGATTCTTGGTTTTTTGTGGTAGATTGCCATGATAGTTTTAGTGCAACTTCGCCTATATATAGATATACAATATATATTTTTTATCTTAACCCAAATGCTAGTTACACCTTCTTTGTAATAAATGTTTCACATAGGCTGTCAAAAAATGAATGTTTTTATTCAGAAAGATGAGGATCATAGAAAGTTGATTGAGTTGATTTTGGATTATCAAAGTAATCTAAATTATTTTCAGTTCATGGTAGAATTTGAAAGTTCCTAGTAATATCTTTGTTCTAGTCTCCATTTTTTGCTTTTTGAATGAGATTGTTATAGTTTTTTAATTTTTTAAGCCTGATGATAAACTTATTTTTGCTTGCAGAGGTGATTACATCAGCAGAGTTCCATCCCACCCATTGTAACATGTTAGCATATAGTAGTTCAAAAGGCTCAATCCGTCTTATTGATTTGCGGCAATCTGCTTTATGTGATACGCATACTAAATTGTAAGTGTTTGGTGCCTTTTTTTTTTTTTTTTAATTGCTTTCAATCAAAATTAAGGTAGATGGAGGACCAAAAATGTATTAAATTTCTGAAATTTTAACCAAATAATTGTTGGTTCGCTGTGTTTGTGATTCCATTAATGTGTTTTTTGCTTTAAGTCTACTCTATGGCTTATCTTTGCATTGCCTTCAGGTTTGAGGAACAGGAGGCCCCTGGTTCAAGATCATTTTTTACAGAGATAATTGCATCAATTTCAGATATTAAATTTGGAAAGGATGGAAGATATATACTCAGTCGTGATTATATGACTCTCAAGGTTTGTATATTTGCATGTTTATTCTACCGAAGTCAGCATATTTGTTATGCTATCCAGAGTATTTGTGATTTTTTTTTTTTGGTGACTTCATCATGGTGGTGATCGGCCATTTTTTCTTTGTGGTGGATTGACTTACATTTTAGTATGCTAAAATTGCTTTAATTTAATCATCTCAACTGTGCAAGGCACACTTTGTGTGAACAAAATCCATAATGAAGTTACAAAAACATGGGTCATGCAGTTATTCCCCACTCAAGATGAGCGCCGGTGGGGAGGGGGAATGGGTCCTTATTGAAATTAGACTTATTGTTGAAGGAACATCCGGGCAGCTCTGAAAATGTTTGTAGAGTGGACACACCTCTGAGGTCCCCTCGTCACTGTGTAATCATAATAAGCTTTTTGCGGCTTGATTAGGCATGTAGATGTTCATTTATGAGCCCAACCCCTCACAATTGAGGTAAGAGGCTGGGAATGATCACTGCCGGAGCTGGATTTGGATTACAACCAACTCATGACAGATGATCTCAAGCAGCATGTGTAGGAGCTGAAATAGGAGTACAGGGGATTGGGACTCTTTTTCTGCTCCTTGAATGCTAAGGCACTGCTTGACTTCAACTGCTATTTGCCAGAGGGACAAATATTTACCAAATAAAAGGGGCTACCCTCCAATACAAAGAAAGGACCTTTGACCATGGCACCTTCTTACAGCAACTGTAGGGTTAGGAGGGTGGACAGTCCTATATATCGAACTTCTTTTTTTTTTTTTTTTTTTTTCAGTGATAACTACTGGAATAGACAGAAAAATATTTATGCAGTGATACTGCAAATCTCCTCAAAATATATACCTGTGTATTGAGATGGAAAAAAAGTGGACCTAATTAGCCAAACAGGATACCGAGGACTTCTACTTATTACTCATCCCTCTTTTCTTGTATACCAATCAAGTTAAAATCATGTTTGTAGTACATCTGGTGATACATGAGAGTGCTATGGAGAATCTGCTAGCAAGAACTAAGTGACGGTGGAAGAATCGGATAATTTTGTTGAAACTAGAACTTCTATTTATTGTGGCTATGAGAATAAAAATCTTTGCTTTGAAAGAGGTATTTAGAAAGATGCTAATTGATAAGGTGTAGCCAATATTACCATATGGCATGCCCATTGCCCCAAGAAGCAAGGATTTATGGAAGTCCAGCCGAAGTTTGGAGGTTGATGGCTGAGGTGGGGAAATTTTAATAGTCAATGAAAAAATATATAGCTCAAGAGACTAACAGTGACAAATATTCTCAAACATGAAGACACATAGATGATGCTCAAGGATCCCGCTGAAATTATGTAAAAGAGAATCTCTCAGTGATAACATAGTACAAGTAGTTATTAGGTTGTCTTCCATTATTTAAAAAAAAAAAATAGTTCAATAAATAAATTGAGAAAGAAAGAGTACACTGGAGCATGACACTTATCTATTTTAGATCTTTGTGGTATTTGAGGCCTATGCCTTGTCCTTAGCTTAGATTTTGCCATTGCCAAGTCTGAAATTGCAACAATCAAAACAGAATATTCATGTGATCGTCTTCATTGGACCTTCTATGTGGATCCATTGCATCAAAGAGGTGAATCATGTGGGTTACACTTGTTGGAAAATACTTCTTTGAGTGGAGTTCTGTTTAATTGCGTTTGTTTATATGTTTTGTGTATACCTCTTTTAACACTAGAGCACCATTGAGATTAAGCCAAGTTTACACTTTTTTCTTAGTTAAAGTCTCTTTGGTCCTAGTAATGGAATTGCACGGAAGAGAGTCTTTAGGATGGTCCCTTGAGTTGTGTTTTCAATGGCTTGGAGGGAACGTAATTGGACAACTTTTGAAGGTGTGGAGAAACTCTTGATGGGTTTGCATTTCCAATGTTTTCTAAACCTCGAGTCCTTTGTTGAGGTTGTTGATTTTGTAGAGTTGTTATACTTGTAGTTTTGGTGGTTTGTACCATCTTGGTGCTCCCTCCTTTTTGTAGTTAAAAATAGTGGTATTACATGGATAAAATCAAGAAATGTTTAACCATACTGGTGTTTACCCAATGTCTTGTACAGCCTTTCTATACCACATGACAGCCGCATTTAGATGGGCAGGTCTAAGTTAACTTAATACGGTCCTTACTTCATTTTAAAATCCCACCTTTTCTTGCATAAAATCTTTGGGTTGTAGACATATTCTTGCCCTTTAGGAGTGAAGTTTGAACTGAGAGAGTTCCAACATTTGGGATGGACTTTATTTCTCAGTTAGGACCAGGTCTTATCACATGGGAAAGAAGAGAGACAAAATAGGCCCTTTGTGGTAGAGGATGTTGTTCTCACTGTTGCAAGGCAAAACATTTAGCTACAATTTGATGGTTTGCATTGGTTCCAGAATCTTAGTAAAAAGTTTGTCACTAATATTTCTCGACCTGTCTCACAGTTGTGGGATATCAACATGGATTCTGGTCCGGTTGCAACATTCCGAGTGCACGAATACTTGAGACCAAAGGTAACACCTCAGAAAGATTTTGTCTTTAGTTTTGCTGCCTCCTTGATGCATCTCTTAAGCTAAATGCCACTTATCTTGATTCTCTTCAGCTGTGTGATTTATATGAAAATGATTCCATCTTCGATAAATTTGAGTGCTGTTTAAGTGGTGATGGTTTAAGGATAGCAACAGGATCATACAGGTCTGAGACTGGTCTGAATTTTCTCCATTTATTCTCAGTAAATATCCCCTTATCTGAGTTGGAAATTTTCCCTTTTTTTTTTTTTTTTTTTTTTTTTTTAACACAACATCAGCAACCTATTTCGTGTGTTCGGTTGTGCACCTGGCAGTACTGAGGCAACAACTTTAGAAGCCAGCAAAAATCCTATGAGGTGACAACACTAAAAATGTTTAGTAGAACCAGAATTGATGATCGATATTTAACATTGTTCTAAAATTTTGTGAAACTATGATTTGTGTCATTTTTAGGAGACAAGTTCCTACTCCTTCGCGGCCATCGAGATCCTCCTTGGGAGGTATAACACGAGTAGTGAGAAGAGGTTTACACTCACCACTTCTTTTGATTTTGCTTGCTAAACAGGTATCTTTTAATCTGTGTCATTTGAAACTTGGGTTTTGCTTGTCACTTACAGGAGCCGATTGCCAAATAGTCAATGCCAATGGAAATTCTTTTGATTTCACGACAAAACTGCTTCACCTAGCATGGCACCCTACTGAAAACTCAATTGCCTGTGCCGCTGCAAACAGCCTGTACATGTATTATGCATAAGGTTGGTCCATGAAGATGTATGTGTTGCTTGATTAACTCTTTCTTGGAGGCTGCTGATCAGAGAAGGCTTCATTTGCTTTCCCACCACCAGCCACTGCTCCGGAGGTCTGCATATGCACCATCTTGCACAATTTTAGTGCCTCCCAAAAATTTGTAGCACGTCTGAGGAATCAAGAGAAGGAACCAATATGCCTTTCGTTCTTTGGGTGGGCAGCAGCCTTTTTTCCCCTTTTATCCCTCTCATCCTATTTCTCCCTCTTGTAATTTGTTTTTAGCTCTTTTTTTTTTTTTACCTTTTCTACCCCTTATATTTCTCTTTCTTTAAAGAAAGATAGCACCTCTGTGCTTAATTTGTGTTTGGTTGAAAGTAAGAAGAAAAAATGTGATTGTAGATCTCCTACAACCATCTGAATGGCTGTTCCAATGTTGCCACTTAGGTTTAAGATCAATGTAGTCTTTACTCCAAGAGAAATCTTTGTGGGGAGGAACTGCTACAATATTTCAATGTTCATTCTTTTATAATTCCTCACATGCTCAAGAAAAATGCTTCATTGACAATATTTTCAAATAATTTTTGACTTTTTTTTTTTTTTAACTTCCCATTGTTATCTGAGATCAAGGATGGGCGATAAGGTATTTGACGCATGTGAGAGAGAGAGAGAGAGAGTCTGGTTCTACATCCTTCAATCGTAGACCATTTGGACTTGGATATTCCCATTTTCAGCCAGGCCTAGTTGAGGGAATTAATCACTAATAAAACAATAAAAATTGTGTATTTACAAAAATTTTGAAACTATATAAATAATATATACCCGTTAAACAAGTGATACTCTAGCAGTATATTTGGATAGAAAGATTTGAAGAGAAAATAAAATGTCATGAGAGAAAATTAGTTATTTTTTGAGTTTTATGTGGAAAGAAAAGAAAAGAAATAGAGTGATTTTTAACATAAATTTTTTTTTTTTCAAAAGTGGAGAGAAAATGAGAGAAAAAAAATGTCATAAATATATCAAATTTATCATTTTAAAATTAAAAGTAAAACTTTTTATTTCCAATGAGTCCCATTTATTTTCTTTTCTTTCATAAAACTCCAAAATAAGATGAGTTCTCATTTTCTTTTCTCTCATAACTAATCTTTTCTTTTCTTTTCAAAACTCCTAAACATACTATAAATGTTTATTATGGTTATGCTCTATTAATAACCCGTCAAATAACCTTACGCTTGTTTTTCTATAAGTAAATTTAGAATTTTTTTTTTAAGTTAATATTATAACTTTATCATGACTAGTCTTAAATTTAGGTAAAAGAAAAGAATTGTGATAAATTGATAGTTAATATAAAAATTTTATCAAAATCAAAATGAGATTCAAATATATGATAGATTCTAAAATTTGGGATTAATATTTAATTTCTTTTTAAATTTATATTATAATTATGAAACACTTTCGGAATGAATTTTGGTGAGAAAAAATTTAAAAAGCAATTTCTTTTAATTTAGATATGGTTTTGTAGGCTATTATTATTAATCTTCATTTTATGGAAAGAGGAGGAGGAAGACATGGGGCGGGGGGTTATATTTTCTCTCGGAAAATCAAAAGGTTACCAAAATTATTTTTTTGGGGAAAAAAAGAAAACTGTAAATTAGAGAGTAATGCTTGCGCCAAAAGGAATGCGTATCTCGAAAAGACCATAATGCCCCTACATAAAAATGAAAACTGCAAGGTGAATGAAATGAGCAGGAAGACTATTTGACCACTGAAGTCAATTCGGATTCTCTCTCTCTCTCTCTCTCACATACTCCTTTTCAAATTTTTAGGGTTCCGAAAAATCTTCGCCCAGGATCTCGTCCCCCAAACTAAGGTACTTGATTTTGCGCTCTCTCTCTCTCTCTCTCCATTTTCTTCAGATTAGCACTTGTTCTGTTATTTGTATTTTGTCTTGTCTATTTTTTTTTCCTTTCGATTGTACTTGGATCTGCGAAAGGTATGTGAAATTCTTATTAGATTTAGGGTTTTTTTGGCTGTATATACTCATATTTTGTCTTTCTGATTTGTATAAAATTAGGGGCTGATAGAATCAATTTTACTTTCTCAAAAGACTTGCTTCGGGATTTGTTGTGGTTCTTTCTTTTTCCCCTTATGAAATGCGTTTCTTGAACTTTGCTAGCTATTTTTTGTAAAGTAGGACACTTTGTGGTATGATCCTTACACGAAGTTGAGATTGCTTATGTGCAAGTCCTAGTTGGAGGTCACATGAATTCTCCTGAAATGTCTCCTAGTTATATGAAATGTCCAAGAGAAACCGCCAGATGTCCAATGAGGTTGTCGGGCGCCTATGGAGTAGCTATTTAGAAGGAAATTAGCAGAGGGGTTGAAGACAAATTTGGATAGGGAAAATATTGTAGTTTGGAGGGGTTCACGAACATGGGCGTTTGAGGTGAAGAAACAATATAACTTGCTTAGATTGAATGACAGGATAAGGGGAGGACTTCTTTTCATTGGAAGTTTATTTGGTGTTCTGTTTCGTGCTCAAGAGTAGCCTCTTTTGTGTGGTAGGCACCAGGCATCTTGGAGAAGGATTTGAACTCATGGTAATCTTCAAAGGGCAGCCATTGTTTTGTGAAATAGACGAGTATGATACAATATACCAATTAGGAGGGATGAGAACTTAAATATAGGAGAGTTAGTAAAACGTAGAGGTAGATTGCTGAAAATTTGGATAAGACTTGATAATTAAGGATTTAGATGAGGAGATGACCTTGGATAGAAATAAATGGTGTAGGAGAATTCACACAAATTAAACCACCATTATTTTTAAAATTTTTTCCATATTTGTCTCTCAAATGGTCGACCTCAATTGTTGGGATTAAGGTTTAGATTGTTGTTGTTGCTATATGAGTATAATACAAAAGAGAGCTTGATTATGTGATTCTTCTTGTTTCTTCATTGCACATGGATTGATCCTTGTGGGAAAAGTTTTCTCTTCTGCACTTACGTTGGGTGGCTTCAAGCTTTGTACAAACTGAGCTGTGGGCTTGGAGTAATATGACTGTTTATACATTGACAAGGAGAGAATTTAGAATGCTCCCTCTAGTTGTGGCCATGTTTTTGTTGGTTTGGAGGGAATGGAGGAGAAAAATTCTTGAGGGTGTAGAGAATTTCTCAATAGTTATTTTCAATAATTGATGAAGTGTTTGTACCTTTTGTGGATTGCAAAGTCGTTTGAATCTTTTGTAGATGTCATTGATTTCCTCCCGGCAAATCTTTATCACATTATGGCAGAAGATTTAATTGGTAAAAGTTGTTGGGAAAATTGTGGGTTCTTGTTTTGGGTTACCAACAGCATCATTTTCCTTCTCTAATCTATTACTGTCTCTTATTTTAGGCTTGTGAGTAAAGATCGTTTCTTTCAAGTTATGCATTTATGGTGATAAAAATAGTGATTGATGATATTGTTTTGGTTTTGAATTTGGAAAAAATAAGTACGATGGTTATTTACTGCAACTCTTATCTAATTCGAATTTTTTGAACCTTAACCGGAGTTTCAAGATTTATGGAATGAAGTTGGTATTTTTCCATTTCTGTCTACTTAGCTCCCTTGTAAGTTTGGATTGTCCTTTATTTACATATTTTTTGAGGTGAATAAGTCATGGGGAATAGAGGGAATATGAGTTGCAATTCTTGTCCATAAGTATTTTTTAGGCTGCAAGATTAGTGAAAACTAAACAAGATGCTCAACATTTTTGTATTAGCTTTTTCTGATAAGAAATTCTCCTAATTCTGTTTGGTGTTTCTAAATGTTACTTCTATAATCAAATTTAATATGCTAGTATATGAATGCTCATATACTGTAGTCTGTCCATTTGTGGATATGTTAAAGCAATGTAATGACGATTAGATCTTCCGCTTTCTTCAGCCCGGTCTGCTTTAAGGGAACCATGGCTTCAAAATGGCTGCAATTGCAATCAAAGGCTTGTCAAGCGTCACAGTTTGTGGCCAAGCATGGTTCTGTCTACTACAGGCAGTTGATGGAGCAGAATAAGCAATATGTTCAGCAGCCACCCACTGTCGAGAAATGTGATCTGTTGGCTAAGCAATTGTTTTACACTCGACTTGCCAGGTTCCTACTTTTGGCTATTATAACTTTAATATTGGATATCTTTTCCATATCCATGGAATTTCTTGTTGCAAGTTCTAAGACAGATTAGATGGTGTGGAAAGGTCCTATTCTATGCTTTTTTCCCCCCAAAACAAGCTTAGATCTATAAAGAGGATATGTAGCTTGAAAGGGTCTGAAATTGCTTAGAATGGTTTAGGCATCTCTCCCCCCTCTCTTGGAAAATGTGTATTATTTTGGGTGAAACATTAATTATAGTTCTGCCAAATATTTGTTGCAAGGTTCATGAATTTGAGATATGCCCACCATATTCTCATTTTTTGTTTTCCACATCACTACCTCTCATTTTTTTGTCAACAATTTCATTTGCAATCAAAGAAGCATCAAGTATGTCTCCCTTTCCGCGAAACTGGCTTCCTCACCACTCTTCCTTGCCTTAACCTTCTGGCCAACACTTTCGATAGAAGCTTATACACACTTCCCACCAAACCAATTGATCTTAAGTCTGTTTGATGCAACTTGGAGTCGGAACTAAAAATGTACTGTTCAAACCCAGAAAAATAGAACTTCCCAAAAGAAGCCCATAATTTCCTCTTTACAACCTTCCAATTTTCCTTGAAGAAGGTCATGTTGAAAAAACCCAGCCCTAGTGCTTTGTCCTTATTACAATCTTTTGCTACAGGTCAAGAATATTGATTTTTGTCATAAACAAAACAGATTAGATGACAAGAAAATGTTAAATAGGAAGCTACAAGTAGCATGAGAAAATGAAATGTGGCCCTCTTATTCATTTGCAGCAAGGATAAGTGACTGCACAGGTTGGGGAATATTAATTTGGTCCAAGCAAACTTTTTCAATTTAATAAGTGAATCCTAGAAACTATTTATTTATTAAATGTGAAAAGCCCAATCAATCATACTGTCCTAAGTACCATAACTTGAGTTGGTTGAGGGAGGTGGAGGGATTTTTGTTGATTCAGTTACAGTGGTAAGACTTGGTCAATTCCAAAGGAAGGTCCCTGTATCATTTGATTAACTTGAGATGCCTTTTGTGTGCTAGAGTAGATTCCTTTGCAACTATTATCTGTTTTGATGATGCTTTTATTCTGTTCAATCACCAAGTCTGACAGATGGAAGAAAATATAGAGGAAACAATTTTGTAGACTAAATGGGTGCAATCCAGTTTGCTTTTCCATTTGAAGTTGTAAAGTGGTTAGATGTGGCTGTTTCCTGTTTCAACAGAAAAGTTACTGGAATTTATTTTGTCCTGTGAATAACCTAATGGTAGAACCCCTGTCATGCTACAAGTTAGGTTACATCTAATATAACATCTTGGTTCGGTAGTAGTGTTAATCTGTTTTCAGCTTGTCTTTGATTAGAGCTTAAGCTGATCTCTTAGAAACACAATTCCTAAGATGTTTTTTAATTTCTTTTGATCTGTCAAAAAGATAGTAATTTTTATGTGGCCTAAATTGGTAAGAAAGGAACTTATAAACCATCTAGGTGCTCAGGCTCGGTAAACTATTCATCTGTCCAATATTGATTGATCCTAGGTTGGAAATATTATACTAGTAGTGCACATGCATTTCGTCAGGAGGAAACAGAGATATATGTCATGGAAATAACTAAAAAATATATGCAATGCCAATGGATGGAAAAAAGTAATAATGATATTAAATTAGCCAGTTTTTTGTTTCTTCCTTGCTTTATATTGCATCTGTTTACCATATTGTCAAGTGTATCTGCTGCTGCAACTTGTCAGGAATTAGATTCCTTACTATTTGTGTGGTGACATTTGCCTTTTGCGGGATGTCAGAAGATGAAGTTCATAGAACCATGGGTGTAACTAGTTGTTACTTAAAATGTATGATTGTGGCTTGCATGGAAACCTATAACTCATGCAAGTGTTGGGGCTACGCATTGTTGGTTTATTAGTTGGTTGGGATTCTAATATGCATAGAAGATGTGTGCTAATTTTGTTGTTCTATGTATGAGGTGGGGTATACACTTGTGCAGCAAATAAGTCAGATAAAATTTCAGTAGTAGAAAATCTTATATGAATAAGTAGTAACAAAATACTCAACAGCTTATAAAATAACAAATTTTTTATTGTTATATCTTGCTACTTGCATATTCCATGATGAATATGTGTTCTAAAGATTTTAGTTCATTCCTCAAATTTCACTCCTTCCTCCACTGCTAATTCATGTGATCATTTTTTATTTTACTTTATTTTTGCTCAGTCTGAAATGCAAACCCTACTTGGCTCTTCTTTTGTGGAGGTTACATCTAGTGCTAAAATTTGTTGGTAGAATGGCCACTTTACGCTCATTTATGGAGATATTGTGCCTTTTTGAAGAACTTATGTTTCCGTGTAAAAACTTTTTGTCCTATTTGAAAAATACTATTAAGTGGAATAAGGAAAATATCACATCACACACAGACACAGAGATGAGAAAAAGAGGTGATTCCCCAACACCGCCTTCTTATCTGATATTGGGTAATTTATTAGTGGTATTGCCTTAAGTTATTGAAAATGTTGGTTGTATGGGTGCAAGCATTTTTTTCCCCAGGGTGCAAGCATTTTTTTCCCCAGTTGTATTTAATTATGATTTGGATCTGCAACTGGGTTTTCTCGAGTTTTTGTTCTCAATCGCCTAAGTTCTAGCTCACTGTCTGTAGTTTTCCCGGTCGTTACGAAGCATTCTGGAAGGAATTGGATTGCATGAAGAACCTGTGGAAGAACAGGCAGGTGCTCAAGGTTGAAGATGCGGGCATAGCTGCTCTTTTTGGCCTCGAATGCTTTGCCTGGTTTTGTGCTGGTGAGATAGTTGGCAGAGGTTTCACCTTCACGGGCTACTATCCCTGAATCAAAGGGCATCCAATAAACGCTTTGTGAGGTTGGTTGTATAAGGTTTTTCAGATGGATGGTGATTTGAGTAACCAACCTAATATTCACTTAGCAAAAATTTTGAACCTTACGCTTAAAAAAAAAAAAATGAAGCTGTTGGATCAGCAAGACTTGTGAGTGAAAGAATAACCAAATCGGTAGAAGCTCATTTTCTTCTTCAGGTGGATTAATTTCATCAATGAAGTTGATTCGTTGTTTCTTTTTTGTGCTCTTGATGTGGTTGAACAATCGATGTCCATCTATGGCCTATCTGCAGGATTAAGTTATGGTGGTTTAATGGATTACCCCTCTCTCTCTCTCTCTCAAACATCTAATGTTATGATTGGCATTGTGTTAATAATTAGCAGAATCTCTAATGGGAAGGAAGTGGGCCCAAATTATCCCCATAAAATCATCAATGAGACCCTCCGAATGTACCCCATGAATCACTCAGGAGAGTGCAGTGTAGGAGGGCTCTGCATCCCACGTGGAACGATGCTATTGGTGAACTTGTAGGCGCTTCATAACAGTCCAGGGTCATAGGTGGGTTTGTGATGGGTTTGTAATGATGCCACTTGGGTCAGGAAGGAGAGGGTGTCCTGGAGAAGGTTGGGCTGGGTTTGGGCTCTCTGATTCAATGCCTTTGAGTGGGAGGGGCCCGGTGCATATATGGTGGACATGACTGAAGGGATTGGGCTTGGCTTCATGTGGACTTCGCCGGTGGGAGAGAATAACATAGGGCCAACACCCTATTTCCTTCTGGTGGGAAACTTCTTAAAGCAGGCAGAAGAAAACAAAAGACCACGCCCACCAATGAAGAGTTTGTCTCGTGAATAAGGGTAGTATATTTCTTAACAAGTCTCAAGTTTAAACTTAAGAATAAAAAATATTATATTGGGAGAACTGTCCTTAGGATGGACCCGGTAAGTATTCGAATCGAATTAATCAGAATTCTGAATACCGGATGATATAGCATTACAAAAAAAAGGGCCAACATCCGAATTCCTTCTCATGGGTATGTTTTGATGTTTTTTGTGGGAAAGAACTTTTCCGGATCATGAAAAGCAACTTGTAGCAATTGTTTGTATCAAATGAAAACGTAGACAAAGCGAATGTGCTTTGGCATCTCCATTGAAGAATCACAAAAAGCAGACAGAGAAGTGCGGCGATGAATACGGGGGAGAGCACAGCATGCCCAGCAAGAAGAGGTTGTTTAGCACGCGAAATTGGGGTGACGCAGACAGGACTACGACTGCTAACTGGGACTTGGCCCAGGCACTGCCCACTCTGCACCCCACTCTCTCTCTCTCTACTCTCTATGCCCGCTCTGCACCCCACTCTCTCTCTCTTTCTCTCACATCTTGAGTTGGGAGTTGGGACCCTCGTCTCCCCCTCCCCCCCCCCCCAAAAAAAAAAAAACACACACACACACCAACAATTGTGTTTCTCATCCTCATGGCCCCGCCATTGTGTGGGGGAAAGGAACAACGTGTAAATAATGTCATCAATGAAAAATTAATTATAAAATTAAAAATATAAATAATTTATATTATACTAAAAGTATTTGAACAATCATGTAAGTATTACATAGAATAATCGAATTTAATTATTTAAAAGTTATACTGACGTGGTAATTATATGAACAATAAAACTCTTTTAATTTGAAATAATTTTAGAACAGAGATTATTTATTTTTCTACACTCTAACTAGGCTTTTGCACAACAACGGCAAAAAACTTTTACTTATTTTTATATTTTATTATAAGTAAATTCAACTAGACCAAGAATGCAAAATTAGAAATATCATGCCTATTCAAGACAAGAGAGAGAGAAGAGAAAGAAAACCAAGTCCCCAAGGGAATTTATTATTATTATTCGATAATGATGCATGACCATTGCTATTCAAACTTTGTAAAAAAGAATGTTGGTATATGAAAATGGAGGCAGTTGACTTTCATCTCTATAAGCTGTAGGATCGGCAAGACGTGTTAGTAAAGTGTATAATCAAATGGGTAGAAATTCATTTTCTTCGTCTTCAAGTGGGTTAATTTCTTTATCAATGAATTTGATTCCTTACTTCACTTTTGTGATCTTTGCTGCCGCTGAACAATTGAAGTCCATCTACGGCATCTCTCTCTCTCAAGTTCCAC
The DNA here is from genome assembly GCA_037126225.1 of Dillenia turbinata. Taxonomy (NCBI): domain Eukaryota; kingdom Viridiplantae; phylum Streptophyta; class Magnoliopsida; order Dilleniales; family Dilleniaceae; genus Dillenia; species Dillenia turbinata. The sequence goes on from JBAMMX010000028.1 coordinate 14,130,494, forward strand.
GGATAGATAGAAAAGGTGATGCCATGAGCATCAAACCAATGCAGTGCTCCAATTTCCAACTCATGCCTATGCAAGAGAATTTATTCTTTGTGAAGTAGTGGTACGAAATGTAGAGAAGTTGTTCTTTTTTAAGAAAGGCATTTTGCCGAACATTCTGAGGGAACATAATCAGAATCACGAAGTTGAAGTGGTTGGAAACTTCTAAAAGCAGGCAAAACGAGAAACTGAAAGGCCAACACCCTAATTCTCATTCCTGCTCTTTGTCCTTTTGCATGTTTTCAGGTTCTTTTTTCCAAAAGTGCACCTTGTGTGACAACTTTATGTCACTCAGAATGTAGACAAATGAATGCGCTTTGGCATCTCAAATGAAGAATCACAAAAATGTATAGAGAGAGAGAGAGAGAGAGAGAGCGAAGGGTAGCGGTGAATACGGGGAAGAGCACGCCATGGGCAGCAAGCAGAGGCCGCGGAGCACGCGGGATTGGGACGAGGCAGACAGGACTGATACCACTAACCGAGACATGATCCTGGGGCCCTGCCCACACTGCACTCCACTGTCTCTCTACTCTCTACCACTCATCTCTATGACCCTCAAAATTTCCATGTCCCCACGCCAAGCCAATCTTTTATTTTTTTCAAAATCATGAATATTCAGGATTATATTTTAATTAATCTGATTTGATTTGAATATATACATGATCCTATTTTATGGATAATTTATTTTATTTTTAAATTTTAAATTCAAAACTTAATTAAAATATTTAATACTCTATTTTATTAGACTATCTATTAATCTTAGCTGACTTCTACGAACCTTTCCTCCTCTTTATGATGGAAGTAGGACCCTTTGTTCTAACCCGAACCCCACCAATTATATTTCTCATGCTCATCAATCCCATTGAGTCATAAATTTTTTCATAATATAAAAATATTGCTGCATGTGGTGAGATTGGCCCACTGCAAATTTTGAGACAGAAGATATAAGTTGTTGTTGTTGCTGAATGAGATCAAATATTCATATGGAGGATATGATGGAAAACATGAGAACTTGAGGCAGTTGACTTCTATTTCCATGAAAATTACGAACTTTCTCTAGACATGAGTCGAGAAGAACAAGAAAAGAAAATGAAAAACAAAACAAAAAGAAAAAACGATGATTCCATACCATTATCTGGTTGAATTGTGCCAATTCTTAGAGTAAGGCTATACTCAGTTGAATTGTGCCAAGGCCTAGAGCGATGCTAATTATGTTAGAGCGAAAGATATCATATATTTTAAAAATATTTCAATTTTAATTTTTATATTTTTATATTTATAATAACAGATTTTATATATAAATTTAATTTATTGTAATATTTTATCTGAATTAATAGATCATTAGGATTTTATATTTTTTATTACTTCTATTCTTATATGATATCGGAGTAATATTTATTTTTTTTTTGTTTTTAATATAGTCACAGAGTCATATTTAAATATTTTTTAATACATAGAATTAGGTTTGAGTTCTCTGTATAGCCTCACTCTAAGCCTCGGCACAACTCAACTAGGTAATTGTTTGTACCTTGAGCAAAGGGTGGGAATCAAAATTGAGGCTATACTAGGTTTGATGAGTTCAATGTTAAATCTAAACTTGATTTATTCAATATTATATATCAAAATTAAGTTTAAACTTAATTTAATTAGGCTATCATAGCCATGTTATTTTATTAAAAATCCATGTAATAATAAAATTTTACTTTCTTATTTGATCAATTCAAGTGAGTGAATACTAGCCTAAAAAAGAAAACAAAATAAAACAAAGAGTGAAAAATTAGAAAAGGTAACAATTTAAAAGATTTTTTTAAATATATGAGCGAGAGTCGAATTCAAAATTTTTAGAAAAAAGGTACAACTATGGACAACATTTTAAAAGATAAAATTTACTCTCAAGAAACTTGGTTAAAATTTAGTTAGAATTTTTTTTTTTTTTTTTTTTTTGACGAAAGAGATGAGAGAGAAAGACTATAAAAAAGAGCAAATAAATATATATTTAACATATTTTATATTATTTATATTATTTTATTTTTTTCATCCCTTTACCTTATTGGGTGTGGTAAATATCATCCTGTTTTGAATTTTGAATTTTAATATAAAATTATTATTATTAAATAGACTTAATGTAAAAGAGAATAAAATTTTAAATAATTATAATAATAACAATATTCTTTTATATATAATATAAAGTTGACACCTTGTCGGATGGTGATTAAAGTGCTCGTGGGGTTCCGCCACGTGTCCCCAGTTGTGGAGACAGATGAAATGTGACGTTAGCACCACGCTACTCCATCCACCTTCCCCCCGGTGGTTCCACACTTGGACGGTCGTGATCTCTCTAATCGACACATCAACGGTCAGAATAAGCTATCAAAACATCCAAAAATGATGAAGAATTAAAATGCTTAATTCTCACGCAGGCTTTGTGCATAATGAGCCATCTGGCTCGGTTCCTCTCTGCTTGTCAGGTCAGCTTGGCTTAAAGACCATTAAACAATGGTTTCACTTTTGTTAATCAAGATTAAAAGACTAATGGCTTATTAGACATTTTCTTAACCTTTTAATGTTTATTTTTAATTAAAAAACTCGTGGGTATAAAGTTAATGGTAATTATCCTCCGTATCATTATTCAAAATTCAGATATATCTGATTATTAAATATTAATATCTCTTAAATAAAATCTCAAATTTTAATTTTGTATATAATAAAAACAGATATGAGAAAAGTTTTACAATTTAAGCGTTCAATCCTATTCGAATCAAATTTAATCAAATTAAATATAATTATCAGATATCAATAATTTATTAAAAAAATCGAATCCTATTTTTAGCCCCATATCAATTTAGCTTAAATTTGATTTCCTTTTATTTCACCTAATATTAATAAATTATAATTTTAGATATTTTCAAATCTATTAATAATTTTTATGATTAAACTATGAAATGAAAATTTTTTATACCTATTCATGGTTTTTCTCAAGGCTCTTAATTGAATTCTTTCTAATTAAGATAGAAAAGAAAATTAATAAAAAAATATGTCATTCTTATAAAAAGAATTGAGATTATTATTATATTAATAATTTTTTATTAAAAAAATGTAAGAATTAAAATTTAAATGTCTATCAATATCTAATCATTAAATCAATATCAGTAAGAAACGAATTTATATAAGAAAAGAGGGAATTAAGTAAAGGAATCAAGTAGTATTTTTAATGTAAAAATAATAATTTTAATTTTTTAAGATATATATATTCATTTATAAAATTTTAGTGTTTTAGTAAATTTTTTTAAAATTGAAAATTATTATAAATAAAATAAAAAAGAAAACCTTTTTTTTGGGAAACGGGCCAACTGCACTACAGACAAGAATAGAAGCGAAAGATTTCAAATTGTTTACTATTTGATTAATGAAAACTGAATTACATTTTGACTAGTTATAGGCATTTAGGGCGGTTGTAGGACTTTCCTGAAGCTTGTCCATCCAACTTCACACTCACTGATACAGTGAGAGAGAGAGAGAGAGAGAGGAAGGACTTTCATTCTCTCTGTATATTTGAGAACCCTGAGCGTCACTTTCACGCAGGGACAAGATCAAACCCTCTCTCCATCCCTCTCTCTCTGTCACTGCCCCCTTCATTTTGCGCGCAAACCTCATCTGGGGAAGCCAAAATTCTCTCGGTTAGATTAGAATTTATTTCTCAGTATGAAGAAGCTTCAAGTTCACAGCTGATCTTACTGTGCTTTTCCTCTCTAGTTCTGAATTCTTGGATATCCATATCACAAATACAGAAAGAAAAAAAAAATAATACTTTTTTTTGTAATCTTTTTGTTCTCTCTTCTGTGTGTCCCTTTTCAGCCTCTCTCTTTCTCTCCGAGACGCCACTTCTCTTCTTCAGAAGCTACTCTCTCTCTCCCTCTCTGTCAAAATCCTCTGCTTTTCATATTCTCTGTTTTAGTCTCTTTTTTGCCAAATCCTCACAACCCCAGAAATTTTATCTTCAAATTGAAGAAAACCCACCTAGTTTTGCACTCATATTCTCCGAATTCCAGAACTCAAAATTTCAAATTTACTTATCAAATCTCTTCCTTTAAGATCCTTGTTTTGCTTTTTCAAATTCTCTGTTTCTCACAAGCAAATTTCTTCATTTAAAAAAAAAAAAAAAACAAATTTCAACAAATTCTCAAGACCCTGGTAATTTTTTTCTTCAAATTGAAGAACACCCTCTTTGTGCTTCACTCAAATCCTCAAAATCTCCAAACCCCAGAACTCAATTTCCTAAAATTTGCTTACGCCAAAATGCAAGATCCCTCAACATTTCAACCAATCAAGCCCCAATTTCCAGAGCATGAGCATCTAAAATGTCCAAGATGTGATTCAACAAACACCAAATTCTGCTACTACAACAACTACAATCTCTCACAACCTCGTCACTTTTGCAAAAACTGCAGAAGATATTGGACCAAAGGTGGTGCTTTAAGAAACATTCCTGTTGGTGGCGGTAGTAGAAAGAACACCAAAAAATCATCAAATTCCAAAAAGTCAAATTCTTCATCAAGCTCAGCACCATCGTCTTCAACAAACTCCACAAAAATTTCAATTCCCAAGCCCGAAATTTCAGCTAACTTTGGGATTGATCAGGAGAGGAGAATGCTTGACATGACAGGAAGCTTCAGTTCTCTGCTGACCTCAAATGGGCAATTTGGGGAAATTTTTGAAGGGCTGAATCCAAATGGAAAATCTATTCAATTGGGGAGTGAATTTGGAAATTCTGATTCAAATTGTGTAAGCAACCCACAAGTGGATTTGCAGAGTAATGCCAATGCAGAGAGCTTTATGGGAGTTCAAAGCAGTGATGATTCTCCCAGTTGTTGGAATACCGGCAAGGGCTGGCCTGATCTTGCTATTTACACTCCAGGTTCTAATTTTCAGTGATGAGAGAGAGAGAGAGAGATTAGTGTTTGATTAATATATTATAATGTTAATGTTGATGCTGCTAATGAAAAAAAAAGGAATACATAAAATTAGTTTAGAGGACCAAGTGCTTGGAAATTATGAAGACATACTGGGATTTTGTTGATTCTGTGTGGCTTTTGTTTGCAAGTGTTTTGAAGGGTCAAAGAGAATCACTATTGTCTGTTCTTTTTTGGCCTTTTTTTAATATGAAAATATCAGCAACATTTTATATTATGTCTATCATTTTCACTGTTTTAATATATATATATATATATGATATTGCATTTTCAGTGTGAATTACAGTCTGAATCTTTGTTATCTGACATTATGTAAGAGTTATTATGGATCATTTTTATGGGTTTTTTCTTTTTTTATAATTTAACATTTTATGGTGTCTTCATATTTATGTGAACATTGGAATGAATTTATGCCCTGTTTGTACATATGGTTGTGTTTTTCTTGTTGTTCAAGCCCTGCCTTCCTGGTGGACCAAAGCTTTGAATTGCTTCCGGAGAAATGAAGGGGTCAAAGGCAAATAGCATTTGTCTCTCTTAATTGATCATGTGGGCATTAGGGATCCTTTGAAACACATGTATAGACACATAGATGTATACCAATTGAAGGTCCGTTGGTATCACGGTATCACGGACGTGGGTGTTAGATCTTTAAATAAATTTAAAAATGAAAAATTTTATATCGAAAAAGTTTTTTTTTAAAATTGAATTTGATAACATTTAAATTAAATTAATTATAATTTTGGATAATGGTTAATTAAAAAAAAAGCGTAGATGCATGGGAATTGGCATGATCTTGAGAAAAAAATAATGGGGTTTTTGGATATGGGAAAGTACATTGGTCGAGTGACAAAAATTGTTCTCTCCTAATGTCATATGAGAGAGTAGACAAAATTTGATTGAACATGTCTCTTCCTTATTTTATATTATATAATGTAATCTAATGCTTTGTCCCCAATTTGTTTGGTGGCCAATAATTTCATTTTTTTAATTAGGGTGTTTTGAAATCTTCTCTTCTCTTGTAGATTCTCTCACTTGGTGTCTTCTTCTCAACCAAGAGCATGTGTGTTATATTATTGGATCTTTTGGGGATTCGAGACACATAGCATATTATATTTAAAATTGTTGTTTTGATAGAAGTTGGTTTTTCTAAATTGAGACAGATTTTGGAGCTACTCCAGAAAGCCCTAGTACTTTGTTATGTTAACATGGCAATTGTATTATTGCAATTAAAGGTACTGATCGGACCAGGCTCCTTGAATGGTTTGAACACTTTATTTTTTTAATTAAAAATCTTAAATTTAAATTTTAAAATTAAAAAAAAAAAGATCGAGAGAATTAATTTCATAATAAGTCTATAGTATTCAAATCGGATTGATGATATAATCTGGATACCAATGGGTGAAATAATAACGACGACGACTTAAACCTTATATCTCAAAATTTGAGATCGATCATATAAGAGATAAAAATTAAAAATAAAATAATAATAATAATAGAGGTTGATTTAATTTGTGTAGATCTTTCTATACTACCCATTTTTATCTAAGACTCTCTTCAACTAAATTCATAATTATCATATTTTTATGAATAATTTACATTCAAATTTTTAACGATCTATTTCTATGTTTTATTAACTCTCATATATTTAAATTCTTAATTTTTCTAAACAAGTGCATTTTTAGATTTTCGTCGCACATACTCAAATCATTTCAAACGATACTTTCGCATCTTTTCTACGATTGAACTAACTCTTAATCTATTACGTATCTCATCATTTATAATTCTATATTTTTTATCTTTACCACACATGCACTTAAGTATTCCTATTTCAACTAAAACCAATTTTTACTCTTATTGTTGTTTAATGACCCAACATTTAATGTCTGCACACCTTATTACGATTCTTTAAAATTTTCCATTTAAATGTAATGGTATCATACAATCAAAGAGAACTCCAGATGTTTTTCTTTATTTCATTCAACCCGCTTGAATTCTATTGTTAACATTTTCGTCTATATTTCTATCATTCTAAATGATGAAACCAAAATATCTAAATCGTTCATTTTTTGAGAATTTCTTTTTCTTCTAATTTAATCGTTTTTTCATTATTCTGATGGTTGTCATTAAATTTATATTTTATATATTTAATTTTAAATCTACTCAATTTAAATTTTTTGGATCTATGGCCACTAAAAAGAATTGGGTACCGATTGGGATTGATCTTTTTTAGTTTGCCATTTTCATAGGAGGTGACATATGGTATTACTTAGATTTTTCATTTTTTTATTTTTTAATTTTTTATCTAATAATCTGATTAACCGATCACATCACGTGGCTATCATATTTCAGAAAAAAAAATTAAGATATGTTAATCCAAATTAAGAGCCTTGGTTAAATTTTGGTCGGAACGAAATGGGGACTCAAATACAAGTGACAGGAACAAGAATTTGCCTAAATCAAATATATTTGATGTTTGAAACATTGTGACATTGGTCATCCTATAATTGGTTTAATAGATAAGGATATTAAGTTTTTTAATTAAATTTTAGATTCAAAATTTAAAAATAGATAAGATTACGTGAGAGGGTTATTCTCTAAAATGGATCTGATAAGCGTTCGAATTAGATTAGTTAAAATATAATTTCAGATATCGATTCATATAAAGGGAAAAAGAAAAAAAAAAAAACAAGATTGTGACATTTTTTTTATCCTGGACTTGATCAACTACCTAGTATTCAGAGTTTCATTTTGATTAATTTAGATCGAGTCGCAGTCGAGTCCTCATTCAAAATGGACTCTCCCAATATAATTTTTTTCATACCTATGAAGAGTTAAACTTATGATCATAATTAAGAAAATTTAACTCCCTTTAGCCAACCAACATCGGTAAAGATTGTGACATTGCGCAACCAATGCGGGCCTGCTGACCCTTAACGCTGGACCAAAAACAATTAAAACCCCACGAAGAGAAAATCCCAATTCAGCAAAATCGGCCAATATTAAGTGTATTGGTAGGTTGTGGGAATCAACCCTTTTGTCGTTCAAGTGATGCGATGATGATCAACCCTAGCACTTCATTGACCAACTCTCTCTCTCTCTCTCTCTCTCTCTTCAAAAGAAAGGACCACAACCCATTATGTATTCTTAGGTGGACCGCACTTGGTTTGCAATTTTAGCTCATGGGTGGGGGCTCTTGTAAGCCTCTTGCCCATAAAGAAACAAATTTGTGTCACTAAAATGGAAAAATATTTTGAAGCAATGTGACCCCATATCAGGGAATTCATCAGAGTTGCCCTGACTTGCCCATCATTCCTTAAATGAAATCAATTTTGCCATTCATGTGATTGTGACACTTTTTATTAGAATTTAGGTTTAAATCGTTCATTTACTATGCAATAAAATACTTTCATAATACATCGTAAAGTCAGTTTAATAGAATGAAATATTAAATTTTATAATCAAATCTCAGATTCAAAACTTGAAAATGAAAAAAATTATATTCCTAGAGAACCGTTCCCTAAATAAGATCCTTTCAGATATTCAAATCAGATTAGATTATAATATATATAATTCTCATATGAATATTAGTACAAATCTATTAATATTGTTATTTTTTCTCAATTTTTTTTTAATATTAATAAAATGTCAAATATGAAGCTCTTATTGAGTTTCAATGTGAGCCTCATGTCTCTCACATTTGGAGCCATCCATTTGATACCCAAGTGGGAGATTGCGTATTTGTTTTTTTCTCTTGTAATTTCAATTAATAGGGTCTTTGTCGGAGATGTTTAAAATTATATTTTAAAGAAAATTTTTCATATAATTATCAAATAATTAGAATCGCCTCTGGAACTCAACTTCGATAATTTTAAGAAAGTTAGTACGCTAATTATAAAGGATTCATTTACAAATTAGTCTTGCGTTTACAAAATTACTTTGCATATTTATTTATATCAATACATAGTTTACTTGGTATGTTCATACGGTGTATACTGATATCTCCCGAATAAATTTTTGATTTTAAATTTTGTATACAAAGAAATAAATATTATTAGAATTTTACGTCTTTAGTCCAACACTAAATTCTATGAATTAAGATTTTAAATTTAAATCTTAAAAATAAAAAAACAGACGTTAAAAAAGTCAGTTTCTAAATTGAATTTTACAGTATTCAAACTGAATTAGTTAAATAATCAAGAAAGAATATGATCGTTCTCATTTTGTTTATAATATTTTATTATATGAACTTAATTCTTTTATAAACAAATATTAATAAATATTAATTACCATATCAGCTCTAACTATACCAATGAAAGCATAAAAACTGAGGTAAATTTGAAAGTATAATTTGGTTAAAATTATTTAACTGGGTTAAATGGATGAAGATTAAAAAATAATAATTTATAGAAAAATCTCGACTCAGCTTTGTTTAAATCATCATTCTTCTCATTTATACTTTTTAAAATTTGTTGATACCTTAAAATGGTAAATTTATTTGTTTTGATATTTGATCATCGATATTTAAAAATTGACTAATATGATTTAAGTAGTTATGAAATTTAATTTAGAGATCAGTTTTTTCACATTTATTCTTTTATTTTTAAGATTCAAACATAAAATTTTAATTAAAAAAATTTAATATTTTATTATTAAATCACACAACAACGTTAGTAAAGTGAACAATTTATATAACCATGCACAACGTCAAATATTATACACTTAAATTTTTCTCATGCCAAATAGTAAATTCTATTAAAATTAAATTTTTCTTTAATATTTGGTATCAACACAAGACTTGATGAAACAATGGGAAAACAAATCATGAAGATCTATAACATTTATCAAATTTTCTGATCTTGCCATTATACAGAGTCGTACTCAACTCAAAGATAGCAGATAAACATACCCTCCCTCTCTCTCTCTCTCTCTACAGAGGATGGATGGGGATGTGTGGCTGGAGGGTCCCAAATGAAAATGGAGAGCACATGGACCAATCATAGCTAGTAGCTTAACTTGACAAGTTGACCTATCCAGAGTCATCACCTCTCACCAGTAGAGTAGGGTAGGGATTTCATTTAATTCCCTTCAGCACCATGCCAAAATTATGATGCTGTGCTTCAAGTTTCACCTTATCAAATCAACCACTCTTCATCAAATTCAATTCAATCATGGTCTCTGTTTCCTCATGGGGCCTCACAAGTATTTATGCCCATCATTCTCTTTGTTGAGTAAAACTGATCCCTACATTTTAACACTTCAAATCATTTTCCATCATCATCTCTGTCCCTCAAAAATAAATAAATAAATAAATAATAAAAGAAAAAGATTCAAAAAAATTAATCTCTTAATAAACCTAATAATACTTAAATCTGATTAATCGAATGATACTCAAATATAAATTAGTCTAATACCAAATAATAATAATAATAATAATGTGTAGATTTTCTCATTCATTTTCCCTAACTTAAAAAAGAGGGTTACATATCAAATGTGAATTGGGATTATTAATTAATAATGTGATTAAAATGGGTATAATTTATTTTATTATATAGTCTTTCTAATAAAGATTGGAACAATATCACATCAATTTGATGAAACAAATGTTCATATGATACCAGCAACCATTGTATGGCTTTGGCCTTGTTTTTGAACATTTTCTTGTAAATTGAACTCCACTAAATATATTTTTTGTAATTGGAAAAAATATATATATATTTTGGATCTATAAGAAAAATTATATTTTGTATGACATAGGCGGCCAAAAGAGGTTTCAGTTAAATGGTAGGAGATCATGACAAATACTCATATTAAGTAAGACAAAGAAAAATTGAAAAAAAAAATTGGATAAGAATAATATGATATAATATGAATTATACGAATATAAATAAAAATATAATATAAAATATAATATAATAGTATAAAAATATCTATATAATCGAGCTCGAATAAAAATATAATTATTATTATTATATAAAGAAAACAATTATATAACTGAATATATGATACGAAATATAATATAATCATATAGAAAGCTCTGTATAATCAATTCCATTTAGTAAAATAAAGATCTGATTGTTGATTATGTTATAAACATATCTCTAATTATTAAATAATAATAAAAAAAAGAGGCAAGAATTTCAAATAGTTGTTCTTTGAGAGAGTTCAATTCGGTTTAATTAGTCTCAAATTAATTTTAGACTAAAAATAAAATTTGTAATCAATCAAAAACTAAAACTTTTGCACTTATGACAAATTCCTAACATCCTAATGAATATCAAAGATTTTACTAATTCATAAAGAAATATTAAAAAATCAATATTAAAATAGTTAATATTAAAAGATTCGAATTACCTAAACAAAACGATAATACTGGTTTAAAAACTTTGAAAAATAAAATAAAATATAGTTTCATACCATAACATACCAAAGTTTGGTAGGAAACCAAAGCATAAATGCGATCACATGGATCAGACAGAAAAAGAATTGCCAAAACAGTAAAGAGAACAAGGATTTTAGGCTGAAAATGAAATTTGAAAATATTTCTTTTTGGGACTTCCAACAATTCTAGTCTAAAAAAAAAAAAAAAAAAAAAAAAAAAATAAATCAACCTTTCTATTCTTACAACATCTCAGAATCCGGAGAAAGCAAGCCACAATTGACAGGACTGTGAGCAAATATTAGAATTTTGAATGGTTGTGCAAAATACATCCCATCAAAATGGAGTCTACACAAACACTAATCCAGCACAACCTCAAACGATACAACACAACACTTCCTGTAAAAGCCATGAAGCCATTCTGTTACATTTTCTTTATCATCCGTGGAGTCCTTGCACCATGTAATCAATCCGAGCAACTTCAAATAAATAGACAGGCCAGACAGTTTACATTTCGATGGATCGAGCCTTGTACATGCAAATATAAGCCATATGCCAATCACCTGAAACATTGAGAAGTGAATAGCCAATCATTACATGGAGGCTGGAAATGGATCTCGCAGCAAGCAAATACAAGACAAGGCTAGGTAGAGAGTACTCAAGTCCACATGGATCCCGCCTGTCTCCATATGTCAAGTGCGGTATAAAGGTTGAGAACCTTCCTCTTTAATGGGTAGCTTTAAAGTTGGATCAAGGTTCTATAACATGGTATTAAAACCAAAAACTCAAGTCCACCCTCCCGTCTGACATGGACACTAAAATCCTACGTAGTCATGGGGCTGGCTGTTTTGAGAAGCATCTGTAGAGGGGGAATTTTGAAGTCTCAAATGCATATTAAACTCATATCGAGTTTATCCCAGATTCCACTTGTCAAACTGCAGTGTCTAAAGATCAGAATCTTGTACTTCAACAGCTAAATTTTAAAGTTGGATCAAGATTCTGTATCAATACTGAACTGTATTGATCGACAGAATGTTAAGGTTGGGTCAGGATTCTTTAACACCACAAACCATTTATAATTGACAGAACAGATTCATTCTGATTACAAGGTTGGACCCAGGTTCTTTAACAATACAAAAATGAAGTGATTGATGGAACAAAATCATTCTGATTATATGCATGTGTGAGTACTGCTGCTATTATAGAAACTAATGATTATTTGTGGGTAATCATACCTCCTCCAGATAGTCTTGTAATATCTTCCTCCCTCTGTGGGATAGGATTATCATCATCATACTGGATCCATTTCCCTGTGGTCACATACAATTAAGACAAGAATCTCTTTAGCTTTAATTGCAAACATCAGTTTCCATTGGATTTATGAAAAATTGCAATAACCTGTTTAAAATTAAGCCTACTCCACATAAATTCTAAAACCTACAACATAACACAGAAATGTGGGGCTACATAGCATTATTTAAATGGACTCACCACTTTCTTGCTTAACCCAAGCAACATAATGCCCCGAGTCTGCACTCCTACCCTTGTGGGTCAGCACAGCTACCAAATCATAGACTCCAGTCAAGTATGTTTCCTTGTCAGATGGAACACCTGAGTTAAAGAGTGAGAAATCATATAACCAGAAAGAAGAGAAAGGAATTCCTGTTTCCTATTCATATTTGTTATGCTGCTCTTCCCAAGTGAAGCATTTGGTGGAAGCACACGAGTAAGAATATTGGTACATTATTTCTGGAAGCCCTTACCACCAAAATATGAGGCATGATTTATCACTTGAATAATTTTGGTTGAGAAAGAAGAACCACCCTCTGGTGGCAGGAGATGGTCCAGGCACCTATCACAATGATCATGCTACCACATTCTTATCCCTGCCACTAAAGAAAACTATGAGGCATGAAAGATGACGGTGGCTGAATTCTGCCACGGCATACAAAAAGGGGGATTTTTTAGGTCGAACAGAAAGGGGGGTTTAGTCATGCTATTTTCAAATGAAATTTAATTACAATTTTGACTTTAAAGAAGGTATTAAAGTAGCCAACTGGAAATTCTAGTAGATAGTTTCATAGCTAGTCCATGTGCACAAAGCCTATTGCTTTGATAAAACCATGTGAAATGGCAATAAAAGAAATGGAATTGGTACAAATTTTATTACCTTCTTGGGATGTGGATGCTGATGACTCTCGGGTACTACTTGAGGAACTCTGTGATTAGTAATAGACACAAATTATTATACTTATATTCATAAATACTTGTACTCGTGTGTGCATTGTTTAGCACTGGCAGGTGATTATGTTACCGCTGCATCTGTCATTGTAACATCGTTGTCTTTTGAATCTGAGCTCTTCTTGCTGGACTTAAGACCAACCTTCTTACCTTCTTCATCCCTCAGAAACTAATATAGCAAAGTTGGATAAGCAGGGAAAATACAAAAGCATCAAGTACTAGAAAAATATATGTAGTGGTTAATGTGGTTCAAGCAGCAGTAAGTAGTTGATGGGAGTATCAAACACAAAACCTCCCCCCCCCCCCCATTTAAAAAAAAAAAAAAAAAAATTAACAAAGAAAAATATACACCTGGCGAGGAGCAACCAGTTTTTTCTTCAGATCATCTGAACAGAGATCATAAACATCCAACTCCAACGGATAATCAACTTTCTGGAAAACATAATCAAGAGTGCATAAGTTTAGACACTGAATGACACAGTAATAAAAGATAAGAAATTGAGAACGTTAGATCATGCCAGATCAAGCCTCTATTTGAGCTACGATAATGGAAGTCAACACGAACACAAGACCATGGAGATCAAGAATTGTTTTTCTACACAACATAAATGAATTGTGGTCTCAATAGAGTAACCATGCAGAAAAAGAGAACAGAAATCAGGAACTACCCGCAAAATCTTTGCTTTCTGATTTGACTCCCTCTTCCAGAAAAACCGGACAAACTGAATTGTCAAGTACCTAAATAGAACAAAATGTAGGAAAATGATTCATATTTGAAGGAAACACGAGAAAGCAGTGAAATTGTCTCCTGAAAGACCATATAATGTTGTGGTGTAACTAATGATATTACCTAGGCAGGCCATTAATACAAGATTCTTTTAAATATATCGCACTACGCCCCAATGCTGGAGAAGCCTTTTCAAGTTCTGATTTTAGACCCTGCATGGAACAAGCACAAATAAACTAGTATAAGCAACAATATGATTGCCAGTATCATACAGAACAAGATGGAGACTTTCAGAGACAGGCACCCACCCAAAAATATAAAAAAATTCAGAAGGGCGGAATAGAGTACAAGATGAATACCTCGAGCACATTACAAAGAATTTATCATTAAAAGATTTTAACTAAAAAGAGTAAATTATTTCCAATAATATACTAAAAAAAATTGCAATTCTAATCTAAAATCCAACAGATAAATTTTAAAAAATCTAAACAATGTGATTAAATCGGCTTTTACACAATGATGTGATTTTATTTTTTGAGAAATCATGTAGCTCTATGAAGTGAAAATCAAGAATTTGAAGCCTTATGTGAATAAGTACATAGACTAGGATAACTAAAGCACTCATCATCTCAAACTACGAGTGGATTTCAATAAAACTCACACTTCCAATCCAAATACTGAAGATATATATGCTAAAATAAACAAGTATAAGCATCCGAAATTCCTAACTAAATGTTAGATTTTACTTAAATTAATTAAACCAAAAAAATTAATAATACACCCATTCATGATTTGAAAATTTTGTCCAATTAGGTAGTAATAGTCAAAAAGTACTCCTATTCTTCTAACAGTTAATCTATCAATTAAAGACGGAAAACTAAAGGAATTTATCAATTAATCTATTAATTAAAGAAAAAAAAAAGCAAAATATTAATCCTATATTACCCAGGAAATAAGCAAGAGAGGGGCTACTGCCTGGGTCCTTATCTTGAAAAAAATTGATCCAATGTGAAAGTCCAGCTGGAGGGTGCATATGTAGGTTAGAAAATAGAGAGGGTTTTATACTTTTTACTTTTAAATTAAGATTTGGCAAAAGATCCTTCTTTTGGTATCTATGGGTCTCTGTGACCAGTGGGAATAGGTGTGTGGGGGAGAAAAGGGGGGGAGGGAGAGGGGTAAAAGACAAAAAGAAAAAAAAAAGTTCACTGCCTGCATGCCACATGGATAAAAACGACAGGCTTTTGATTGCTTTCAATTGTTTTGTAAATAAAAAATTTTAGGGGGAAATAATACAATAACAACAACCTAAACCTTAACCCCAATACTGGAGTAAGCCATTTGAGAGACAAATATAGGTTTGAGGAAAAAAAAAGATATATATATATATATATAGAGAGAGAGAGACAGATTAGTTAAATTTTTCAATGACACAAAGATGATTTAATTTGTTCTAATTCTCCTAAACCATTCGTTTCTATCTAAAGTCATCTCATCAGATAACCTCTTAGTCACCATATTTTTACGAATATATTGCATCTAGATCTTCAAACGGCTTACCTCAACATTTCTCTAAATCCCCTATAGTTAAGCTCTCGATCCTTCTAACTAGGGCATCTTTGGATCTTCGTTGCACATGTCCAAACCATCTCAAACGACACTCACGCAATTTGTCCACAATTGAGTTCACTCCCAATTTATTACGTATTTCTTTATTTCTAATTCTATGTTTTCTAGTTTTATTACACATCACCCAAACATTCTCATCTCAACTAAGCTACAGCCATTTTATATTCTTGTTATTATTTAATAACCCAACACTTGATACCAAAGAATAGAGCAGATTTTATTACAATTCTATAAAACTTCCCTTTTAGATGTAATGGCATTGCGCAATCACAAATAACTCCAGATACCCTTCTCTACTTCATCCAGCCCGCTTGGATCCTATAATTCATATCCACATCTACGTTGGTATCAAACAAACCCTAAATATCTAAAATGTTCACTTTTTGATACATCCTGTCCTTCTGGTTTGATTGTTTCGTCATCATTCTGATAATTGTTACTAAACGTGCATCTAATATACTTGATTTTTGACTGATCAATCTAAATCCTCTGTATTCTAGTGTCCCTCGACAACTCCAATCTCGCATTAATGCACTCTCTAGTTTTATCAATAAACACTATATCATCTGCAAAGAGTATATATCATGGTATTTCATCTTGAATACTTTTTGTGATTTCATCTATTACTATTGCAAAAAATATTGGACTAAATGTCGAATCTTGATAAAGTCCAATATTAATTAAAAAGCAATCACTTACACCCCGCACATTTTTACATTGGTAATAACTCCCTCATACATATCTTTGACGAGATTAATATATCTAATGGAAATTTTCTTTTTCATCAACGCCTACCACAATATATCTCTACGACTCCTATCATATGCTTTTTCTAAGACAATGAATACCATATGTAAGTCTCTCTCATGTACTCTAAATATCTCCATCAAATGTCTTAGTAGGTGAATTGTTTCAGTAATGGATCGACCTAGCATAAAACCAAATTGATTTTGTGATACATTTATCTCTAATCTTAACCTATACTCAATCACTCTCTCCCACAATTTCATAGTATGAATCATAGTTTAATTCACATATAATTAGAGCAATCTTGTATGTCTTCTTTATTCTTATATAGTGGTACAAATGTACTCTCCTTCCATATTTTGAACATTTTCTTGATTTGTCAAATTTTGTTAAAAAGATCTGTTAACATTGTTATCCCAACTTCATCTAAATATTTCCACACCTCAATAGGGATGCCAATGGGTCCTATGGTTTTATTAACCTTCATTCTCTTTAAGATCTCTTTTATTTTATGAGGGTGAATCTTACGTTTAAAGTCCCTATGGATCTCTTCTACAAATATCGTAATATTGTCAATGTCTCTTGTACCCTCCACATTGAAGAAATTATCAAAATAATCTCTCCAACGCTTTTTTATATCTTCATTCCTTATAAATATACTATAGGTCTCACTCTTAATACACCTAACTCCATTCAGGTTTTTTCTCTTCCTCTCCCTTAACTTGACAATTCTATAAATCTCATTTTTTCCATCCTTAGTCTCTAGTCTCTTACATAATTCATTGTACACCTTACTTTTCAATTCGTGAATAATCTTCTTCACCTCTTTTTTTACACTCTTATATTTTTCAAAAGTATCTCAACTTTTCTTACCTTTAAGATTATGATAACACTCACATTTATTTCATATAGTAATTTGAATTTTCTCGTTTCACCACCACAACTCCTTACCTAACGGAGCCCTACTCCGAAAAGCTCCCTACCTATATTTTTAATCTTATTAGACATTTCTAACCATATAGTTTCCAAATCATCATTAGCAAATCAGGTTACTACTTGAATTAATGTATCTAAAAGTTGTCACATTTTCTTCTTTCAGTTTCCACCACTTAATTCTTAGCTCCACCAATGGGCAAAATTCATTTTGCCTTTGCAGTATACGCACATCTATGACTAAAAGGCTAAATTGAGTTGTTACACTTTTTCCTGATATAACCTTGTAATTTTTATAGATCCTTCTATCACTCTTCCTCGTGATAAAGAAATCTATTTGGCTAGCATTCGATCCACTTTTATATGTAATTACGTACGGCTCTTTTCTTGAAAAAAGTGTTTATGAGTATCAAATCAAATACTGTGGCAAACTCTAAAAGGCATCTCCTACCTCATTTCTACTACCAAATCCAAAGTTTCCATATACGGTTTCAAATCCCTCGTTAATCTCTCCTATGTCAATCTAAATCTCCCCCAATAAATAACTTCTCTCTACTGGGTATGGCCTGAATGAATTCATCTAAATTTTTTCAAAATTATTTTTTACTAATTGCATCTGTACCTATTTAGGGTACATAAGTACTAACTACATTAATTATTTCTTCTTCACTAACTTAAATAGTAAAATTCTCTTTTTCTTTTTATCTACACTACATTTTCTCATAAATCCTTATGGACAATTATTCCTACCCCGTTTCTAGTTCTATTCCTACCTATGTACCAAAATTTATGCCCATAAGACTCCATTAATTTAGCTTTCTCCCCCACCCACTTAGTTTCTTGAAAACACATAATATTAATCCTTCTTCTATTCATTATTTCTTCTATTTTTCCTAATTTACCAGTTAAGAATCATATATTCCAAGTTACTAGACAAATCCTACTCTCATAGACTAACTATTTTACCCGCACCCATCCACATGAATGCAGTAACCCTTACCTATTTGACACCACATCCGGGCAGCAATGTGGCACATCGCTTCCGGGGGGACGCCCTAGAGTCTTTTTTCTTTTTCTTTTTCTTTTCCTTATATTTGTCTCTTATTTTTGTATTTTGACAAAGTTTTACGCTGGTTGTCAACTTACCGCAACCCTACTCCTTTATCCGGATTTGGGATTAGTTTTGACGGAATTCTTCAAATAATAATATATAAAACGAAATTAAAGTAAAAATAAACTAAAATCAATACAAATTTAGTATATTTAAAATTTTAATAATTTTAAATTCATAATATAATTCAAGTTAGTAATAATAATAATAGCAAATAACATAAATAAATAATTAATTATATAAATAAATAAACAGATAAATAAATAGGTAGATAATAGTAGCAAATACAATAAATAAGTAATAATAGGTAGATAATAATAATAATAAATAAATACTAATATTTATAATAATAGTAATTGTATTAATGCTAGGCAAAGAGTTAATAATATTACTAATTATATTAATGATAGTACTAAGGCTAACAGTGTTAGTGAGGCAGAGGTAGGGAGGGGATTGACAATGGGAGAGCAACAGTGATAAAGGGATAGTGACGGGGGACGACAGGGGGAGAGAGGCGAGAGTGCCAAGGGTTGCAATCGGGGTCAGCAAGGGTAGAGGGAAGCACAGAGAGAGAGAGAGGGGGGAGTAGATATGGGGGTGCGATCGGACGGGAGGGAGGATAAGTCTGGGGTTTTGAGGTCTTGGATCGGACGAGAGGGAGGCAAACCTGAGATTTCTAGCAAGATTGGGACTTCCGCCGGCAAATCTGGGGCCATCTAGTGGTCAGAGAGAGAGGAAGAGAAGGAGATGCAGAACGGAGAGACAGGGGAGGGAGGAGGCAAGAGAGAGGGGGAGCAAGGAGAGGACGGAGGCGCAGAAGGGTCGAAGGGAAAGAGAAGGAGAGGTAGCAAGAAATAGAGAGAGAGAGGTAGGGGGAGAGAGAGTGGAAGCGAATACTTACTTACCTGATCAAGTAGCATAAGAGAGTTGCTCGAACAATCAGGCGAGAGATGAGTGAGATCGAGCAGTTGGCGAGAGCGAGAGAGAGAGAGAAGATTACAATTTTTGGGGGTCGAACATCATTTAGGGTTCAGGTTTTTAGAATTTTATACAGTGAATTTTCTTTTTTAGAAAAGGGCAGTCCCGCCCCCCGCCACTGTTCAGAGGGGACCCTGGGTCTTGTGAGAACTTGTGCGAGCAATTAAAAATGGCAAACTAAAACAAGTAGTAGTAGTTCATAAAACCAACAAAAATCATGGGCTAACCGGAACCGTGTGCATCACAATGATGAGCAAACAAGAGAGTCAAGATGATTCAGCTTAGTCAGAAACATCCCAGCATTCAAGGATCAACAACCAGGGAAAGAAGAAGAGAAACGGGGCACCGGAGAATGTGTAGCACGTGGGTCAAAAGTGGAATCTTTGACAAACAGCCAATCTCTAATACAATATGATTTTATAAATTGAGTTTTCTGAAACAAGAGGCATTTTCTAATTTGTTAGGCCAAACAGTTCCAAAATCTATCTGTTAGTACAGTGGTCTGCAATCAAAATTTACAACAGCACAAAGCAACGTTGCAGGGCATCACATAAGCGGGAGAAAACATTCAAAATGTGGACAATCAGCATTTCACCACAGATCAGAATTCCAGATGGTGATCCTTAGGTTGAAGGTAGAAATGATGGATCACGTAAGCAAAAATAAGTGCTCTTCACTTATTTCTCTAAAAAATGTGAGAGAGTATTTCCTCCCAGTATTTTTAGATTATCATTGCAAATGAAGACACTTTCTCAATAAGAAAGCAAGTTCGTGGGTTTCATATGATACTTACATGCTTTAACCCTTCATGCAAATGATTCACCTCCTGCGATATATGGCATTTAAGTGCATAAATTGACTCAGACTCTGAGCTTTCCTCACCACTTTCTTGACAATGCACCCTGAACCACACAACGTACAGAAGAGACAAAGATTAGCTTCTTGCAGATAGAAGCATTATAACTAACCAGCACCAACATTTCCCACAAAACAATTGCAGATGAAATATAATAGATTCATAAGAAGGCATAAATAGGACTTTATCAACTTTTTTTTTTAAGTTAAAATTCTATTCAATATATTTTAGGTTGATCCTTTATTGAACAATTGAATGATTGTTACAAAATTTAATAGTTGAAATATCAAGTAGGACTCTCTATTTGTAATTAACTTATTTGAACTATATCAGATAGATTTTATTTGGATCCCAAATAATTGTGTAGTGTTTAGAACCTTGAAAAGAGTAACCCTCGAAATGTCAAGATAATACTCTAGTGTTTTATGTATTTATGAATGTATAAAGCCATCAAAACCCATAAAGGATATACTTCAACCAAGCTTCGACAAATTTCCCGCTTGAAGATCCTATTACTATAACTAGGCAAAAGAGATGAGGATATAGGTGATTTTTGGGGTGGCAAAGGAAGCACAAAATTAGCAAAGGTTGTTCAAATATTTTGGGCGAAATATGACTCGCCAAAAATCTCATTAACATTAGGATTTTCTTGTAATTTACAGGTTTGACTTTCAACAAGCCTTAAAAGGTTTCTTTTGATGAAGATTATTGTATCAATTGTTCTTTAAAACTTGAAAAACATGAGTTGTGGCTTCACTAGTGTCTAGTTAAGAGTGAAGACAGAGAGCTAGAGAAAGAAAAGTAAAGAGGCATGTGGGCCTAAAAAAGCCCATGTTAATATTTGGCTGTGCCTAAGATGTAATCAGATTGGCATCCAGTTTTATTTAGCACACGCATTGCTCATGTCCTCAAGTCTAAAATGCAACCTAATCCCTAATGTCTCAAACCGTAGATGCAAAGTTCCCAAAATCTTGGCTGTGATACCAACGATGACGACCCATGAGACTGTATAGAACAAATTCAAATGGAAGTCCCATGGTGCATTTTATTCACAGGCATCAGTTTTAACTGAATTATATCAAAGAAAATAAGGGGGAAAAAAGAACTGCTACATAACTGGCATTCAAGGCATGTAAAGTTGGGTGGCAAAAAGTAGCATATAAAAAAGTGAGCTGCAAGCATGAGATTGTATAGGAGGATAAGTGGTTTGTAAAGGACAAAAGAAAGGGCGTTGGGAAAAATAAAACATGGCCAAGGATAAGTCCAGCAAAAACAAGTAGAGAGATAACAAAATAATGTAGTTTAACCATGCCCCAAAATAATAATAATAATAATAATAATAATAATAATAATAATAATAATAAAATGCAGATCAAAGTTTCTTGAGAACTAGGTCAAAAATGCACTAGAATGTAATGTACAGAAACAAAAGTCTTAAATGAAGCGTAATGGAAGAACTAATTCATGCTGCAGACCTTAACTAGCTGGGGACTGGATTGAGTATCATTCCATAAAATCAAATATGCTTCTAAATATTCATCAAGCCATTACATATATAACCTATTCTCCGGGGCAAAGAATACAAAGTTTTGAAGACAACGTAGGTGATTTACAAAGTTTTGGGGACAATGTAGGAGTATTTATTGTGGTTTGTTCATTAAAGCCAAGAAACTACGTGAATACTTTGTAGTAAAAGGACACACGACTGCAACATTAATCCATGTGAAATGTATTATTGGAGAGACCAAAAAGAATGGTCTAAAACCCTATACACCAAATTACAACACTAATGGTATGTCAGTCTTATAAACATGTCATCCACTCATAAATTGTTCAATTGTTCTTGGTACAGGAGCATATTGAGGTACAAAAAACTACATCATGATGGTAAGAAGAGGACTTTACGTAAACATTCCTCGAATTACACACGGGCTATAAATAGGCCAAGAAAATTACCTGCTAACAAGCTCAATCCCAAAAAGTTCTTTCACCTTGTCAAGATTTTCCCTTCAAGAACAAGAGTATATTACATGAAATTGAAAATGATAAAAAATTAACAAGTTTGCTACACGACTATCAAGATAAATAACAGTAAGTGCTGGAAAAGGTAGAAGACACAAGGGACGAATTGGTCAACATTGCCTGACAAGACTTTAACCTGGTTAAGCAGCACCATAAATCATAGCAGAAGATTTGAATATAAACTACAGTAAATAAACCCTCATTTAGTGAGCACATCAGGAGAACTACACTAAAGGATTCAGCTCAAGTTTATAGAAATGCCACTGGTCCAATAATTTCAAAACCCAGAGGTACTCAGAAAGTAAGACTAGATGGAATCATAAAAAATGGAAGCTACCTGGAAACTGATGATTTCAGAGACTGAGAGAGGGTGTACAGAAGCTGGGTCCAGCATTCTTCTGCATCCTATTTTCACGAAGGGCAACAGATAAAAATAAAATAAATAAATAAATAAAAGCAGTTTTGCTTGTTAGATAAGCATACTGGTAACAGCCAGATATTAAGTATTCATAGAAAATAATAGGACCTGTTGCATGAAGCTCCCATTATGCAGTTGACCAAATTGAGGATACTTTTTCCGTAACACCTGCAAATTGAGGTACAAGTATCTCAAAATTTCAATCATATGTAAATTGCACCAATCATGTGTACCTTCATCAAGTTAGGCATTAATAGCTTATAATCCGTTTGTTCCATGGTCAAAACTAAAAATCCACTTTAACATATCTTTTTGAGAAAAATCAATTTACACAGTGTATTCTAAAGAAAGACAATGATCCTTGAGAACAAGGAGGTTATTAATCATATGAAGTCAAGAAACCAACCATCCAAAACTGCATGGGAGCCACAGGCTTGACTTTCTTATCCAGCTCACTAAATAAGTCTCGTGTTGCAATTGTCAAGAGATGGTCTAAATCATTGCTTCTTCCAGGATTTTGATACCTTAAATAGCACATGAGCATAAAATTTCAGTCTAGTTAATCACAAGCCATCCAAGTTATAGGGATCTAGAAATGCCAATTTGTCTGAAATAAAATTATCCACAGAAAAAGAAAACTTACTCCAGTAATGCTGATTTCAACTCTGGAACAGAATGCAAGCATTGCACGGTTGAATTCATGTAGCAAGTATTTCCCAAATTAAACAAACCAGCACTGTAACCCTGAAAGCGGAAAAATATGAACTTGGACCGTAATGCGAGTGAACAGCAAAGTTGAAGCAAAGATAAAACAATAACGAAAGCGGAAGAAGAAGAGATAATAGAATGAAAGAAAGAAGGAGGTAGTATAGTTTTATCACATTTTACTTTTTAAAGCATGATTTTGGGAAAATGTACAGGACCAGACAGCTCAACTGGCAGACCATATTCTTTCCAAACCAGAGAAGTCCCTAAAATTCACATAAAATTCTTTTATTACCAGAAACCACCCAACTAGGCAGTTGAACAAGTCACTCATTCTAATCAGATCTACAACTAGAGAACTGAACTGGACAAAATGATCAGGAAGAAAAAAAAAACTCCACTGTGATACTGTTGAAAAGTAGCAATGACCAGTTCAGTACCACCACAACTTCACATGATTTAATTAAAAAATGAAAAAAAGGAAAAGAAAAATGGAACTATCATAACTACGTATTATATCTAAGTGCAGACAAAGGAGAACTATCACATTATATCTAAGCTGTCTGAAGCAAATTTAACAGGGGAGAGAGAAAAAGTGAGAAAGACTGACAGTCTATGACTATCTCTCAGCTGATTTGAGATGAATAACTGAAAGGTTGGTGCTTTAGGCCTTGCAGTAAAAACTTCAGTTAAAATGCATGTGCAGGCTTTCCCTTCAGGTGTTCATGCTCATGCAGTCTGACTTAACATGCAAGAAAGCGGTGGAACTGCAAAGATTCATGTTTACAGCATTGTTCCTAGTGAAGCTCTAGCTATAGAGAAAAGCAAGCTTGAAGAGGCTGGGCAATTCCACTTTCAGGACAGCCTTTCAAATAATGTCAGGGCAAGGTAAGCATTGGTAAGCATAGGTTGCTGTCAAGGTATATATGAGCTGTAAATAGATTAGGATAATAGTTTGTAATCCCTTAAATTGAGGGATTCAATTAGATAGTTTTTCAGATTTAGGAATGATTTAGTTTCCTATTTTTTTTCTCTTGTAATCTACTATATAACACCATGTATTATCAATTCACAATACAAGGAAATTCAGAATTCTTTTCTCATCTATGATTTCCCACACTTGCTTTTCAGCCCCATCTCACAGGCAACTGATATGACTTTAAGGGAGTGGAATCCTACACCAAACTATTAAACACGGTGGTGCTCCATCCAAAGAAAAGCACTTAGAGAGGTCCATTCCTTTAAGAGATACTAAACATCCCAAGACTGGGTTTTGTTAACTCCTTTTAACATAGTAGAATAATGTAACAAATATGGCTTTAGAAGCTAACTGGACAAGAAACCTACATTACCGTTTCTGTGCTTCTATAGAAATCAATTAAGATTTGCTTTTACAATTAAAAATCCTATCTAGTTGTAAATCTTGATTCAACTTACGATCCTAGCAAAAGAAGACAAATGCAAAACAAGCAACAAATGAGGGAAATCAATGGGGAGAAAGCATTATATATCAACCAAAAAAAAAGAGGATATTCTGCAGTAGGATGGAAAGAAATGAATGACATGTAGAACAAAGTAGTTGCGGAGCATTGGTCAGGCACCAAACATTGTAATGCACATTCGCATGTGCACGCATCCAAGCTCATGCATAGGCATAACTAGTCTCAGCTAGGCAAGTTGGTTTCTTAGTTATAGCAAGAACTTAGAATCTTCTGCAGAAAATAAGGAGAAGGCAGGGAGTGACCACTTCATACAATTCAATAGAAAGTCTCTTAAATCTGATGTCCTAGTAGATCCGGCATATTCAGTCTTATATAAAGACTTCTGCTGGCTCCTGTCTAGATAGTTATTATTAGTGATTACAAGCTCATTATTGCTTATAGGCTGACAGCACCAAAACTTCGAATCCCTTATGATAGGAAGCCAAACTCAGCTTGGAAATTCCTTCAGAAAGGAATCTTCTAGTTTGATTATTGTTCTGTGTTTCTCATGCAACTTTAAAGACTGTTGGCAAGTGCACCTATTCTTTACCCCAAAAATTTGCAATAGTGGCACAGTAGAAGTTTTAAACTAGCTAAACTAAGTCTGTAATAGAATTGGCACATCATAAACAATTCAGCAAACACTTAGTCTATTTTTAGTAAACAAAAGGTGGTGAAACAAAGATGAGAAAGATATAAGGATTCACTGATTAGATAAAACAAGAACCAACATTGTACCCCACATTTTAAGAAAAAGAAAAACTTGATGTTTATATACAGGGCAGCAAAAGAAGATCATACCACAGCAACAGTTTGTTCTTCTTCCGGAAGATCTTCCACGAATACGGGCCCCTTCTCTGGGGCTTTTACAATCTCATCAGCGGTTCCCATCATCATCAATTTTTGACCCTATGAGAAATCAATAAATAGATAATTTATGAAACAAATTACTTTTATATAACGGCCAGAAAAGAACCAATAATGAAATCATTCACCTCCTTTACACCCAATGCGGACCAATCTGCATCATCCTGCATTGTCAATAGAAAAGGATTAAGAATTTGAGTAGACAGCCTTGCAACATTGCTCAAAATGATATATATCAATACAACATAGATAAAAAATCACAGGTACTTCTGTGAGGTAAACTCAACAATCTAAGGTAAACATCAATCGAAGGCTTCTACACGCATGTATTGGATTACCTTCAGGAGACCACCTTTAACCATAATTTTCTGCCGTTCAGGAGGTACTCCAGTCAAGTCATACAACTGGCACTTGAAAACATAAGGGGGCTGGCTAGTGTCTATTTCGACTGCTGGAAACAGCTCTTTTTGCCATTTTACACTCACTGGAAGTAGATCAAGATGGCCATAAGGTAAAAGAAAATGGATCATCAAGTTTACTAGCAGAACTCTACATTAGAAAATGTTCAAAAAATTATGATTACATGGATCTAAGCATGGTCAAGACATTCTAGTAAATACTCCTTCAAGCCATGTGGAAAAATGAACAAAAACGAGGAAAAAAAAAGGCATAAAGAAATGTTAGCACGGTCCATCAAGAGCATGGTCTGAGACAATATAGCCAAATTTGCAAGGCATGGCCCTTCTATAAGAACGAAAAGGAATAGATCCCCTAAGTTAGACAAGCAAAAAGCAAATAACAAAACTTCAAGTGTAATAGGCATCTTTTGATAGAAGCTAAAGATTCAAAACTTTGTGTTCCCACATCAACAAAAATCTTAAGCCAATTACCTTTAAAAAAAAAAAAAAATCCTTAGACTTAAGAGTAACAATTGTTTCCACTGTCTAAATGTTCCAACGTTTAAGGCAAGAAGGCAGGGCACTAAGACGGAGTGCACAATGACTTAGGACCCACAATGTTAGGCCTTGATCCCTGTTGCAAAGGTCTTCTAAAACCCAATTAATTACCTTTAATAGAAAAGGCAATGCTCATAAAATTAAGAACCCATGTTACCATTCCCTACATATATCTATCGGCAATAACAACTTTTGGGTCCAGAGCAATATAAAGTAGAGTAGGGTTCTAAGCAGGAACTAAGGATGACATGAAACCTACAATCTTAGGCCTTAATACGTACAATCAACAATCATTCTATCCAAAACCCTCAACCTTTTAAGATATACAACTGTACTATCTTACAAATTTCACAACACTTCAAGAATCCCAAAGAAACCCAGGCCATAAAACAAGAAAATAAGATGACTCGTCTTACAAAATCCCGCTTAAAACACAAAACTGCCCTCCAATTATTCATTTATTCAAAAAAAAATAATGAAAACCAGCCTGAGAAATTAAGATAAAAACCCAGAAAAAAGGAACTCTAGTCATATGTTTGTCTGCATCAAACTAAAGATAAAAATGAGAAGGAATCGAAATTGAACGCTCATACCTGTAGGCATGATGATTGAGAATCTTGGGTTTGTCGCGGGATCTGAAAAATGGCGACCAAAAGTATTTGCTGTGTTTTACTTGCGGAGAAGGCTATGTACTTTTTCTGACGAATTCTGTTTTTCCCCAATTGTCTCTGATATTTATAGGGAGAGGAGGATGATACCAGAAGGCGACGACTCCTGTTTTGCTCCGGAGGTGGAATCCAGGAGCTTTGTATCCAATTTGGAAAAACAAAAAAACCCTACTCGAATTTTTATTTTTAAAGAAAAGTGTCAAAATTCTCCCTACTAAGCTTAAGAACGAAGAAAATTAACTTTTTTATTGTTAAATTAATAAAAAATATTTAAATATTATTTTTTCATTTGAAAATATTCAAATATTTTTTCTTAAATTTGAAGAAAATTAAGAGAGTTAGGGGGCAAAAAAAACCTTCTTTTCTCTCTCCTTGTTTCACTCTCTCTCTCTCCCCAACTTTTTCCTGTATTCTCTCTCTATCTCTTAGCCTCTTTTTTTCTTTATATCACGCTCTTTCTCTCTCTCTTAAAATTTATCAATGATAATAATATTTAAATTTTCTCCTTTTTTACAATAAATATCTCTCTTTTTTAAATTTTTCTTTAATCTTCTCTTAAGTGAAATATCAAGAGCATTATTAGCACTATTACAAACACCCTATATTCCATTAATTCTATCAAAATCATAAATTCATAATAATATCTTTTTTTTTACTATATCAATCAATATTCAAAATTATTCTCCCATTAATCCGGTTTAAAATTAAAATTAACTGATTTAGGAGACTATCCCCCTAGCGTAATCTATTCCATACTCAAATCATTAGTCGAACTCATGATCTTGATTAAAAAATTTAATACTATACTCCACTAAATCAATTAATTATCAATAAAATCATATTAATATTATTAGAAATATTAAATCATCGTTTCAACATCAAATTTCATACTTTTGTCTCAACTTATCTCTTGACTGCTATTATAAAATAGCATAATATATTAATAAAGCAATAGATAACTTTGTTTATCATGGATATGACGTAAAAAACCATTCTTAAATCTTTTATAGTTTTATTTTGTTCGCTTGAACATAATTCAATAAGAAAATCAAGAATTGCCAAATTAATAAATTGTCATTTTAGTTTCAAAATTAACAAAAAGTCTAATGTGGTTAATTTTCTTGGCAAATTGCTCCTTTGTAGTTTCAAAACTGGTAAAAACAAAACTTGTATGATTCACATTTTACCAAGCTACCTCAAATATTAATGGGCATTATAAAAGTAAGAAAAAGAGAAAATATAAAAATTTAGCACGTCAAAATAAAAATTAAAATTAATTCTTCTTCTTTCTTCCTTCTTCCTCTTATTCTGAAACTACCTTTGTCTTTTCTTTTTCCTATTCTTCTCAAACTATATACATATTTGATACGAAATTTAATTCAAACCAACTTCTAGTATTCATCTTTCATTCTTTCTTGATCCATCCCACATCCGGTCAATTTCTCTCTCTTTTCTCTTCTTTATTTTATTCTCTATTCTCTTTCTCTTTTGTTTCTTGAGAGGAATGGAAGCGAGCAACACTTACAAATCTCAGGCACAATTGGACCCGAAATCCTATCAATCGTAATCCATCTTAGACAATTGCAGCAACTTTCCAATCTCTTGTGGGATTGAAAACATGTTCTCAACCAAAAGGAAGCCCGTGAACATGCAAAAAAAAAAAAAAAAACATACCAATTAAATTCGAAAAGACCTCAAAAGATGATTATTCAATAAACTCGTATGTCTCATGCTCAAAGTCACTGAACTACTCATCTGATACTCTATGGTGGGATAATTATTCTATAACTTGTCTTGAGTTAACATTGAATGTCCAAGAAGTCAGTTGGAAATTGCACCTATTGAGGAAATTATCACAAATTCTAGTCAATGACTAATAGTTTTCTAGTGATTGAAGAATATGAGTACAAGAATTTTTCTTTAGTGATTGAGGTGTTAACATGATTCAGAACCTAGATTTACTTAAAGGTTTCCAGAGAGACTATCGAAAGACAAGTTGAGAAGTTAAGGCATGCCATTGGCTCCAAGCTTCTAAGAAATTGTTCCCCTGAAGTTGTTTTCTGTAATTACAAGACTTGTAGTAGTGGTAACTTTCAAGTGAACTTAATCGTAGAGTGTAATTTGTTGTGAAATAGATTAAACAAAGTAAGAAACCTTTCGAATCGTAGAGTGTAATTTGTTGTAAAATAGATTAAACAAAGTAAGATTCTCTAGTTTTGCAAATCTTGTCAAACTTTCATATCAAACATATCATGAAGAGGTACATAGATTTCAAGTTTTTCAAGCAATCCAACTCTATAGTCAAAACTCCCAAAAAAGGGCATTTATTTGGAGAAGAGTGTCCAATATCCGGGGTTTATGATTCTTGTTAGAATTTTTAGGTGACTCAACACGCAGCGGAAGTAATAAAATAATTTTCGGAATCGTAAAAGGTTAGGGTTCGCGATATACCTCAATCGGTGATTCGAAAATCGTCAGAACCGCAAACTCCCGATCTGAACTTCTCGTAGTCGGGATGATAATCACGATGAACGGACTATCACCGCAATGCCACAACGATCCAACCCTCAACCCGATGAATCGTAGACGGATCCGGAAACCCTCGAAAAATTAATCGTTCTTCGCAACAATTAATTTTTCCACTCTTAGAAATATTTTTCCTACTCGAAAAAATATCTCCTCTCAATTTTCTCTCAAAGAAAAATGAATTGAATGGATAGAGCAAAAGTCTCTCACCATTAACAGGAAGAAGGTAATTTCTTTTTTTTTTTTTCTTTTTCGAAGAACAAACGTAAATTCACTCTACCGTTTGCTCTCACACATAGGAAGGTAAGTCACACACCAATAATGGAAAATGTAACTCCATTAGCTAATAACTCAACCATTAATCAAGGAAGGTAATTAAGGAGAGAGAAATAAGGAGTAGGGATTTGGTAACTGCCCCACGTGGGCATACCAATCAACATCTCCCACTTGCACACGAGGGCACTTCATCTCCGTCAAAAGATCACAACTCATGCGATCTATCACATCACCCTACAGGGTTTTCATATAGGGTTGGTCGTCGTGCGACTAGCGAGTACACCTGCAAACAAAGACTTCTCGATACACCTGTTAGGATGATCGAGTAGTCACCGTTAGTATCAAAAGAAAACTCGCAGTACCCCAGATCCAAGACTAATCGTATCCATCGAGCTACTTTCCTCATCGAAAGTAATCCCCAGATATCGCTCGACTATGTATTCACTAGTATGTTCAAATCCCTACATGGATGAACATAAAAGACCGGTCGGTGAATACAAAACCGTGATACAATGTCAATTGGTCTTCCTTTTCCCAAACTCGAATCTATCGATCCCAACTCAATCGCTTTCCTAGACTGTCCCTCGGACCTCAATTTATATTCCGGGCCATCCAGAAACGGACTAAAGTAGCAAACACCGAATCGAATCTCAAGATACCGAAAGTAATAAGGGCACTTGAGATCCCACTCAATGGATCTCGGGTCTACACAGTGGGGCTTGGGGATAAATATCAAATAACTGTCTCAAATAATAAAGCTCCCACTATCCCAAGTCGTCTTTTCACACGTGGTATGAAACACGTGCCACAGTGTTATTCCCCCATCTCTCAAAGGGCATATGTCAGATTTCTCTAACACTGTGCAGGTATAGGGACTCAGTCTACACATAAGACTTTACCCGGGAGATCTCAAAGAGAGTACCTCGGAGACAATATCACAAAACGGAGTGATATCCGAGATCTCAAACCGGGCTACTCACGAGGCAACATGGATGTGGGTACTTCCATGTCGGTCATGTCGCACATGACCTCATCCCGAACACGCATCGGGGCGACTTATGTTCTAAGGGCTACTCTCAAAACCTCTTACAGCTAGAATCCGTCTCATCTCCACTCACTCAGAGCTGGAGGTGGTCACTCGTGTGAGAGAGTCGACCTTGCCCCCCCCCGACACATCTATTATCACATCACATAATATATATGACAATAAAGGTAAGTGCATTAAAGAAAATATAACACAAAAGTGAGTGAATAATGCACTAGAATCATATATATATAAAATCAATAAGCATCAACGTCATAAATAAGTACAAGATGAGAAATGTCAAGGTAAATTCCCAAACCCAATGACTCTCTATGCCCTAGAAAGGAGTCTCTAGTGATGGGTTTGGTGAAGGGATCGACCACCATGCCGTGTGTCGAAATGTACTTGACGGTCACTTCACCCTTCTTGATGATGTCTCTAACATAATGAAATCTAGTGTCAATGTGTTTGGTCCGACCATGAAACTTGGGATCTCGTGTGTAGGCGATAGCGGCCCGATTATCACAATAAATCATCACCGGCCTCCCACTATCCGCTACAATCCCTAAGTCGTCCAAGTAGTCTGAGCCAAACACTCTCTGGCTTCTAACCGAGCATGCCACGAACTCAGCCTCCATCGTAGATAGAGCAACACAGGTTTGCTTCTTGCTGCTCCAAGAGATGGCCCCGCCATTGAGCAAGAAAGCAAAACCTGATGTCGATTTGCGCTTATCCAAATCGCCTCCCCCAATCGGCGCTCCGAATATCCCACAAGGCACAAATCACCTCCCCGTAACACAAGGACAAGTTTGCAGTTCCTTTTAGATATCGGAAAATCCTTTTCACTGCTCTCCAGTGACCTCTTCCTGGATTTGCCTGATATCTGCTCACTAGACCAACTGCATAACAAATGTCCGGTCTAGTACACAACATTGCGTACATTAAACTTCCCACTGTACTGGAGTAAGGTACTTTACTCATTTCCCGTACTTTTTCCTGAGTTTTCAGACACATTTCCAAGCTCAGACTTTCACCTTTGGCGATCGGAGTATCTATGAGATTACAATCACTCATCCCAAAACGTTCGAGAATTTTCTTAACGTAGGTCTCTTGTGAAAGAGCTAACGTCTTTCTCGAACGATCCCTCGGATCCGAACTCCGAGGATGAACTCAGCTTCACCCATGTCTTTCATGTCGAAACTGGATGACAACCATGCTTTGATGGTCATTAAATGCTCAATGTTGTTCCCGGCCAACATTATATCATCCACGTACAACGACAGGGTCACAAATGAGTTATCGGAACGAATCAGATAGACACAATGATCCTCCTCGACCATCGTAAAACCGTAAGATATCACCTCCTCGTGAAATCTTAGGTACCACCACCTGGATGACTGCTTTAGGCCGTATGTCGACTTCCGAAGTCGACAGATCTTGTCCTCCTGACCTACTAGAACAAACCCAGGGAGCTGTTCCATGTAGATCTCCTCATCCAGGCTCCCGTTAAGGAAAGCGGTTTTAACGTCCATCTGATGCAACTCTAGATCCAAACTAGCGACAATCGCCAAAAGCAAACGGATCGAAGTAAACTTGACTACTGGGGAGAAAGTCTCCTCGTAGTCAATGTCCTTAGTCTGCGTGTAACCCTTGGCTACCAGACAGGTCTTGTACTTCTCAATCGATCCGTCGGTCTTTCTTTTAATCTTGAGAATCCACTTGTTCCCAATGGCCTTTCTATCCTCAGGAAGGTCAACTAGCTCCCAGACTTCGTTGACTCTCATTGATTCTAATTCTTCGTGCATGGCCTGTAACCATTGGTCCTTTGCAGAACTCTCGAGAGCCTCTTGCGCAGGTCCTCGGCTCTCCGTCGTCCTCGGGAGTCACAATGAGGATCTCATCCTCAATCGGGAAGCGGCGACGAGGCACTTGTCCCCGACTACTCCTGCGAGGAGTGAGAGAACCTACACCCTCGGATGGACCGCTCCCACTAGGACCAAGATCCGTAACCGGGTCTTGTGTCCCGCCGCTGGGTTCGTTTGAGCCATTAGGCTCATCCATCTCATAGAAGGTAAAATCTCGATCGATTTCTCCTCTCTTAGGGAAATCACTCTCGAGAAAAGTGGCATCACGAGACTCTATCTCAGTGACAGTGCCGTCCGTATGTTCTCCTAGGAACACGTATCCTTTGGAGTGTTCAGAGTATCTAATAAAGATACACTTCTTTCCTCGTGGGCCTAACTTGCCGTACTTATGCGAGGAATCGTGAACGTACGCGGCGCAACCCCATGGTCTTAAATGGCTAAGGTCAGGCTGTCTCCCTGTCCAAAGCTCGTATGGGGTGCTGACTACGGATTTCGTCGTCGAACACCGGTTAAGGACGTAGGTTGCGGTCAACAACGCATCCCCCCCAATGGGAGATAGGTAAGTTGGCCCGCCATCATCGACCTCACCATCTCCAACGAGTCCTATTCCTTCTCTCGGCTACTCCGTTCTGCCGAGGAGTAGCGGAATAGTCAACTGTCTAGTGATACCTCTATCGGAACGAGCTCTTTAAACTGCTCAGACAGATACTCGCGCCCTCGATCGGTTCTGAGAGTTTTCACCCTCAAGTCTAGCTGATTCTCAACCTCGCTAATAAACCTCCTGAAGCACTCTAGTGCCTCAGACTTGTGCGAGATCAGATAGACATAACCGAAACGCGTGTAGTCGTCTATGAACGTAATAAAATACGTGGCTCCGTTTCGGGCTCTCACATTCATGGGTCCGCAAATATCGGAATGGACCAACTGCAATGGAGTCCCCAGCTCTCATTGCTTTCCCAAATGGTTTTCTAGTAGCTTTGCCCGCAAGGCAAAACTCACATACGGGCAACGGACCTTGGTTAGCGGGCCCAACAAACCACTCGTAGCTAACCGGGTCATCCTCTCTTGCCCTATGTGGCCAAGTCTACTATGCCATACATTCACATCATCCACTACACTATCAGATGCAAAAGCAATAGTAGAAGAAGAATTAATTTCATAATATGAAATCATATCCAAGACATAAAGTCCCTCATGGACCAAACCGGAACATATTAAAGAACCTGTCATAAGTTATGGAAACTCTAGAGTTTCCCAAAAACAGAATATCCTAGCAAATCCAAACAACGGACAGATACAAGGTTCCGCCTTATTTCAGGAGCATATAATACATCATGAAGGTACAAGACTTGATCACTTTGCAGCATTAACTTGCAAGTGCCAATCCCTTTAACTTCAATAAATGCTCCATTCCCCACGCATGCCTCCTCGCTTGGGGACTCAAACGGCGGAACTCCACGTACGCGCTCCCTGTCCCGAGCTACATGGTCCGTGGCTCCTGAGTCTACAATCCACAAAGGAGAAGAGTTAGCGAGCATCACACTAGATGACACGTAACTCAAACCATGTAAAGAAGAAGGATATAGCTTTCGCTCGCCACACTCGCGTGCGAAATGCCCAGATTTGCCACACACGTAGCACTGGACTTTGCTCTTATCGAGCTCCTTCTTCTTGCTTTTCGCCCTTGTCGTCGGTCTTAGCAGATTGCTTCCTCTTGCCTTGGCCCTTGGCTTTCTTCTCATGCTTGCGCCACTTGCGCTTTACACCTCGAGAGCCCTTACTCGACTCCGCAAAGTTAGCATGAGCGAAGAAAACCTAGCCACCTCCTGACGCTCCTCCTCGAGCTCACAATGCCTACTCACGTCCATGAAAGTACGAATACTCTCGGTGTGCGTGAGATAGGTCTTAACCACATCCCGGAGTCGGGGCAAGGACCGGATCACACCCAAGCACTTGCAAGCTCATCGTACATCGGCTCCCCCATGTTCCTCAAAGAGGCGATCATACTCGACATATGCATTAAATGCTGCTTCATAGTATGATCACGCCTCTTCTTGTAGGTGATGAACTTGTAGGTGCAAAGATCCTCAACTTAGGAGCCGATGGGGTGCCGTATTGCCTCTCGAGCATGCCAAATCGACCGTGCAAGTGAGATACCGCTCATAAATGGGGATCGACTCATCGTGCATGCTACTAAGGAGGATCACCCTTGCGAGGCCATCCTTCCTCCTCCAAGCACGATATACCTCCTGATCCTTTTGTGCTTGTGCTGTGGTACCCTCCCCGGGGTCCACCATCTCGTTGTCAAGAACCTCCCCGAGTTCTTGTTCCTCGAAGACAAACTGAACTTTCCGGTGCCAAATCTCATAATTGTCACCGTTCGAACTTGTCTCCCTTCACGAGATCTAATACGACATTCTTCGTTGCAGCCATGTCTCTTTGCACGAAAAGAGACATTAGTGACAAATTGATGCTTAAATCACAAATTTTATGTACCCTACGAATCATCAAAACCAAAATGACTTGAATACAGTCCCAAGACGAGCGTATGAGTCAACGGACACCATACACCACAATCCGGGATTGCATCTTACCATTCGGAATGCGATTCGGTACATAAAAACCCACAATAAGTCACTTTTATCACAAAAAAAAACTTCAAAAAATCGAAAAAATCCGATTTTCGGGACGACCTACGCGCCGCGGGAGAGTTCACGCCCGCCAGGTCCCCGGCGGCGCGTCCCACGCGCCCCACGCGCCGGGGGGCGCCCGGGCGCGTGCGGGCCGGCCGCGCGTCCCGCAGCGCCGCACGCGCCGGGACGCGTCGGCGAGCCGCGCCGCGCGGGGCGGGCGCGCGGGCGACGCGCACACGCGCGCCCCCGCCGTCACTCGGGCCGGACCCGGACGCGGGTCCGGGTCGGGACCCGGAACCCGGTCCGGATCCGCCGGTTTGGGTCGGGTCCGGACCGGTTCGGGTCCGACCCGGTCGGACCCGACCTATCACGCGCCTACGCGCGCGGTGTGTCACGCGCCGGGCGGCCGTGCGCCGACGCGCCTGCGCGCGTGTGGTACACGCGCCGGCGTCCTCCCGTGCGTACGCGCCTCCTCGCGCGTGTTCCCGCACGCGCCGGACCGGTCTTCTTCGCCCGAGAGCCTGCAACGCGATTTTTCGGGTATTTTCTCCGACCCAGTACCGAAATCTCAAATTCCGGTGTTAGAATTAAACAATATATATATCAAAATGCAGATCTAAATTAGACAATTACAGATCTACAATTTTTATTAATTGATTTGACCTAAAACTCGTCAACTGGGGTTCAAAAGTTCGGTCTCCATTCGCGGCAGAATGCTTCAACCGGAATTTTCATGGCCTAAACGTGCTCATAAAATTACGAAAAAAATATATTCGTGTTCTACACAATTTGGGTGACACAGTGGTATAACCGGATTCACGAAACTCATCCGTAATCCGGACCCCAATTTTTTATACCCTATATTTCAAAACCCAAATTTTTTATTCCGAAAATTATTTAAATAATTCTAACCTGCTCTGATACCAATGTTAGAATTTTTAGGTGACTCAACACGCAGCGGAAGTAATAAAATAATTTTCGGAATCGTAAAAGGTTAGGGTTCGCGATATACCTCAATCGGTGATTCGAAAATCGTCAGAACCGCAAACTCCCGATCTGAACTTCTCGTAGTCGGGATGATAATCACGATGAACGGACTATCACCGCAATGCCACAACGATCCAACCCTCAACCCGATGAATCGTAGACGGATCCGGAAACCCTCGAAAAATTAATCGTTCTTCGCAACAATTAATTTTTCCACTCTTAGAAATATTTTTCCTACTCGAAAAAATATCTCCTCTCAATTTTCTCTCAAAGAAAAATGAATTGAATGGATAGAGCAAAAGTCTCTCACCATTAACAGGAAGAAGGCTGCTGTTTCTTTTTTTTTTTTCTTTTTCGAAGAACAAACGTAAATTCACTCTACCGTTTGCTCTCACACATAGGAAGGTAAGTCACACACCAATAATGGAAAATGTAACTCCATTAGCTAATAACTCAACCATTAATCAAGAAAGGTAATTAAGGAGAGAGAAATAAGGAGTAGGGATTTGGTAACTGCCCCACGTGGGCATACCAATCAACAATTCTAGTCAGGTTCAATGCTGGAGAGGTCGAGAGGGATCCTACAATGGTAGGAGCTGTAGGCACTCCCTTGCTGCGTTTGATGGGAAAAAAAATTATTTTTTTAGTCTGACACATATATTTAGTGTTTTCAATTTATTTTTATAATGTTTTTTAGTAGAGGGGTAATTTGCTAAAAAAGTAAATCACAAGGATTTTTTGCTAGTTATGAACCAAAAAGGGTGGCATGCCAAAAAAGGTGAAGCACATAGATTCTTTTACCGATTTTGAAATCACAAGGGGACAACTTGTGGGTCATGACAATTGCATGAGGTTAATCACTATTTCCCTTTTTCTATATTAATAAGATCATAAATTCGTTAATAAACGTAAAGTTATTTTATTAATAGGTTGCAACGATATCTATTGATATAATTTTACCCAAATAAATGAAGGATTTTTTTTTTTTTTTGTTTCCCACCTGATATCTGAAATTTCGTTTCGACTAATCCGAATCGACCTATTATCAGACCTTTTTCAAAATGAAATCTCTTAACATGATTTTTTTCGTAATTATATAACAAAATGTTTTTATAAAATATTAGATAGCCATACTCTGCGTGTCCCTCTTTCTCTATCCCTCTCTCTTAAAATTAGTCGATGATAATAATAGTAAAAGTGGTGTTTAAATTTTCTCCTTTTTTTTTTAAAAAAAAAAAAACCATGAGCATCTCTCTTTCTAAAATTTTCTCATTTTTCTTAAATCTTCTTTTAAGTGAAACCATCAATAGCATTTTAGCACTGTTGCAAACTTCATCTATTCTATCAATTCTATTAAAATCATACTGTTGTTGCATTGATAATAAATTCTAAAAACCAAACTCTCAAAGTAAAACTCGAATCAGACATACAATAATCATTTGATCCATGTCAACTTTCAGTAGCCATCAATTTCATGTGTTTGTCTCAACTTCTTCCTTGACAACTATTATATAAAATTACATAATATATTAATAAGCAATAGATAACTCTGTTTATGATGGATACGATGTAAACAACTATTCTTAAATCTTTTATAGTTTTATTTTGTTCATTTGAACATAATTCAATAAGAAAATCAAGTATTTTCAAATTAGCAAATTGTCCTTTTAGTCTCAAAATTAATAAAAAGTTTAATGTGGCTAATTTTCTTGGCAAATTGCTCCTCTGTAGTTTCAAAACTAGTAAAAACAAAACTTGTATGATTCACATTCTTACCAAGCTACCTCAAATACTAATGGGCATTACAAAAGTAAGAGAAGAAGAAAATTTAAAAATTCAGCACGTCAAAATAAAAAATAAAATTAATCTCTTCGTTCTTCCTCTTATTTCGAAACTGCCTTCATCTTTTTCTTTCTCCTATTCCTCTCAAACTATCTACATCTTTGATCGTAAATTACTTCTGGTCTTCATCTTTCATTCTTTCTTGATCCATCCCAACTCGATCAATTTCTCTCTCTTTTCTAATCTTTATTTTGTGCTCTCTTCTCTTTCTCTTTTGTTTCTTGAGAGGGCAGAATTGGACCAAAAATCTATTAACTATAATCTATTTTAGACAATGTAGCAACTTTCCAATCTCATGTGGAATTGAAAACATGTTCTCAACCAAAAGGAAGCCCATGAACATGCAACACACACACACACACACCCCAATTAAACTAAAAAAAAAAAGACCTTAAAAACTGATTATTCAATATACTCGCACGTCTCGTGTTCAAAGACGCTGAACTACTCATCGATACTCTATGGTGGGATAATTATTCTATAACTTGTCTTGAGTTAACATCGAATGTCAAGGAAGTCCATTGGAATTGCACCTATTGATGAAATTATCACAAATTCTATTCAATAACTAACAATTTCTAGTGACTCAAGAATATGAGCACAATAAATTTGTCTTTACCGATTAAGATGTAAACATAATTTAGAACCTAGATTTACTTAAAAGGTTACAAAGATATTATCAAAAGACAAGTTGAGAAGTTAAAACGTGCCATTGGCTCCGAGCTTCTAAAAAATTATTCCCCTGAAGTTGTTTTCTACAATTGCAAGACTTGTAGCAGTGGTAACTTTCAAGTGAACTTTCGAATCGTAGAGTGTAATTTGTTGTGAAATAGATTGAACAAAGTAAGAATCTTTAGCTTTTCAAATCTTGTCGAACTTTCATGGCAAACATATTGTGGAGGGATCCATAGATTTCAAGTTTTTCAAGCAATCCAACTCTAGAGTCAAAACTCCTAAAAAAGTACATTTATTTGCAAAAGAGTGTCCAATATCGAGGGTTAATGATACTAGTCAAGTTCGAGGCTGGAGAGGTCGAGAGAGATCCCATGATGGTAGGAGTTGAAGGTACTCCCTTGCTATGTTCGGTGGGGAAAAAAATTATTATATTTTTAGTCCGACACATATTTTAAGTATTTTTTAATCTATCTTTACAATGCATTTTAATAGAGGGGTAATTTGCTAAAAAAGTAAATCACAAGGATTTTTTGCTAGT
This sequence comes from Dillenia turbinata, assembly GCA_037126225.1. Lineage (NCBI taxonomy): Eukaryota > Viridiplantae > Streptophyta > Magnoliopsida > Dilleniales > Dilleniaceae > Dillenia > Dillenia turbinata. The sequence continues at coordinate 14,170,578 of JBAMMX010000028.1, forward strand.
TATGAAACTAAAATGGTGGTATGCCAAAAAAGTGAAGCACATAGATTCTTTTACCGATTTTGAAATCACAAGGGGCAACTTGTCTACCATGACAATTGCATGAGGTTAATCACTATTTCCCCTTTTCTATATTAATAAGATCATAAATTCATTAATAAAAGAAGAGTTATTTTATTAATCGGTTGCAATGATATATATTGATCTAATTTTACTTTAGACTAAATAAATGAAAGATATTTTATAACAAAAAGTTTTTATAAAACATTAAATAACTATCTGTCCCTTTTTATATTTATCGAGGGTTAATGATACTAGTCAAGTTCGAGGCTGGAGAGGTCGAGAGAGATCCCATGATGGTAGGAGTTGAAGGTACCCCCTTGCTATGTTCGGCGGGGAAAAAAATTATTATTTTTTTTAGTCCGACATATATTTTAAGTGTTTTTTAATCTATCTTTACGATGCATTTTAATAGAGGGGTAATTTGCTAAAAAAGTAAATCACAAGGATTTTTTGCTAGTTATGAAACTAAAATGGTGGTATGCCAAAAAAGTGAAGCACATAGATTCTTTTACTGATTTTGAAATCACAAGGGGCAACTTGTCTACCATGACAATTGCATGAGGTTAATCACTATTTCCCCTTTTCTATATTAATAAGATCATAAATTCATTAATAAAAGAAGAGTTATTTTATTAATCGATTGCAATGATATATATTGATCTAATTTACTTTAGACTGAATAAATGAAAGATATTCTGTAACAAAAAGTTTTTATAAAATATTATATAACTATACTTTGTTGTCCCTTTTTATATTTATTGCTATTATCTGAGAGTTTTGACATGAAAAAAATAAAGAGATCATAAAGGAAAAGAAGTAAGGGGAATTGAATGGAAGGCATAGGAGATAATTAAACATCCTCTTTTCTTACTTGGATCAAGAAATTAATAGAAAAAGAGTAAAAATAATTTAAACATATTTTTATTTTTATTAAAATTTTAACTATTTTCTTTTAAAATTTATTCAAATAAGATGGAATAGATTTTGAAAAAGTCAAAGAAAATCAAAATTATTTAACATTTTTAATTTCATTTTCGGTCTTCTTTATACAAAATATCAATAGAATTAAATTCTCTCCCTCCTCCCTCTAATCTCCTCCCAAACGCAAACCATATTGTGAAAAGCAAAAAAGAGAAAATATTTTGATTGAGGGTCTAAAGGGAATTTTACAATTTTCCGCTAATTTTAAAAACTGCAAATTTCCAAAAACGTGAACGCTCGAAAGGGGTAAAAGAAAAAAAAAATTGGAAAAAAAAAAAATCCTCGGCGAGAAGGAAACATATGCCGTTTTGATACTCCCTCCGGTCCATCGTTGTTCCATTCTCTCCTTCTTCCTCTAACCCACAATGTTCGGAGGTGCCGGAAAGCTCGGGAGAGGCGGCGCCCGTGGCGGCGTCACCAACCATTCCAGAACCTCCTTCCCTCCGCCGCCCCCTCTTCGCCCATCCTCTGGCGGCGGCCGTCTCTCAACTCCCGGTGGTCCCAACTCTCGAAATCGAAACCCTTCTTCTTCTTTTTCTTCTTCTTCTGCTCGGCCCTCAACAATTGACGAGACTTTCAGTCTTGTCCCCGGAAATAACCCTCCCGAATTTGGGATGATTATTAGGCTTGCACCAACTTTGATTGACGAGATCAAGAAAATTGAGGCTCAGGGTGGCACTGCCAGGATTAAGTTTGATTCCAATGCCGTTAATCTCTCCGGGAATGTGAGTTTCTTCACTAAATTTAATCTGGGTATGCCTCAAATTTGAGTTTTTCCCCTCTATTTACCCGAGTGTGCTTTTAATTTGGTGGGAGTTGATTCAATTATATCTTGGCAAGCCTTAAATTTGATTCCAATGCGAATAATCTTTCTGGAAATGTGAGTCTTTTTTTCACTTGTTTTTATTTGAGGATGCTTAAATTAATTCTAATGCCATATGAATATTGAGTTTTTTGGGTATAATTTTATCCGGTTATGGTTTAAAGTTGACTTTAATGCAGTGAAAAATTGAGTTTCTGATTCAATTTTATCTGAGTGTGTCCTAATTTCATCATCTGTTACTTTAAGATTTAATAAATTTATTGAATTCAAATGTTGCTAAGTGTTATACAACGTAGGTTTTTGTTTCTGTTAAGTTTTATCCCACTGAGAATAACCCTTTCAAGAATGTGAGTTGTTTTGTTCCAATTATATAATTTTGTCTGGGACTTTGTTAAAATTGTCAAATTTGTTTCAAAGCTTCTCAATGAACTCTCGAAGTTTTTAGTTGTGTTGTTTAGGTAGTAATTGGGGCCGACTGAAGAGAGTTCGAGGACAATACTGTAGATTCATCGTCTCCATAGGTTGTAGTAATGCCTCATCTGTGTGCCATTGCACAATTCTAGTGCAATATTCCTGCCATTGTTTGTTTCGATTAAAATATTGCTTGACTGAATTCTTACAGCCCATTGTGTATGGTCGTAGCCCAATGGCTGAACTTAAATTGGGTTCCAAGCTGTTTTAGATTGACTTTAAGTTCAAACACCAATATGGTAAAAAAATAGCTCATTCCTATTTGCCAGTTTCCAAATCCATGATCCAAGTGTGGCTTATAGAGTGAAAATGAGAAATAAAAAGACACATTTGGATAATAGAGAGTTTGCTTTTGGGTTATCATTTTGTAGAGACTTTTTTGGATGATTATTCTGGAGATTTCCTTAAAAGAGTTGGACAATTTTAAGTTCATGGCTGAAGTGTGATTTTGACGCATTAACTAAAAGGTGAATGAGGATGCTTCAGAAAATTCGGATCACAGACCAAGCTCAAAAGGCTTTAATTAGGAAATCTTTTGAGGAAACTGTTTGTGAAAGAGGAAATTAGGTAGAGACATAAAACTAGAAGTAAATTGGGTGAAGTGATTGCAACACTAGTTTTCTAAAGAAGAAGAAAAAGTTCTGATTGTGGATGGCCAAATTGTGAGACTACTCTTCATGAGGATGGGATTACCAACTTTTGCATAATTTCTATGATGAAGAGGTGACTGTGAGACCTTTTATAAACAGCAGTTGGCTGGGCTGGAGAGACTGTTTGACTTGGTGGAAATAAAAAGAACAGTTTCCAAATGGATACACACACATCTTTGGCTGGTAGGGTTGTTATTTGAAATTAGAGCTTTTGTGTGGCTATTGAAAGAAAGTTTGTTGGACGAGAGCCCTAAAGGTCATATTGGTCCTAGGGAAAGTTTGTTTATATTTGATGGAATTAGAAGAGATGGTGTTCACGATCAAAAAATATCTTGGGAAATAGGATAAGAAATCCTTTTAAAGAGAGTACACAAATAAAGAGGACACAAAAACTAATTGCTTTTTAATCCCTCTTCAAGTTCTCCAAATTATAACATATATATATTTTTTAATAAATATCTCCAAATTATAATATTTGAAGGCGCCTAAAACATTAGGCACTAAAGGAAGCATAATGACAAACTAATTCCATGGATCCCTATAATAATAACTGATGTCAAGAAATCCTCAGATTTTTCCCTTTCAAATGCACCAAACTGTTGCTTTGTATGGCGTTCTTCCACAATGACTAACATCCTTCCTTGGCCAAAGCCGAATTTTATCACAGCCAATTATTCACACCTTTTCAGGAATAAAAGACACCGAATAATCATGACCATAGATCTTGAACTATGCCATCATGAAAGATTAAATGATCTCTAAATTCACTAGACTTGTGACACATGATGCATTTAGTGGGGGAACAAACTTTGCAAGGTCTCTTCCTATGTTTCAACTCATTTGTGTTCATTCTATTAAGAGCAATGAACCAGCTGAAGGTCTTCAATTTGGAATGAATCCTGGTTTCCACATAAAATTTGATGGTGGAAAAGAGTGGCCATCTATCTCCAACCCAATACAGCATGCGATTGTCAGCTTACTGCTATTACAAAGAGTCCAACATCCATGTTATTGGATGAAGAAATCCTGATGGCCTTCCAAAAGCACCATGCAAGCCGAGAAACTGAATAATGGCAAACTATATGAGTTCAATATTAACTACTCTGATGGCACATAAGACAGTTGTTAGAGATAAATCCTTGTTTACTTAATTCATGCAATAAGTCAATATTGTTGGTCTTGCTAAAGATGCTGGCCAAGTGTCCAATATAATCATCGAGATGAAAATGAGGGCCATCAGGATTTTGAATAGGGGAACGTGGCAATGCCTGTGGGTCCAGTATACTTCAGAAAAGAGTGGGCCAACTTAGAGACTTGGGACCTAGGCTCAATGTATGAAGGCAAGCTTGAAGAGCTTTCTCCCGCGTAGGCTGTAGCCCATAGTGGTTGATCTTATAAAGCTTGGCTACCATGACTTTTTTGGATGTTGTGGATCGAGAGGAATATAAGAGTTTTTGAGGATACTGAGAGGTCCCTTGCCAGTTTGTGGATTTTTGGCCTTGAAACAGTTTATTTTGGTTATATGCCAAGCCTGTTGATAGCTTTTTTTGTAGAATCTTTTCTGCCCCTTTAGGTTGCAAAAAGCACAACCTTTGGGATACTCTCTTGCTTGTAAAGAATGCTTATCCACCCCGGCCCCTTGAAATGGGCAAGATGGAATTGAGAGCAAGTAAATTTTGGCTAAAATAAGTGGGAAAAATTTATGAGCCTCTGATGATTAGTTCAACAAATCAAGGATCACATAATCCAGGATATAAACATCTGCACTCATACTCCATGATCTATGAGTTTTGGAGGTCTAGTTATATATCTTTGCAGTGATGATATTTGATTTGTTTGAAATATCGTTTTCTATTTCTTATTGGAAATATATTTAGTTTGTTGAGTTGGAATTTATGCTTTTCTTGTGACCATTCAGTTGAATATCTGCCGTTATCATGACTAATGGCATATAAATGAATAACGAAATGCAAGATTTTTATTTTTTATTTTTTATTTTTTTGGCAACTGATTCATGCTGCCTTTGCCTTGACATTTTTATTGGTATCATTAAAGATTTGATAAATTAATTACAAAAGTAGTGTTTGAGAATAATGTAAGCGATTGGAGTTATAGTAAGAAGTTCAATGTGTGACACTATCCTTGAGGGGCATTTCTATCTGCTTCCAATCAGGACATAGTTCATTAGAAATTTTACCTCACTTGGTTTTCAGGTGTCCTTTTGTCGTTGATTTTGTTAAACAATATGGGGGGTGTTCTGATGTGTTCTACGAAAAAGGAGCATAAGCATGCCCAAGCCAAAATTTAGGAAGCAATATTCTTGCAGCAATTGCTAGTTGAAATATAATTGCGGAGTACTCACAGATGGAAAATATACTTTACTGATATCTGTTGCAAGAATTCGTCCTGCAGCTTTTCTCTTCTATCTGCCATATGAATGTAATTAGGTTTCGTGTTTAGTCACTTTGGAGACTAACCCTCTGCCCAGTAGGGAAAAAAAATTGTAAGCAGAAATGGAATAAGACAAAGGCAAATAAGAAAAAACATGATGAAACATGAAAATTTATTTTAAATTTCAGACTCGTACAAAGTTTGAGGTGCTTTATACACTGTTAATTGCCTGCATAAGAATTCTTGTTTTTGTGCTTCTCGAGCTAACGTAACTGGCTTGAAACAATCAGCACACATGAAAGCTTAGCAACTTGGGTGCGAATACTGTTGCTTTCCCTTTTGTTTGGCAACTTTATTTTCCATGCTAAATAATTGATCAAAGTTATCTTGTATCATTCAATTTCATGAATGCGGTCTTCTGTAGTGACAGAGGTTTTCCTCTTCCATTTTTTTCAATTTATTATCTTGGATCACAATCGTTACGTTTTGGAAGTGATGAATTCTCCTTGCTACATATGAAACTGCATGAATATGACTTACTAAATTCAATTTTAGATTGATCTAACTTACCATAATGTCAGGTTGATGTGGGTGGTAGGGATTTTAGTTTTGCATGGTCGCATGAATCTAGTGACCTCTGTGACATCTATGAAGAACGTCAAAGTGGCGAAAATGGTAACGGCTTGCTTGTTGAACATGGGTGCTCCTGGCGCAAGCTGAATGTGCATCGTATACTGGATGAATCAACAAAGAATCGAGTCAAAAAGCGCTCAGAAGAAGCAGAACGGCTGCTTAAATCCCGCAAGTATGTATATGAACATTATGAAGTATGTGCATTATCCTAGTGTCATTATGAAGGACATTTGGTGCATTTTTGGATACGTTAGATAACCAAGATGTAATGGGCATATGCACTTTATAGCTTGAGAACATATTTAATCTGGACCTGGACCAAATCTATTGGTTTAACTTGCTTTATTCTTTTCTTACTTAGTCTCATTTTATTGTTTAAGGATGTTATTCATTACTAATTCAAAGCTTAATCTTTATGTGTCTGGGATTATAGTCATATACTTGACTAGCGAATCTCTAATCATATAGCCTAAGTCACATATTCAAATGCTTCCTCAATTGTTGTTCAGTTGGTAAAATGAAACTCATTAGTCTTGATTGATACAATCTGTTAAAAATTGCTAACGTTTTACCTTCCTAAAGAAAATTGGAATCATTGATATCAATTGATATCAAAATAACGCGGTGCCAAATTAGCATTCACACAAATATATAGTTTAAAGAAAAAGACTTCTTTGTTTGATAAGACGGGAAAGCTCCTTGGAGCGGGTTGCAAGACGATGTTATTGTGGATATGGTTTTGGACATCCTTACATGCTAATTGTTGGGGGGATGTGAGGAAGGGAATGCTTTGTTTCTGTAATTGCCTATTGCCGGAGATATGACTTTGCATATGATTATATACATTGCTTACTCTTTGCTAGCCGGTTATCATGTTTCCCATTCTTCTTAGAAACCATTTTTCAATATCGCATCCTTTTGGTTGCCTTCTATAGATGTGTTGTTTGGTTTTGGTCACAATGTAAATGTTTTTCCCTATTACTCTTTGGTTCTCATCTCAAACCTAAAAGTCATTCTGATTCTTGATTGCAAATTAACAGAGCCATAGTTCTAGACCCTGGTAATCCATCCATGAAGAATCAAACGAAGGCTTTCGCTGCTGCAGAAGCCTCAGGTTCTAATACTTTTCTCCCTTGTCAATCACCATTTTCTCTGTGTACTGAAACTTTTAGTAGAACTCAATAAATGCTTGTTTTAACTTCTAGTTCCTCTTCCAATTGTCTTAATTAATCTGGTTGTATTCTGTGAAAAACTCAACTTTTTCTGGTTTTAATTGCTAGATACGTAATAATGTTAGATGACTCTGCTTGCCTATACGTTTGATCAATTGAATACAGAATAGAGACACCATATTGGTTTAAATACAATGATTTTGAGATTCTGGTTCAAATAAAATATACTTTTAGGCCAGGTTCACTGCAAAAGTGATTGCTTGGTTTGTGCTTGTGTAACTTTTCCTGATAGAATAACATTTGCCATTTTTCTTTTCCCAATTTTTTATGCAAATAAAAAGAAGGAAACAGTTCAAATATACTCTTTAACGTCTAGAAGATTTTACAGGAAATAGGTTAGTTCACTGTATTACTGTTCTTATTTCCTGTAAAATTTGCTAGACATTAGTAGAGAATATTTGAACTGTCTTCTCTAAAAAAATTGGACAAAACAATAAGCGCAAGTGCTTTCCTATCAGAAAAAGGGGCAACTAAAAGGTGTAGTTTTGAGTTTTGTTACATGGCTACACTTATTCAATTTGCAGTTTCGTAGTTAGTATTCATGCTTCCCAACCAGTTCTAATTCCATTCTTTTGATGAATGAAATAATGGAGCTGTCTCCTTATGAGCAACATCCAATAGCATCACCAAATGTATGCGGTCATGATGATTGTTAAAAACTTGTCCTCAAGTCTTAAATGTCGGTCCTTTAGAAATGAAAAGAAGGGTTATGAATTATCCATTCTTATTTTGGTATTTATTGTGAGATCAGTAAAAGGGATGTTGCTTTTGTTGGTGTCCTATAGAGTTTTCTACATCTTTCCTTCGTTTGTGAAATTGTGGTCATTAGTTGATGAGTACTTGCAACAAAAAATTGCTAATCAATGCCATTACCCTGGTTGGACCATACTTGACTATCGAGTTGCTGATCATTGACCTCAATCACAGCTCCTGTCCTATAAACATTAAAGTTGGGCTATGCTGTCCTCTCATAATGCTGGCTGAATGCTAACAACATGCATTATGCCTCCATTTAATGCACAAACTCACCTGAACCTACTAATCTTTGCTTCTCGACGTGTCTTAAATATTCCGCTAATGATGAAAATAGAGATGTTCTAATTATAAAGCTTGATGATGATTTTCTATGCATTTATAACTGTAAATGACAGCACTGCAGTAAATATTTTTAGCAAACACCCTGTGTTTGTAAGTTCACGGTGTTATGATGTTCCCATTAAGTTGTCCTTTATGGTCCCTGTGCAAAATTTGAAGGTAAATCTACACCTTCAATAATAACTGTTCAAAGCTCCACCCACTTAGGGTAAATGAGAAAACCCCTTGTTGTTCACTCTCTGTCTATCTGCTAGCTTCTTAACTTAGGTTTTACTTCATGACCTAGACTGATTTTGTTCTATCTTGTGCAAACATTTATGCTACCATTCTGTTATCACAACAGTTGCAAATAGAGTAGTGAGTGGGGGATATGTGTAATACACCAGTTATTGGGTTTGGTGTGCTTTTTTTTTTTTTGGGTGTGTCGGGGGGGGGGGTTTAGAGTGTTACTTGGATCTTCTCTGTTCATGCACTATATCTAACATTGCTTCATTGTCTCCAGCTGCTTGGAAACCTTACAATAAGAAGGATCCTCCATTCAAAAAATGGAAAGTTGAACCGCCTCAAGGTAATTGCTGCTCTTAAGAGACTTGCTGTATGCTTTCATAGATTGACCTTTTATAAATTCTGCAAGTATATACCATGGATTTTTAATTTTTCAGGTCCTCCTAAAGTAATTCAGAAATCTAAAATGCCGTCAACATCCACTGCAAAAGGCAGGAATTCTCTTTCTCCACTACCATCTCCACACGAGGTATCTGGTGCTTTAGCATCTCCATCTGAAGCTGGAAATTTTAGCAATATTCGTGGACGTGCACAAGAGGCCATACCAATCCAGGTGACGAGTAAAGATAAGGCTGGCAACATGGGCAGAGATATCCCCAGCAGGAATACCATCGAGCCAGCACGGGAGAAAGGCGGTTATCATCTGCCTCCAGATCAAGGTTCCTTGAAGCTTTGCAACTCTGCTTCTGTTTTAGAGAGGTAAAGTCCTGGATCATCAAGTTTCATGCTCAAAAAAAGAACGGAACATGTTAAATTACTTACTTTTGACCCCAAAAAAAACAAAAAAAAAAATCTAATGGTTCCCAAGTCTTTCTTTAAAATTGTTTAAATCATTCTTGACAGAGTTGGGAATCATTTCTAGTTTCTTTTTTAACCCCTGTGTATAATAATAAGGAAAGGAAAGCACACAGGAATAAAAATAAAATGCACAAGAACATACACACGAAGGTGGTTGAGAAAAATGACTGATCATGGACTCAACATAAACTCTTGAATAGATGGAAGGGAATAAATAGAGAATGCTATGCCTACAAATAACATAAGCCAAATTTAAAATCTAGGGTTTGAAATGGAGAAAACAAAAGAGAAGAAAGAATAAATGAAGGGAAGAGAAGTTGAAGTAACAAGTTGCCACTCTGCACCTAGGGTACTTAAATGTGCTTTGTGGTAGAGCAAATTACATAAACCCCCAAAAAGTTTAGTCCTGTGCTTATTTATGAGTAACATGATTTGAGTTACTTCATTCCCTTGAAAATCTTTTTCTTTCGATGTGTTGAAAACATTGGTCGCTGTGTGCTAGTTGCAATAATGATGCCTACGTATTTGTTTTCTCAGTTCTCCTGAGGACAATAAATGTCACAAACCTGCTTCTGAGGAAAATTATGATCAAACACCTGCTCCAAATAAAAGTGTTGTAGGGAGGTGCCTTACTAGTAAACCAGAAGAACAGGCACAGTTAACATCCAAAGCAATGGAAGAAGAAAAATCTTTGGACAAAGTTGATATACTGCAGAATTCTCCAGATCTGGTTGGGGACAGGAAAGTCTCTGATAATAGCGAAGGGCAGGCTGGCAGCTCTAGTGATTCTGGGAGTGATAGTGATAGTGAAAGTGACAGCAGTGACAGTGGAAGCCGTAGTAGGAGCAGAAGCAAAAGTAGAAGCCCGGCAAGAGGTGGAAGTGGGAGCAGCAGTGACAGTGACAGTGATGCTTCTTCCAGCAGCAAGGAGGAGTCTGATGTTGATGTAGACATTATGACAAGCGATGGTGAAAAGGAACTAATCAATAAACTGCAGACTTCTGATCATGAGTTCCCAACATCTAGTGAATTACCTATTCAAAACGGAATTGATGAAAAGCAAGGAAGTCCTGGTCCTGAAGCTGTTGACATTGATAAAGACTCGCCGAGTGATGATAAGGAGACTGATATGGCTGTCTCAACTAATTTGTGTCGGAACATGGAATGTGAAAAACCAAGTGAAGAAGCCAAAACTCTTCCATCAGATCATGATGGGCATCCAGAGCACCATATTTCTGCCAGAAAAGTATTTAGTGATAGAGGTAATATAGTTAAGGTTGGTAGCAGACCTGACCAATCTGATAATCTTGATAGAACATATAGAGGTACAAATAAAAGGGGTTCTGAGTTTATGAACTTCGATGAGAAAACTGAACATGCTAAAAGGGTAAAGGCTGGGAGCTTTCCTCAAACACAAGGGTCTTGGGGCCATGATTCCCGGGCCATAGAGAGTTCACATTATGTATCTCCTTATAGACACAATGAAGATGCTTCTAAGGGCCCTGCACTCCACATGACAGAGAGATCCAGCAGAGGTGGAATTGGTGATTTTGGCTCAAGGAATGGATACAATCAAGCGATTCCTGGAAAATCTGTATCAGATTCTCAACAAATGGGTCGAAGATCCAGTGATCATGCTGGATGGACCAAGGCTGCTGACACAGTAGAGAGGCCTGCCAAGCATGGGGAAAGCTCTACGCATAGTGCTAAGCAGTTTGAAAGGGCCTTCCAGGTGAATGAAGATTTTCACGTCCACAAAGAAAAATTTTATGAAGAACCTCAAGATGATGATGCTAGTGTTGATAAGAAAAAATTGCCGAGACACCTGAAGGAATCAGGTATTGGGGACAAACATGCAATGCCCACTGAATCACAGTACAGGAAACCTGGTGAACCACCAGGAAAGTGCCAGGAAGGTGTAGCAGTTTCAAACTCACAGAAAGGTTCCTTGCAGAAGGATAATACTAGAAGTGATGTTGAAAGATCCCCTATCGTCAATGGCAGAGGCAACATAATTCGGAGGGAGCTCTCAGATTTAGAGTCTGGTGAGCTTTGTGAGGCCTTGCCTGAAGAAACTCTAGGAGTTAAAAAGAGATTTGAAAGAAAGGGTTCATTCTCGCAGTCTGAGAACAAAACTAGTCCTTCTGATAATTGGAATTCAGACTTGAGCAAAGCAAAACCTCCTGGGAAGGCTGTAGGGAATAGAAAGCCATCCCCACCTATTTCAAGGGTTGGGAATTCTAGCAATCTAGAGGTGTTATCAAAGAAAATGACTCCAGAGCCTCATGTTGAAGATTTAGGTAGACCTCAACCTTGGGCCGTTCAATCCCAGCTACAACAACCTTTGAGACTTGACCATGTGGAGGTTGGTGGCCAGCACGGTAAATTTGGAGATGCTGGTAGGAAATCTAGGAAAAACGAAACTGCAGATGCTCAAGGGGTTGATGTTGAAGGCTATGGTGAAACTCACCAGAAATCACATGCTGCTGTGTCGCAACAATTAGACCATAGACGTGGTCAAGTTCCCCAGCCCATGAAAGAGAACAAAATACAAAAATCTGTTCCTGTAGCAGACTTTAGCGATAAACGTAAGGATGCACTTCTGTCAGACAGTAATAAAAGTGGTCAAAATAAAAGGGAATCGTCTTCAGAGGAAAATAGTTGTCCTTATTCTAAGTATGAAAAGAAAGAACCAGAGCTCAAGGCACCAATAGAGGACTTCTCCCGGTAAGTAGTCATCTGTATGGTTCTTCTGAATGATAACATCTTTAACATGAGATTTAATTTTCCTGCTTGTTATATATGGACCTGTTTAAGGACTTGTTCTTGAATCTGTTTATTTTATTTTCTATATCTTCAGGTACAAAGAATATGTGGAGGAGTATCGTGATAAGTATGAAAGTTACTGTTCACTGAACAAGGTCCTAGAGAACTACAGGTGCAATGCAATGACTTAGTTTTTAACAAGTGTTCTTACTTGTTAATTTGTTACCATTTCTTTATAAGGTTTGTTAAGTCATGAGTCATGACAGTTTGTACTTTCATATGTAGGGTTGAGTTTCAGAAACTGGGAAGGGACCTTGAAATGGCAAAAGTTCGGGACTTGGAGCAGTATCATATCCTTTTGGGCCAATTGAAGGAAACTTATCAGCAATGTGGACCGGTAATTCCTTTCGTTATTTTAATGATTCAAGGTACAACATAGATGGTTAAAATGATTTGTTGGACCCATCAATACTTTATATCTTTTTATTTTGAGCTGGTTTCTTTAATCAAACGGATTATTCACATTTATTCTTTAATTCAAGTTTCCAGTGATAACCAACTCTTTACCTAGATCTAATATCCTCATAATGTTATACAATACCAGCAAATACTATTCAAACACCTCAAGTGTTTGTGACAATAGACATTGTAATTCTGGAATATTTTTCTATCTAGGATATCGTTGTTATACAACAGGGCACTGGCCGAAGTATACCAAATGGTTCAATATTTTGTACTTATGTTATCGTCTTTTTTTTTTCTTTTCTTTTTTTTTTCCCCCGGGTGGTGGGTGAGGGTTGTTGTCTCTGATGATTAGACTGATATAAGTTGATTATTCTCAAAACTATGCAACTGTTTTATGATCTTCATTTTGCTTTCTTCTCTAGGGCTGGGTTTATGGAATGACCAGAAAAATATACATCATATTCCAAAACATTGGTCCTTTTTTCCCCCCTCCTGGGTGGAGAACTATCTTGTCTAAGTTGGGACCTTTTTCCCCCTTTCGAATTTTAAGAATATGGTAGAAAGTTCAATATCACATATAAGCTAGTCTTTATTTGTATCTCTCTCTCTCTCTCTTGCTAATGCTAACATCGATTGTCCTTGTACAGAGACATAAACGGCTGAAGAAAATTTTCATTGTGCTTCATGAAGAACTGAAGGTTGTTAATACTTTAAGTTGAACAATGATTTTTTCCTTCAATTTTTCATCCCTACTTAGTAATATTTGCCACGTGCCTTGTTGCAGCACCTCAAGCAAAGGATCAAAGATTTTGCACTAAATCATACAAGAGATTGAAGTTTTGTGTTTCAAATTTCAACTGGGACGCACCCTTGAGGAGCCCTTCATGTGGAGGGTGTCTTGCAATCATACTGCGGTTTAATGGAGGGAGTGAGATGCAATGTAGATGGATGTAAATAACTTAACGCAGATCCAAATTAAGTAGAGATTATAATCTAGTCTGGTCTACATGGAATGAAATCGGAGGGCATCACTTTTGCCTGACTTTGGTGGCAACGTTGCAAAACTTCTAGGATCCTTCTTTTTGAGATCGTCTTTGTATAGATGCAGTTTACCCTTGTTGACCCTTTTCTGTTCAGATTTTTGGGCATTTCAGCAGCAGTCTTCTTCTTCTTCATTGTTATTTTTGGTTTGAGTAAATTATTGTTGTGTAGATGTCCATTATTTAGTCTTTGTAATCAGCCAAATTTTGTCCTTGTGTAGTTTATTGGAAATTGGGAGTTGAAACTGTGATCCAAAGAGGATCATGGTTCAACTGTTCTAGTTGTATGAGATTAGTTTATTGAGCTATTTAATCAAATATATATATTTCAATTGATTACCTTGATATCAAACTTAATGTCATTTGTGGACATTTAGCATTTTTCCCGTTTTGCATTCATTGCTATTTCAACAGGACATAGTTCAAAGATTATGGATTAACAAGCAGTGAGAATGACAAAATAATGATACATCCATCCAAATAGTACATCTAATGTCTGTAAATCATTGAAAAGGGCAAACTACCAACTTTTGTTTTCTCTTTTCAACACCCACAAATTCTCACCCCATTGCATAATTTTATTCATCAAAGCTGCATCGAATTTTATTAATTTGACCATTGTTGAGCAGTGCCGTTTTTATTAATTTGATATTCATCTACGTGATGAGATCTTGAGGCTTAAGATGGTGTATTGAATATCAGAGAATTGATCAAAATTTTCAAAACTTACTGAAATTGAAAAATGTTATGGATTACAACATTCATTATTTCAACAAAATAATTTCTTTTAGATGAATCTTGATGCAATGGTTGAATTGTTATAAGTTCGAGATGTGGAAATAGTTTCTCTATAAAAATATAAGGGAAAGACCGCGTATATATACATTTACTCCAAAATCGACTCCAATTGTTGGGATTAAGACTCTGATTGTTATTGTTGTTGTTGTTGGAGACATGTACTGAATTGACATTAAAAAATAATAAAAAAAAATTAAAACAACTTTTCAGAGAAAGAAATTCCATTTCTAGAGCCCACAAGTCGGGTCTTCAAGACCTGATTTGCACCCTGCAGCCCTACCACTGCAGTCTGCTGTTGCTGAAACCCGAAAATACCTGTTCAAAAAACTTGCTTCAAACAATATAAATTCATCCATTCATCCGAAAACACATGTTCAAAAAACCTACTGTAAACAATATAAATTCATCCAGCTCATCAACTCATCCAAATTCCAAACAATATTAATTCATTCACTCATCAACAAAAGAATCCATTTAACAAATAAATAAGATCATACACATTCATCCAAGTCATCAACTTATCCAACTCTCACCCAACCTCCAAACAATAGTCATTCATCCATTTAACGAACCATTCTCCATTCAACAAACAAACGAGCAAACCAACACATCAAATATAAATATCAACACGAATTTACAATTTGATGCAAATTTTATTAATAATAAGAAAATCTATAAAATACGGAATACATAAATCTCAATGTCGTCGTCTACGCCTAGTATATTGCCTAACTCCTAAATCAGGTCTAACATCTGTATTATCATCACGAGAAACTAAACCCAGATCATCTATCTGTGTGATATGAGAGGGTCCTATATTCTCGTGGTGAGGCTCAGAAAAAATTGGTGGGGATACACGATACGCAGAGGGTGCATCGTCTCTCTCAACCTGTATGATTCCCTCATCTATATGAATATTAGTATGAGACCCTCTCTATGGAGCACTGGGAGTGAAAACCTGAGGGATATCATCAAACACAAGCGTGTAGAAAGATGAAGACTTACTATATATGGTAGAAAGTTCTGTGATGCTGGATGCAGAGATGGTGGTGGTGACGCATGAGCTGACGACGGTCGTGATCTTCTCGGATGTGCTCTCCCTCGTCGTCATCCACGTACTCGGTCCACGTCACGTCCCTCGTCATTTCCCTCGTCAGCATCTCTGGATGGTCTAGGTCTCAAAAGATAACTCATGTCCTCAGTCATAATTGAGATGGCTGAGTCCGCCAACGCATGCACGTCCGCACCCTCATCGTCTCTAATCTGATACAATGTATCCCACTACAAATAAGATATGTATGTTAGTTAAAATAGGAATGTCAATCATTGATATAAATGAAAATTAAGAAATTATACACTTACCACGTAGTTCAAACAAGCACCTCGACAACCAATAAATCGACGGGCGGTGGTCTGATACCAACCAAAATAGGCATGTGAAATAGAGGGACCATATGTCGTATCTAACTCAACTAAATGGTCGTGTCGCTTAGTCCAAATATCTACGTATCGTATATGTTCCATCGACCAATCGATATCATGTCCACCCCTTGTAGTAGTGTCGTGGAGTCGATTCTCAATATTACAAGGAATAGATATATGTTGGAAACCTCCATACTGTTGGATTACTTTATCTGAAAAGTGCCACTCCACGATACTAAAACAGATCATCGGTACGCATGCGTGCCAAATATCCCTCCCTCTGTGACAATAGTCGGGGAGACTAGACAGTACCTCCTCAGTATATAACACCCATACAACGTGATCTATAGTCTGCCTATCAAGCGCCTCTCTATACACTGATCAGCAGTACTTTCGTCACTCGCAATGTACCTTCGTGGCTCGCGAGGAATAAAGGAGGCCGCTGGAGGAAGAGACAGAGAGAAGTAGTAGAAGAGCGTAGCAGAAGAGAGATAAGGCCGCTGGAGCTGTCGATCGTGGCGAAGGAAGAGAAAGAGAAAAACGCAGCAGAGGAGAAAGAAAGAAAGAAAAATGAAAAGAAGAAGAAAGAAGTTCAGGCTTATAGAGTGCAAGCATGTCGGGTCTTGAAGACCCATCATGCACAATGCATGACGCGTCTTGAAGACCCGTCATATACTGTGCATGACGAGCATTCAAGACTCGACTTGTGGACACTAGAAATGGAATTTCTTTTACTAAATAGTTGTTTTAAATTTTTTTTATTTTTTAATGTCAATTTCTTACATGTCTCATTATTGTTGTTTTATTCAATACTTTTAGGTCCATGGTTGTTGGAGGGGCCTTTGTGCGAGTATCCCTCTAATTGCATTAAAAATATATTGAGATGTTATTTTAACACCGATATGTTACCTTAAATACTATTAAAAGAAAAAAAAAATCTATCATTCAAACTTTTCTCGGAGCCTGTGCCAAAGTAGAAACTAGATTATTTGCTCTGGTACATTCTAATGTCTCTTAACCTTGGAATTTTTTTTTCTCCCTATATGGTTTTAAGTAGAATGTACTGGTGGGCATCCATCTACATGGATCATGCTATAGTTTTTCAAAATCAGATCGGACCGGATTGGAAGTTTGGACCGGTTGAACCATCAACTGGCTTACTAATAATATACCTTAAACCGGAGAACGTGAACTACCGCTCTAAATACAAAGAACCGCTCGAACCGGATCCGGTCGAACCCGGGAAAAAAAAAGACCTCCCTTTTGTGAAATCAAAATGTCAATCGAGCCTGAGCCTCTCTCATCCTCCTCTCCAAAACCCTAAATCTCTCGTTGCCATTGCCTTGTATTTAAGTCGGACAAAATCACTTCACATCACAGGTATCGTCTTCTCCGTTCTTCTTCTTCTTCTTGATATAATTGGGTTTTATATGAGGTGAAAGCTCTCCTCCGTCTCCTTCGTGCACGTATTTCTTTATCCATTTCTGTGAACCCTAACCCTAACCCCAATCCCAGTCAACCAACTTTATAATTTTCCTGGTTACTTAGGTATTTTTTCTGAATTAATGCAAAAATAAAACGCAATGGGCATTAAATCAGAATTTAAATTTTATGATTGAATCTTGAATTAGGTTGTGTGTAACATTTGAGAATTTTATTTGATTTCATGACGTTTGATTAGTTAGTGTTATAGTCTTGTCTCTCCATTTGGTCAATCCTTGGTCCGAGTTACTAACAATTATTTGCAATTTTTTTTTGGATTAGAAAATGGGAAGAAGAATTCTGAATGATGCATTAAGAACGATTGTTAATGCAGAGAGGCGAGGCAAAGCGACTGCCAATCTGCAGCCAATTTCTACAGTCATGTCTTCGTTTCTTAATATCATGAAACATAGAGGTACCTAAACAATCCTATGCTCTTTTTAATGAATACTAATCTTTTTGCTCCCCCTTCTATATGCTTTTCCTTTTTATTTTGTCATATTTTTATCAGGCTTCTATGGGATTTATGTTTGAGATGGTAAAATCGGTTCTAGAATTGAGGATTTTTATTGGCATTTTTCTCTGACTGGAAATGTGTTAATTACCTAAAGGTCTTTTGGAATCTAAAATGATTTTATTTGATCCAAACTAAAATGTTGAATGTGGATCTATTGTTAGCGATGATTTCATCACAAAATGTACGTATCCACTGAAGACCGCAAGAGTAGAATTTTGGAATGCAGTTATTTCTCTTAATACTATTAATGTTCCCCCTTCCCCCCATGACTTAATTTGTGTAGATTTCATAAATCTAAATGCTTCAATTTTTTTATGAGTATGTATTCATTTCTCAATAGTAATTTTATTACCTAGAGTAACTGAATTATTTCATGGGGCAGCAAAACATGTTCTAAGTCTAACTGAGCGCCTTGCGCCAATGACATTTTACTTCAACTTTTTTTGGTTCACCCCTTCTCCACCTGGGAGGGAAGTGGATACACAAGGAGGCTTTCTTGTTGAATATGGGACAATGCAAGAGAGCATTTTCTTCTCTTTCTAGAAATTTGTTCAATCTGGAAAAACTGTTTTTCTTGCAATTATCTTGTCCTGAATTCCAGAAGCCTTTAAAGGAAATTTTCCAATGGTGCGTCTTTTCACGTGATTTTGTTCAGTTATTTAGCTGCAGATAAGTGGAAGTGCTTAAACTTGGGAGATTAAGTTCTATTTTAAAATTTATGTATGATTTGCTTCACTTGGAAAGTTTCCAAGGTTGATTCATTTCTTTTTGCATCATACAAAAAGAATTTCTGCTTAGTGAAGGGAAATGGTGATATGGACACTTCCATTTTAGGTTGATTTGACAAGTGGACTGCATTTCTTTGGATTTCTGGAAGGTAACATGAGAGAAGATTCTCAGTTCTCATTGAGAACCATCAGAGAAAAGGGGGCGGGGAGGTTCTTGTCAATAGATGTGTGTTTTGTAAAATACAATTTACTGTCAGTTAAATTAGGCATAAAGCAGCTTTGTCATTGAAAGACCAACTTTGGCCTAGTGAGGCATTTTTCATATGTCAAGATAGAAGATTCTATAATTCCTAGAGTTGCTTTGCCAGTGACCTAATCATTTTAATTTTGCCGTTTATATATGTTGTGTGATGGGAGAGAGCCTGCTCTCTTCTGCCTTTATTATGATGGTTTGCTCCTTTTGTGTCTACATGAGCCATGTTATATTATCATGTTGGATTATTTGTACTTCATGATATAAGGAATCGAACAATCAAAGCCTATTTGATATGATAATGGAAAATGTTATACAAAGGATGATATAAATAGATCTGCTTGGTGAAAAACTTGCGGTGTGGACTAATTTTCTGGGGTATTAAGCGAGTATTCTCTCTCAAGTGTTTGAGTGTCATGGTCATCTCTGATATTTGAAAATCTCATAAATTCTCATAAATGCTATCTTGCTAGGAAAAATATGGCATTACATTGGATACATCTACTGGGTTATTAGAGGGAGAAGGTTCTTTCGAGTGTTTTGAATATTATGCCATAATATGTTTTTGTCATGTAAACTCTATCCAGGCTATATTAAGGACTTTCAAGTACATGATCCACACAGAGTTGGAAAAATAACTGTTGAACTTCAAGGGAGAATTAAAGATTGTCGAGCTCTTACTTATAGGCAGGACATCAAAGCTCAGGACATTGAAAAGTACAGAGTAGAGCAGCTTCCCACGAATCAGGTTTGCTGCTCTCCACCCCTCTCTTTTACTCATGTGGCATTTTGGCCTTACTTTATTTTCATCGGTGAAGATCTGATGTTATTTTTAACAATGTGCACATCCTATCTAGAAAAGAATATTGTTATGCACATCCTTGAGAGGGTCTTGATGCTTTGATGTTGTATGGACACTTTTAGAAATGATTGTGTTTGTGCAAGGATGTGCCCCATGTCCACTATCCCTATTCATGCTTCATGGTGATGTGAAAATGTCAAAAACATTGTTTGTGAACTTTAGGCCTTGATATGTGTAGCTTTTGGATCAATCAATTTGGCTATGCTTTATCGGTTTGACTTACCATACCAGAGTGCATAGGGTGGATAGTCCATAGGTTGATGATGTATTAGTCACGTGGGTGCATTTTCGTTTTGTTCTTGTATGCTTCCTTGCTTGGGGCATCATTGGTAGGGAATGAAGCCTTTCCTTGCATGGTTGGGAAGATAAAGACTTGTGCATACTCTAAGCATGCCTTACTAAAGAGGATATAGCGCTTACCTGATAATAGCGCTTAAACACCTGATAAAACAGCTTTGCATCCAAGTGTACCTACTAATATTCTTTTCATGTATGTTGACTGGCATGGTCTATCTTTAATTCTGGTTTTTATTTTTATTTTTATTTTTATTTTTTTTTATGTGCTTATCCTGTGATGTTTGTACTTGTTAGAATTTGGTGTTATATCATTGCCAGTTCCATATTCTTGCTTATTCATATGAATGATATTTGTCAATTTTCCTTTTAGCTTGGTCATCATATATCTTAACTTTCTATACTGTCATGGCTCCTCGACTTCAAATTAAATGTCTAGGAATCACTATTTTGTCATTTATTTCTTCTGTGCAGTGGGGTTATGTGGTGATTACAACTCCCAATGGTATTTTGGATCACGAAGAGGCCATCAGAAAAAATGTGGGAGGTCAGGTTATTGGGTACTTTTATTGAATATTGCTGGATCACTCTTCAAAACAGGAGGGGATGTGCTTTTTTTCTTTTATTTTTGTTCTGTTACTTACTCTTATCTCATGTCGTACTGTGAAATGGTATGTGGCAGGAATTAGTTATGTGATAAAAGCCACATTGTCTTCACCTCTTAATTCTTCTTTACCAATGGAAGAAGATATAAGGGGATCAACAAAATCATGGGAAAATGCTTTTCATTCATGTGCTATCTTTTGCCTTGTAATGTTGATCACTCTTTTATGTTGTTATTATAAACAAATCAAGGATGCCATCGATTTTGGACTTTTGAAGTTAGTGAAGTTTTCAGCAAGGCCTTGGCTGACTTGGGATGATAATAGCTTGTTCTTCTGTGCCAATGCTGTGCTTGTCAATTGTCTACTGGGCTCACGCAAGTGTGGGTGTAGGACAACCATGCAAGAGGTTTGGTAAGTATTGTGGTGTCACCCAATGTCAGCCCTTGATGAGTGCAGATCTTTTAGATCTCTACTGCCTAATTTCAAAGATGCTATTCCTTGCTGGATTGACATATTGTTTCTGTTATTGACTTAGCTAGATCTCGGGCATTGCTGCGATTGTTGTGTGTATTGATGATTTTTTAATTTAGTGAATAATGACGTATTCTTGATTACAAATTCTAGATGAAATTATGTCAATCTTACTCCTTTAAAATTAAATAAGACATTTGAAATCGTAACAATTGCAGCTTGATATTTGGAATAATAATCTTGAGGTCAATTGAAGAATTTTGAATCAAATTGATAGATTTCTGAGCCAAAGATAGATTTTAGTGGGAGAGTACTAGAAATGGGTAAAATGGGCAATGGAAGTTTTCTGATAAAAAAGATAAAAGAACAGAGGAAATAAGAACATTTTTTTTTAAACAAAATTTTAATTTAATTAATATATTTTCTGGCTAATAAATTCTTATAAAAACAACAACCACAAAGGCAGAAGTGTGTTTGGTCACCCTGTCAAACTAGAAAGAGAATCCCTATAGACAAATCTAAATTTTCGGACTCCTTGTTTGTGGCCGTCGTTTTGGAGGATGTGTGGGAGATCAGAAATTAAAAATTCCATTAAGCAAAATTGCATTTTTTTAGAATATTTTCAAAAAAAAAAAAAAAGGAAGATTTGAGTTCTATGTTGTTTCAACTGCTTCCATGGTCCAATCATAGAGGGATGCCTCCCCCTCCCCCTCCCCCTCCCCCTCCCCCCTGTAATGGTCAAGTGCGATGTGGAATGTGGCGTTTCACTACCCATTGTCTTCCACATTTGCAGACTTTAGAGATTATTTTGGGAAGGTTTTGGCTTGTTGGATTGGTTTTAGGGGCTTTAGATCTGTTGAAGTGGGTGAGACTATAGCCGGTTTGAGGTTCTATAGATATGAAATAAATCATAATTTAATTTTAATTAAATTTTTTTACAAGTAGAAAATCTATGGTATCATACATTTCTTTTCTCTTTTCTTTTTTTTTTTTTTTTCCTTTTTAATACAATTAGAAAGAGATTGTTAGACAAATGGGCCAAAAAGAGACCCAGATAGAAGTAAAATTTGAGAAGAAAATAGGAATTCCAAGAATTGAACTCGAAAATTCTGGTGCTCTAAAAGAGAATCATACCACTAAACCAAATGGAAAATATTTTGTACTATATATTTCTTTTCTGTTTTTTTCTTTTAACACAATTAGAAAAAAGTTATCATCGCACGTTGAATTACCCCAGTTTTAGTTATCTTTTACCAAAAACGAACCATATGAATACTAATGATGGTTTACTATGGCAAGTTCAATTGCGAATGTCTCACAAAATGATCTCCATGCGGCCAGAGAGAGAGAGAGAGAGAGAGAGAGACATGGACAGAGAGAGTGAGAGAATGGTCCCTCAGGACAGTTGTATCAGAATAATTTCTTCACTTCTATCCTTCATTCTTTGATTCGATTTTGTTTAGTTGCATTTCGTTGTACAAAAAAAAATAGAGCGAGGGAATGGAGTTTGAGAAAAAAGAGAGCACAGGGAAATTGCATAAAATAAGCCAAAAGGTCCAAATAGAAATAAAATTTAAGAATAAAGACGGGATTATGAGAATTGAACTCAAGATCTCCCAAAGTCTAGGCGAGAAGCATGCCATTAAAGCCCTTTGACCTCGTCTTGCTAAAAAAAAAAAATTTTATTTTGACCAAATACATGTGAAGCTATTTGTTAAAACCTTAACAACTTATGTGATCATGTGAACGTGAGTAAATAACTATTTTGTTTCAAGATGAGTATTATCATGAATTCTTTTTTTTTTTTTTCTCTTTCCAATATAGGGATGATAGTCTTAATGACTTGATCAAGTTGACTTTGTTGATTGAGATAATCTAGATGAAGTAATATAGTGCAATTGAAAATCTTCATATTACGTTTTTTTAATACAGTAAACTATGAATACAAAATAAATCATAATTTAATTTTAATTAGATAGAAAATTTATAATATCATACATTTCTTTTCTCTTTTTCTTTTCTTTTAACACAATTAAAAAGAAATTGTTATATGTTGAATTACCCCATTCTTAATTATCTTTTAGCAAAAATGAACTATGCCAATGCTAACGAAGGTTTATAATAACAAGATCAATTGTAAATATCTCACAAAATAATCTTCGTGCAGCACAGAGAGAAGGAAAGAAACATAGAGAGATAGAGCAAGAGAATGAGTTTGAGAGAAAAGACAGAATGGAGGAATCGGACAAAATAGGCTAAACTTAAAGAGGCCCAAATAGAAATAAAATTGTGAAAACTTTTATAAATTTTTTGATACGGAAAACTATGAATACAAAATAAATCAAAATTTAATTTTAATTAATTTTTTTTAACATGTGGAAAATATATGGTATCATAGATTTTTTTTTTTTCCTTTTCCATTTAATACATTTGGAAAAAAAGTTGAATATCTCATAAAATGATCTCCGTGCAGCATAGAGAGAAGGAGACAGAGATGGAGAGAAAGATATAGAGAAAGAAAGGCATTCCGAGAATTGAACTCATGACCTCTTTCACTCTAAGCAAGAATTATACTATTAGATCAAATGCCCTTTGTCATCATTTTTCTCTATATATATATATATATATTGGTTCAAATACATATGCAGCTAGATGTTAAAATATTGACTACTTGGGAGATAATATGACATTTAGATGATATCTATTTTAGGGGTATCAACGAGCAGATAGGCATTCTGATCCAAGATGAGTATCACAGCAGGGAGGATGATCTTAATGACTGGATCAAGTCGACTTTGTTGATTGAGATAATTTAGATGAAATATTATAACGTGAGTGAAAATCTTTATATTATATAGATTTTTGGATACAGTAAAAATATGAAATAAATCATAATTTAATTTTAATTAAATATTTTGTACATATGGAAAATCTATGTTTTTATACATTTCTTTTCTTTTTTTAAATTCCTTTTAACGTAATTAGAAAGAAATTGTTACACATTGAATTACCTCACTTTTAATTATTATTTTTTTTTTAGCAAAAATGAACTATGTCAGTGTTAATGAAAGTTTATAATAACATGATCAATTGCAAATATTCCACAAAATGATCTCTGTACAGCGTAGAGAGAGGGAGAGAAATAGAGACAACGATGCAAAGAGAGGGAGAGAGAGACGAAGAGAAAGGTAGAGAGATAGTAGAAAAGAATGGGGTTCAAGAAAAATGAAAACACAGGGAAATTGGACCAAATGGGCCAAACCCAAAGAGGCCTAGATAGAAACAAAAGTACGGAGAGAGGGAGAGAGACAAAGAGAAAGATAGAGAGATAGAGCAAGAGAGTGGGGTTCGAGAAAAATGAGAACGCTGGGAAATTGGACCAGATGGGCTAAACCCAAAGAAACCCAAATAGAAATAAAATTCAAGAAGAAAAAGGGACATTCTGAGAATTCAACTAGGGACGTGTCACACCGACCAAATGCCCTTTGTTCTCATCTTGCCAAAAAAATATATATATAGTTTTGTTTAAATACATTTGTAGCTATTTGTTAAAACCGTAACAACTCGGGTGACAATATGTCCTTTAGATGATCTCTAATTTACGGGAATTAATAAGTATATAATCATTTTGATCCAAGAACAGTATTACCAAGGATTTTTTTTTTTTTTCAATATAGGGATGATGATCTTAATAACGACGACTTTGATGATCGAAATAATTTAGATGGAGTATATTATAAATATAAAATAAATCATAATTTTATTTTAAATAAATTTTGTTGCATATGGAATATATATGATATCATATATTTCTTTTCGTTTTTATAAAATTTTAGAAGAAATTGGACATTCCGAAAATTGAACTCAAGACCTCTCGCACCCTAAGCGAGAATCATACCATTAGACCAAATGTCACTTGTTCTCATTATACCAAAAAAAAAAAAAAAAATTTTGTTCAAATTCATAAGAAGCTATTTCTTAAAACTTTAACAACTCGAGTGATAATGCATCATTTAGATGATATCTAGTTTATGGGTACCAATGAGTAGATAGTCATTTTGATCCAAGATAAATATTAACATGGATTCTCTTTTCCAATAAAGGGATGATGATTTTAATGACTCAATCAAGTCAACTTTTTTGGTTGAGATAATTTAGATGGAGTTTTATAATGCTGGTGAAAATTTTTACATCATATGGATCTTTTGATATAGTAAACTACGAAAACAAAATAAATTATAATTTAATTTTAATTAAATTTTTTTACATATGGAAAATATATGATATCATATGTTTCTTTTCTCTCTCTGTTTTTTTTTCCTACTTAACTTAATTAGAAATAAGTTGTTAAACATTGAATTACTCGATTCTTGGTTATCTTTTAGCAAAAAAGAACTATGTCAATTCTAAAAAAGGTTTATAATGACAAGTTCAATTGTAAATATCTCACAAAATAATTTCCGTGCATCGTAGAGAAAGGGAGAGAATGAGAGAAAGATAGAGAGATAGAACAAGATAATGGGGTTCAAGAAAAAAGAAAAAGTAAACTATGAAAACAAAATAAATCATAATTTAATTTTAATTAAATTTTTTCACATAGGAAAAATATATGATATCATATGTTTCTTTTCTCTCTCTGTTTTTTTTTCCTATTTAACTTAATTAGAAATAAGTTGTTAAACATTAAATTACTCAATTCATGGTTATCTTTTAGCAAAAAAGAACTACGTCAATTCTAAAAAAGGTTTATAATGACAAGTTTAATTGTAAATATCTCACAAAATGATTTCCGTGCATCGTAGAGAAAGGGAGAGAATAAGAGAAAGATAGAGAGATAGAGTGAAAGAACGGGTTTCGAGAAAAAAATAAAAAGTGACGAATTTGGACAAAATGGGCTAAACCCAA
Organism: Dillenia turbinata; assembly: GCA_037126225.1. Classification (NCBI taxonomy): domain Eukaryota; kingdom Viridiplantae; phylum Streptophyta; class Magnoliopsida; order Dilleniales; family Dilleniaceae; genus Dillenia; species Dillenia turbinata. The sequence goes on from JBAMMX010000028.1 coordinate 14,196,605, forward strand.
AGAGGTCCAAATAGAATTAAAATTTGAGAAAAAAGAGGGCATCCCGAGAGTTGAACTCAAGATATTTCGTACCGAATCATACCACTAGACTAAATGCCCTTTGTTCTCATTCTGCCAAAGAAAATGGTTTTGTCCAAATACATAGCATCTATTTGCTAAATCTTAATAACTCGGGTGATAATGTGTCATCTAGATATATTTAATTTATGGGCACCAATAAATAGATAGTCATTCTAATTCAAGATGAGTATTATTATAGATTTTTTTTTTTCCAACATAAGGATGATGTTGTTAATGACTCAATTAAGTCGACTTTATTGGTTGAGATAATTTAGATGGAGTAATATAGTGTGAGTGAAAATTTTTATATTATATGGATTTTTTAATAAAGTAAACTATAAATACAAAATAAATTATAATTTAATTTTAATTATTTTTTTTTTACATATGGAAAACATATGGTATCAAACATTTCTTTTCTTCTTTTTCCCTTTAACATAATTAGAAAGAAGTTGTTTCACGTTTACTTTGTTCTTGGTTATCTTTTAGCAAAAAAGAACTATACAACAACAACAAACTGTGCCTTAATTCTAAATTTTGGAATCGATCATTTGAGAGACAAATATCGAAAATATAAAAAAAATACAAAACTGTTTGTTTAATTTGTACGGATTCTCCTATGCCACTCATTTCTATCAAATATCATCTCTTCAACTAAACCCTTAACTATCATGTTTTTCACGAATAATTTGCATCCAAATATTTAATCGTTTACCTCTACATTTTACTAAATCTCCTATATTTAATTTTTCGGTCCTCTTTACTGTACGTTTTTGGGTTTTCGTTATACATATCCAAGCCATCTCAGATGATATTCTCTCATTTTATTCACAATTGAACTAACTCACAACTTATTATATATATTTATTTTTAATTCTATCTCTTCTAGTTTTTTCACACACCCACTTAAATATTCTCATTTTTATTATAACCATTTTATAAATTTGTTTTTGTTTAATGGTTCAACATTCCGTGCTATATAATAGTGCAAATGTTATTGCGATTTTATAGAACTTTCCATTTAAATGCAATGGTGTCGTCCGATCACAAAGAATTTCAGATACTATTCTCCATTTCATCCAACTCGCTTGAATTTTATGATTCATGTCTCCATTTATGTTACTATCATTTGGAATGATGGAACCAAAATATCTAAAGTATTTATTTTTTGATATGTTTTTTTCCTAACTTAATCGTTTTTTCATTACCCTGATTATTACTATTAAATTTACATATCATATACTCAGTTTTTGACTTGCTTAATTTAAATTCTTTGGATTTCAGTGTAATCCTCCATAACTTTAATTTAGCATTAATACCCCTTCTAATTTTATCAACCAACACTATATCATTTGCAAAAAGTATACATCATGGTATTTTATTTTGGATACTTTTTATGATTTCATCTATCACTATTATAAAAAGAATGGAATTTAATACTGAATCTTAATAGAATTCAATATTAATAGAACTATGTCAGTTCTAATAAAAGTTTATAATAACAAGTTTAATTGTAAATATCCCACAAAATGATCTCCGTGCAACGCAGAGAGAGATGGAGAGAGAGAGAATGGGGTTCGAAAAGAAAAAAAAGCTTAAGAAAATTGGACAAAATGGGCAAAACCCAAATAGGCTCAAATAAGAAAAAAGATTCAAGATGAAAGGGGATATTTCGAGAATTGAAGTCGGGACCTCTTACACCCTCGACAAAAATTTTATCACTAGACCAAATGTCCTTTATTCTTGTTTTGCCAAAAAAATGCATTTATTCTAATACATATTGAGCTATTTGTTAAAACTTTAACAACTCGGGTGATAATGTGTCGTTTAGATGATATCTAGTTCATGAGTTTCAATGAGCAGATAGCCATTCTAATCCAAAATGAATATCATCATAAATTCTTTTCTTTTTTCCAAAATAGCTATGATGATCATAATGAGTAGATCAAGTCCAATTTGTTTATCGAGATAATTTAGATTGAGTATTTTAGTATGAATAAAAATTTTTATATTATCTGGATTTTTTGATACACTAAACTATAAATAGAAAATAAATCATAATTTTATTTATTTTTTTATTTTTTTGCATATGGACTATATGTGGTATCATATGCCTCTTTTCTCTTTTTTTTTTTTCTTCTTTTAGCATAATTAGAAAGAAGATATTACACGGTGAATTACCGCATTCGATAAAATGAGCCAAACCAATAGAGGCTCAAATAGAAATAAAATTCAAGAAGAAAGGGGTCATTTTAAGAATTAAACTTGGGACCTCTCGCACTCTAATTGTATGTTTGGATGGAAGGATTTGGAGAGAAAAGAAATGGTTTAGAGAGAAAATTTGTTATTTTCCTTCGTTTGGGAGTTTTATGTGGAAAGAAAAGAAAATAAATGGAGTGATTTTTAACATAAAAAATTTTCTTTCCAAAAGTGGAGAGAAAATGAGAGAAAAAAAGTTGTCTCATAAATATACCAAATTTACCCTTTTAAAATTGAAAGTAAAAACTTTTATTCCCAATGAGTCACATTTTTTTCATTTTCTTTCATAAAACTCCCAAACAAGATGAGAAAAAATTATAATTTTCTTTCCTTTCTTAACTAATCTTTTCTTTTCTCTCCAAAACTCTCAAACATACCATAAGCGAAAATCAAATCACTAGAACAAATGTCTTATATTCTCATTCTATTAAAGAAAGAATGCTTTTGTTCCAATACAAATGCTGCTATTTGTTAAAATCTTAACAACTTGGGTGATAATGCGTCGTTTAGATGATATCTAGTTTGTGGGTATCAATGATTAGATAACTATTATAATCCAAGATGAGTATTACCATGGATTTTTTTTCCAATATTGGGATGACGATCTTAATAACTCGATTAAGTTGACTTTGTCCGTTGAGATAATTTAGATGGAGTATTATAGTGCAAGTGAAAATTTTTATACTATATGAATTTTTGATATAGTAAACTATGAATACATAATAAATGATAATTTTATTTTAAACAATTTTTTTTTTTGCATATGGAATATATATGGTATCATACGTTTCTTTCTCTCTCTCTCTCTTTTTTTTTTTAATTAGAAAGAAATTGTTACACGTCAAATTACCCAATTCTTAGTTATCATTTAGCAAAAATGAACTATGTCAGTGTTGATGAAGATTTATAATATCAAATTAAATTGTAAATATCTCACAAAATGATCTCCGTGCGGCATAGAGAGTGGGAGAGAGAGACAGAGAGAAAGATAGAGAGAGAGTGGGAGAATGGAGTTCGAGAAAAATGAGAGAATCGAAAAATTGGACAAAATGGACCAAACCCAAAGAGGCCCAAATAAAAATAAAATTCAAGAAGAAAGAAGGCATTCTGAGAATTGAACTCGGGACCCCTTGCACCCTAAGCAACAATCATACCATTAAACCTAATTCTCTTTGTTCTCATCTTACCTCGAAACAAAATACTTTTGTTCAAATTCATATGCAGCTATTTTTTAAAACCTTTAACAACTCGGGTGATAATGCATCGTTTAGATGATATCTAGTTTATGGACATTAATGTGTAGATAGTTATTTTGCTTCAAGATGAGTATTACCATGGATTTTTTTTTTCAATATATGGATGATGTTGTTAATGACTATCAAATCGAGTTTGTTGGTTGAGATAATTTAGATGGAGTATTGTAGTGCGAGCGAAATTTTTTATATTACATAGATTTTTTGATACAGTAAACTATAAATATAAAATAAATCATAATTTAATTTTAATTATATTTTTTTTCATATGAAAAATATATGGTATCATATATTTTTTTCTCTTTTTTTTTTTAACATAATTAGGAAAAAAGTTGTTACATGTTGAGTTACTATATTTTTAGTTATCTTTTAGCAAAAAAAAAAAAAAAAAAAACTTTGTTAGTTCTAAAGAAGGTTTGTAATGGCAAGTTCAATTGCAAATATGTCACAGATTGATCTCCATGCGGTGCATGGAGAGGGAGAGAGAGGGAGGGAAAGATAGAGAGATAAAGTGGGAGTATTGGGTTAAAAAAAAAAAAAAAAGAAAGCATGAGAAAATTGGACAAAATGGACCAAACCCAAGGAGGTAGAATAAAATTTGAGAAGATATAGAGCATTTTGAGAATTAAACTCGGGACCTCTTACACCTTAAAAAAGAATCATACTACCAGACCAAATGTCTATTGTTCTTATTCCACCAAAAAGAAATTCTTTTGTTCTAATACATATGCAGTTATTTGTCAAAACCTTAACAACTTAGTCGATATTGTATCGTTTAGATGATATCTAGTTTATGGGCATCAACGTGTAGATAGTCATTTTGATCCAAGATGAGTATTACCATGATTTTTTTCCCCACTATAAGGATGATGATCTTAATGACTCGACAATTGACTTTGTTTGTTGAGATAATTTATATTGAATATCATAGTGCGAGTGAAACTTTTTATATAATATGGATTTTTGATACAATAAACTATGAATATAAATTAAATCATAATTTAATTTAATTAAATATTTTTACATAAAGAAAATATATGGTGTCATACATTTCTTTTCTATTTTAACATAATTAAAAAGAAAATGTTCATTTAGGAAATTAAATTATACGAGAAAATTTGTTCTCTTATCGATTAAATCTTTAAGGGTTTCTTTCCTTATTCAAGAGATGTGTTTCGTATTAAAATATGAAGTTTAATCAAGGCGAGACTCGGGTGAATATTAGCGATTGGGAGTAGATGTGTTCGGTTCCTTTAGCATTTGGTATGAATGAGAGAGAGACAATCATTCGGTCTCACCAAATGCACTGATAGGTTGACTTGTATAAATCTCATTGAGAGCCATCTGAATAACGAGCAGGGTACCACGGAACTAGACTCCTTTGGAGTATTGGGCCAACGAAAGCCTATTCGGAAAGATTAATCCCATCGGTATATGGGGTGACATAAGCTCATTTGTGTTAAGCGTACTGAATATGTCGAATCATAAGTCTTATTTAAGATGATCTCATCAAGTGGATTTTTGGATTTATTATTGTTTTTAGTGGGAAAATAATATGGATTGTATTAAGATTATGTCATTGATCTTAATTTTATAGATTCACTATTTTTTAAGTAATCTTATCAAATTATTTTAAACTGTTTTCTATTTTTTTATTTGTTTTTGTTTCTGATGAGAATTTTAACCCGATTATTAATCTAAAACTATATTAAATTTGATACTTTAAATATTAGAAAAAATTATACCCTTGCTTCTTGAGCATTATATCAAAAACCCAACTATGTATATAGACTTCAAAATACTACAATTGAATACTCAAAGTTGAAAAAATTTCACAATTTAGTCCTTTGACTTAGTGTGATGAGGCATTTCATGTGGCTTGACGGGAGGAGCAAGATGCTAACGTGGCATATGATGTGCCAATAAATTTGCTCAATAGATGTGCCACGTCTACATTTTGTTGAGGTGTTACGTGTGACACATGTGTATGAAGATTTGATTTTCTTTGAAAATATTAGACTTTTATGTGTATAGAGCATTTCTCACTAAGAGATCCGTCTTATAAAAAGAACCATTACAGTGATCGATTCAGATTAATCAAAATAAAACTTAACGGTGTCTAGAGAAAAAAAAAGGGGAGAGGCTCAATATTTGGGGGAGAGTTAAAGAGAGCTTGGTTTGAAGGGGGGGGGGGGTGAAGGGGGTTTGCCGCAGAGGTGAGGAGGGAGTGAACTTGCTCTTGCTGAATTTGGCAAAAAGAGCGTAGCCACGGTGGCGGTGGAGAAGCAGTCGACTTGAATTTCTTTCTTAATTATATAGTTTTTAGAGGTAATTAAAAAATTATAAATATTTCTATTTACAAGTTTTACATCATTTCAACTATATAAAAATTTATTTAATTTAGATATACTCAATTATCATATCACAATAATTTAATTAAATTAATAAAAAGTGCTATTGAAGATGATTTATGGTGCCATTAAACAAATTAAAGCATAGACGTTTGAAAATCTTATTTATTATTTGAGACATGATTAAAGATCTAGACAAGTAATTTACTCCCATGAGAATTACTATTATCTTTTTTAAGTCATTAATCTATTTGGAGAAAAAAAATGCATAATTGAAATTTTAGATTAAAAAAAAGAAAATAAAAAGAAAAAAAGATCAAGATCATGAATGAGGCCTGCCAGAACAAGATCCGATTGCTGACTTGATTTATAATTTATGGTTGCATATTCTTCAAAAGTACAATCAGCGATCGAAAATCTTAAACTGTCCAATTTAAATAATAATTTAAATAAAAAAAGTGTTAAACTATCGCGACTATAAAAATAAAAAAGATAAAAAGCTTAATTTTCTTAGAATTTTAAATTATGAGTTTAGATTAGCTAATTAATTTTTAAATTAAAAAATTTACGATGAATACCCAAATTTTATTATTTTATTCAAATTGCGATGATAAATTAATTTGATATATAAAATTTTAATTAAATTAAATATTTTATGATAATTATAATATGGGCTTGTGTTTTTCCTACTCTATCTATAACAATAATAACAATCAAAACTTTAATCTTAATAATTAAGATCGATACAGTTTTTCTCTTATATTTTTATAAAATGATTATTTTTATGTCTCGAACTTAAAATCTTAAGATAGATTTGTAAAAAAAAGTTAAAAAAATTCTACCTATGATCAAAAAATAAAAAAAAAAGTATTGCCAAATTAATTTTCAAAAAGACATAGAGCCAAAGTAATTGGACTAGAATTAGGGTGACATCAAGCACAACAAAAGCATTTCATTATGTTCGAACCCGCAGTTATATCATATTTCACGAAATCATCAAGGCCTACCCTCCGAAGTTTTTATTCCTTATCTTCTTCAAATCTTCCAGATCACTTACTGTTTGCTATTTTGTCAAAACTGTTCTTCAAAACCAAGATAAAAGAATTACATAATCATTTGACGATCAAAAGTATGGTATCTTCTTTCATGATCACAAATTACGATCTTACTCGTGATCTTTTTCTACCTTTTTGTTTTTCATTCCTAAAACCCCTGTTAACAGCTTTGAAGAATTTTTTTTTTTGGGGTATTAACAAGTAGATTCAAAAACTGAAATACCCAGTTGGAATTCGAATTGGGTTCTTCCAAGATTGTATCTTTTCGTTCAATTCATCAGGTATTTGATGTTTTTCTTTCAATTTAGATTCTGGGTTTCTTTGAAATCAACATATTTGAATGTTTCTTAGTCTCAATTTTTGTCCTTCACTAGTTAATTTCTGGGTTTCTGTGTTTCTTGAGAATTTGTTTGGTTGCTAGTTGAATTTTTGTGACATTACTGGAAGAGGATAGTTTGTGGCTTTAGGGTTTAATATGTCTTTGGAGCACTTGTGTTTAGAGTTTCTTCTTTCAGTTTCTGTATAGTTGTTGTGCCCATTAAAAGAGTTGTGATTTTATGGTCACTTTGAAATCTCGTCTAAATCTTTGTAATCAAACCGAGAATGACCTTTTCTGTTGCCATGGCCGAAATTTTATGCGTTGGTTGTAAATTTGTTAGTAAGGGTTATCAAAATTTTAACTTTAAGGTGCTCCAAGAATTATAGGGAGGCATAAAAAAGCTTTTGGAGAGGGTATGTTGAGTTCTAACTTCGCTATTGATATAATTGAGTGGGAAAATATGATTTATATAGTCAACCACTAGTTTGGGACCTGGGGCATAGTCTTGTTGAGTTGTGTAATTAAAATATTGTACCTATGGCCTATTGGTGATATGAAATATATGGTCTTGTAATTGATGGATTGATTTGTGACTTGTGTAAAAGTAAGTTGCTGTAATTTGTTAATTTGGACGCTAAAATGCCAATTGTATTTGGTGGAACTGGATGGTGTCGATGACAGTGATGTTCATTTTGTTGTGGCATGCAAAGTAGTTGCATATGCTTAAGTTTTGGTTCTGATTTGGTCATTTGTTTGGTCAATTATTTCAGCCAGTTATTGTACGTAATGGATTGGTTTGCAATTTGATTTCATGTTCCATATGAAGTCCTTTAATTTGGGACCATAAGCTTATTGTTTATGTGATGGCTTTTGATGCAGAGCTGAGGTTCAGGGTACAATTGTCATGCTGAATGTTGCTTCCAGTTGGTGGGTTAGCAATGAATTCCGCATTGGATGATATCAACTTGATTCAGCAGGCACAGAGGCATCACCTTGTGGTCAGGGAGCTTGGGGAGGAGATTGATTTAGAGATTGGACCAGGAGATGATGACCCTTCATTTGCTAACAATCCTCTTATTGGTGGCCCACCACGTGACACTTCTGGTGAAGAGCCTGATGAGAGCAAGCAGGGAGCTATGGTTCCTCAACTTGCAGGTGAAGATCAGGATTTGCTAAAGACACAACCAGCAAAAAGGAAGAAGAAGGTTGTAAAGAGATGGAGAGAGGAATGGGCTGATACGTACAAGTGGGCTTATGTTGATGTGAAGGAAGGGACAGCAAGGATATTCTGTTCTGTTTGCAGAGAATATGGTCGGAAGCATAGAAGGAACCCTTATGGTAATGAAGGCAGTAGGAACATGCAGATGAGTGCACTAGAGGAACACAACAATAGTTTGCTTCACAAAGAGGCTCTACGTCTTCAGATGGTCTCCAAGGATAAGGTTGTTGTTGACAAGCCTATATATGTGAAAGGTTAGTGATCTCAGTTTATGATATTCTTGATGGAGATATTGAACCTTTATGGAGTGTCTGAAAAATTTAAATATGTTAACACCATGAATAAAGTGAACTTTGTATATCCAATGATTGGACGAGCCCAAGTAGTGCTCTTGACTTATTTATGTTTCACAATATGATCACCCTAGCGGACTTGTTGCTATGATAAGATAAGTTTTACTGTTTCTAACTCTTTGAAGGAGCATAATACAAGTGAGTGGTCTGCAGTGTATATGTGAGACACTTCTTGCATGCAGGCATTGTAAAATGTTTCCTGTACTGGATGTGGCTGAGATTCCAAAAATGTTTCTTATTATCATTGCTATTACTGCTAATATTACTGATACTGGTATGAATACCACCGTCTTACAGTATTTACCAGTTCCCTTGGTCATGAATCTTAGAAGGTCAGCTTTGACGTATGGATCAGACAGTGCTTGCTTTAATAGTTAAATGAAGTAATATGCAAGCTACCTTTTTTATTGTTTATTAAGAACTGATATTTTTTTTGGATATAAAAGAACTGTTATTGACAAACACAGGTTTTAATTTTTGTTCAAAAAATTGCAGCCCTTATGTCAAAAACAGCTGGAACAATTGTTGAAGCTGCTCTAAAAAGGGATCCTCATGAGGTTGAGTTCATACAGTTGGTGCAAGAGGCTGTTCATGCTTTAGAAAGAGTTATAGCAAAAAATTCTCAGTAAGTTTTTCTAAGGAATATTGGATGTAAATTGGTTTTCCTAAGCAAAGGGCATTATAATTTATTTGAGTATTTTCATGGGCTACTTTTATTCACATAAGGGAGATCTATATCCATTTTATCAGCTATGTCAACATTATGGAGCGCCTATTAGAACCTGAGCGCGTGGTTGTTTTCCGAGTCCCATGGGTGGATGACAGGGGTGAGATGCATGTCAATCGCGGCTTTCGGGTACAATTTAACCAGACATTAGGCCCTTGTAGAGGAGGTCTCCGCTTTCATACAACAATGAACTTAAGCATTGCCAAGTTTCTTGGTTTTCAACAGGTACCCGTAGCATTTCCTGCCTTACATTTTTTTAGCTCAGCAGAAGTGGGTGACAAGGTTATGTATCTCACTGCTCTGCAGACTCTAAAAAATGCATTATCACCATATAAATTGGGAGGAGCTGCTGGTGGGAGTGACTTTGATCCTAAGGGGAAAAGTGATAATGAGGTACATTTCATTTTTTTTTTTTTTTTTTTTTTTTTTGTCTTTCACTCGGTGAGGCCATTAATGAAGTTTTCATAGTATTTTGATCATCTATGGGCCTTTACAGATAATGCGATTTTGCCAAAGTTTTATGAATGAACTATATCGGTATTTGGGTCCCAATCAGGTAAGTTGAGAGGAATCTCTTTTTTTGGTTGTTGAAACAATAGCTACTGTCTTTTATGTATGATATTTTCTAGGGAATTCAGTTTTATGCTATGTTGACGGCTGTGGCATCAAATTAGGATCTTCCTTCGGAGGAGATGGGTGTTGGTATTCGGGAAATGGGTTACCTATTTGGTCAATATAGACGCCTAGCAGGTCACTTTCAGGTGCGGATCACTTTAAATCAACTTCAATATTCATGCCTATGATGTTAAATTTAACCTTTTCACCTTAGTTTACTCATTTGGACTTGCATGGAGTGCCTAAAATCATGATATCATCCTTTTCTGAATAGGGCTATAGCTATCAGATTGTGGCTCCTTTATTAGCATTTACTATTCAATATATTCCTCCTTGGAAGAAATTTGATAGATTTTCCTTCTCCTCTTTTGCTCTGGTATTATTGTTCTTTAGAAGGTACATGTAGATATCCTCGGGCTAGGTGTAGCTTTTTTGGTTTGCGATACATCTTGTGAAGTGTTTCGAGGGTATTCCTAGGAAGAGATTGGGAATCTTGTCACCAGATTTATTCTATGTTAGAAGTGGGGCGGGGGGACCAGCTAGTTGACTAGCTCTTGCTTCAGTATTCAGGAGAATATGGGAGAATGTATGCTGCATGTCTGTTGGGTGCCTATGGAATTTGTAGATATTAAGTTGTGGGATGGGAATTTTTGAATATAAAACATCAGTTAATTTGTTAAACTGAAAATAAGTTCATAGTTTTGGAAGGAGAAAGCTTCTACTTCCTTTACGTATTTAATATTATTTAAAATTTAAACTTTTGATTATTTTTATAAATAATACCCAGAGTTGACATAGCAGTCCTCAAGCCCTTGTCAAGCCATGCCATGTCCATGATCATGTTTGCACATTTCAAATTGTGGAAATGGTTAGAATTTGACTTGTGTTTGGATCATGTACTAGGTTTGTCACTGATGTTCCCATGTTCGACATAGGTCTACAACCCCTAGGTGTTTCTGCTTGGTGCATATTTGGAAATATGTGTTTGAGATGGGCATTGGGACCGCTATTTGGAGAGATGGGTTACGTTGTTTTGGAACATTGCTTTCTAGATCTATTCCTTATCATAAATGATAAAGATGCTTAAGTTTATTAGTTCTTGTGGAGGAGGGAGCAGGGATGAGAGATGTAATATGTCCCCAACTTGAATCTGAGATATAACTCGGTTGGTAGCTTTTGTTAATATTTGATTTAGATTTCTAATTATCCGCTTGATGTCCTGAGTGCTAATTTAGATTTCTTGAATCTGTGATGTTTAGTTCAATTACTTTGTAGTTGTTGTGGCTCTGCTGATTAATAGCGGATGCCATGAGTGCTAATTTAGATTTCTGGAATCTGTGATGTATAATTCAATTGCTTTGTAGTTGTTGTGGCTCTGCTGATTAATAACTATGTGATGGTTATATTCCAATATAACCATATGGCTATGGAGATTATTTTGAGATTGAGTCTTTATAATTTGACTTTATGCTTTATGCAGGGAAGTTTTACCGGGCCACGAATATTCTGGTCTGGATCTAGCCTTCGAACTGAGGCTACCGGGTATGGGCTGGTAATTATATCTTTATCTTGTACTCCTGTCTTTGTTTATAGTTGAAAATGTATTTTCTTGAAGTCAGCCGTGCCTACATAATCAACTATTCTTCACTTCTCCAGACTTTGGCTTGCATATTTATATGCTAAATTCATAAATGATCAATTCCCTTGCAGGTTTTCTTTGCCCAACTTATTCTTGCTGACATGAATAAAGAACTCAAAGGACTCAGGTTTATTTTCACTCAACCTGAATACTATCATAAGTTGATTTTGTTTGTTGTTATTTATATTTTACAAGTTTTGGTGAACTGAGCCTTGTACTTTGGAAACGAGTACAACAACAACAACAATAATTAAGCCTTTATCCTACTAAGTGTGGGTCGGTTATATGGTTTCTTATACGTTATTGTATTCTATTTCATATCACATATTCATTTATATGATTGTTTTATTTATACGATAATAATGATCTTACGTTTATCTTACTAAGTGGGGTCGATAATATCGATACTTTTACGCAAATTTATTCTATCTTGTATTATATTTTAATCTACATTTAGATAATTCATATCATATTTTATTATCGTTATCCAAATTTTCTTAGGACTCCCTCTCCCTTGGTTAATACAAGTAGTTGTCAGAGTCTCACACTGCCTCTCTATCTTAATAGTGTTTCTCTCAATTTTTTCTAGATAGATACAACTCCAACTTTCTCTCTAATACACTCATTTATTATCTTGTCTAATTCTCGTGTGTTCATACATTCACTTCAACATCTTCATCCCTGCAACTCTCATCTAGTGTTCATGCTTTTGGTTTATTGCCCAACATTCAGATTCATACAATAAAGCAGCTCTAATCGCCATCCTGTGGAACTTCCTTTTTAAGTTTTAGAGCTACCTTTTGATCATATAAACTACTTGATGCACTTCTTTATTTCGACCATCCTATTTGGATTCTATGTGATACATCTTTATTAATCCCTCTGTCTTTTGTAAAATTGATTCAAGATACTTAAAACTCTAATTTACAGATAATTCATCTCCTAACTTAACCATTGTCTCACTATCGCTAGTATTGGTAAATTTTAGTTCCATATATTCTGTCTTTGTCCTATTAAATCTAAATCTTTTAACTTCCAATATTTCCCTCCAACATTCGAGTTAAGCATTTACACCTTTTTGTGTCTTATCTACTAAGACAATGTCATCTGCAAACAATATGCATAATGATATCATGTGGATGTGTATAGTGAGCTCATCCATAACTAGTGTAAAAGGATAGGGACTTAATGTTGACCCTTGATGTAGTTCTATCTTTATTGGAAACTTTTCAGTTAATTATCCTGATGTCTTCACTTTTGTCACTACGTCTTGATACATGTTCTTGATCGTTTCAATATACGTGACTCTTACACCATTTTCTTTCTAAAATTTTCCACATAATTTCCCTAGGGACTCTTGTCATACGTCTTTTCTAGGTCGATGAACGTCATGTGTAAATCGTGCTACTTCTCCTTATACTTCTCAACTAATTGTCTAAGAAAGTGTATGGCTTCCATCATCGATCTGCCAAGCATAAATCCAAATTGATTTTCGGTTATCTTGGTCTTTTTCTGTAGTCTTCTTTTAATCACTCTTTTCCAAATTTTCATAGTATGGCTCTTTAGCTTAATACTTCTATAATTTGTACAATTTTGTATGTCGCCCGTGTTTTTAAATATGGGTACTAAAATACTCTCTCCATTGATGACGCATGTTCTTCGTCCTCAATATCACGTTGAATAGTTTCGTAAGCCATCCAATACCTTGCTTGCTGAGGCACTTCCATACCTCTATCGAGACATCATCGGGTCCAATCACTTTTCCATTTTTCATTATTTTTAACTTCTGAGAGTTAAATTCTCTGATAAAAGTTTATATTTCCATATTCCTTTGATGTGTTGAGTTAACCTAAACTAACTTGATCATCTTGACCTTCATTAAACAATTGATAAAAATATCTCTTCCATCACTCTTTTATTTTCCCATCATTCTCTAACACCCTATATGATTTATCTTTAATACATCTTATTTGTGTAAGATCTGTTGTTTTCATTTCTCTCGCTTTAGCTATTTTATAAATGTCCCTTTCTCCTTTTATATCAAGCTATCAACAAAAGTTCTTGAAATCTTCATTCTTGACTTCACTCACTACTCTTTTCGTCTCTTTCTTGGCTACTGCATATTTCTCTAAATTTTCCTCATTCTTACTAGTGTAGAGTAAATTATAGGCAGTTCTTTTCGCCTTTACTTTCTCTTGTAGTTCCTTTTTCCACCACCAAGATTCTTTATTTAGAGGTGTACACCCTTTTGACTCACCAAGTACACTTTTAGCCACCTCTTTTACATGAAATGCCATCTTCTCCCATGTCATATTAAGGTCACTGTGTATTTCTCCTAAATCTTGTTCTTCTACTCTCTCCTTAAAATTTTTTCATTTCCTATCCTTAAAATTCCACCACTTAATCCTAGAGGTTATGCACATTTTCTTTCTATGAATATTATGCTTGGTACGCATATCTAACGCCACTAACCTATATTGGGTAGTTAAACTCTCTCCCGAAATGACCTTGCAATCCTTATAAGTTTTTCTATCCTTGTTCCTAACTATAAGAAAGTCAATTTGTGACTTATTGTTCCCACTTTTAAAAGTGACCAAATATTCTTCCCTCTTTTTGAAAAACGTGTTGGCTATGATAAGTTCAAATGTTGTTGCGCAATCCAAAATGACTTTTCATTTCTTCCTCCAGGACCATAACCCTCATATACTCTTCCATATTCCTCCTCTCTTCTACATGTCCATTTAAGTCTCCTCCTATTAAGGAGGAGGGTTGCGTTAGGTAGCCAACTAGCGTAAAACTAAGGTAAAAATTTATGTATGGATCATTTACTTTAGAAATGAGTATTGAGATAAAAGAAAAACTTAATGTATAGACATCCCTCCCCCCCCCCCTCCCCAAAAAAAAAAAAATCCAAGTGGCTTTTGTTACCCACTTTGTACAATGAAAAAACCTTTTTTTCGCCAGATTTTTTCTTCCCAAGTGGATGCTTCTTGGTGCTGGGATGTTATCCTTTTTTTTTTTCTTTTTTTTTGAAATTCAGTTGCTGCTAGAGTTTGCAAAACCTTTGGTTTTAACTATTTTCATTTGTTGTTGAACAGATAAGAAAAGAGTACGCTTCTTAATTCTTTTAGCTATTTCATTCTCTAATTAGCTGGGAGGGAAAGGAACGTGAAGCCTTTGATGGGGAGGGAATGCTTTACTGGATTTTCCACACAATTCTTGAATTTCTTTAGATTTGGTTTCTGGGATATCTATTTTTTTATTAGTCGATGATTCTTTGCACTTCCTTGCTTCTTTTGGTACTTCTGCCTATTTAAAGAGAAATTGTCTATTGTATCTTTTTGAACATTTTGTCCAGATGTGTTGTAAGTGGTTCCGGAAAGATTGCAATGCATGTCTTAGAGAAGCTTCTTGCTTATGGTGCTCTTCCAATCACAGTATCAGGCAAGTTTTTGGTTGCATTTGCTAAGTATTTTATCAGTAGCATAGATTTATGTTGCAGTTCTTCTCATGGTTGCAGCAACAGTTATTTTCATGACATTCAAGCTATTTCATGACCAAATGCTACATGATGCCTCAATTCCATTATGACAAGAGCCAATACTTCATTATAGGATTTTAGTTCAATGTGATGATTTTGTCACTTGTTTAAGTTTAATATTTTCTACTGTGCAGTGATCAAGGGAGACTTTTTTATCCATTGTTCTTGGAAAGTGATATTTAGTTGTAAGGTTAAGGGTCCAAACTTCATTCACCTTTTGGGTTCTTTTTTTGGTTGGGGGGGGTGTCAAAGGGATATCTTAATGAAGGAAAGTCTTGTGTTTGATGCATTCAATTTCATAATTTTCTTTCTGCTATGTTTATTAATTTTATCCTTAAATTTCCGTTTAGGAAAGAAAGTTTTTGATATAAATTCATTGGAAGTTATATATGAATACTTACATCTTTAAATGATAATATTAAAAGGCTATAATACCTTTAGCAGCTAAGATATTCTCTCATCTTATTTGTTCTTGCTTAAAGTTGGGGATTTGGAGTATTTTTTTAGCACCTCCTTCCTTCATATGTATGTGGTTGTTCTTTCCATTTTTTCCCCCTCCCTGCCAGACAGGATTGTTTGTAATGTGGCATATGTTTCACAGTTGCACACTGTATCCTTAGAAAATAAAGCAAGATTGTTGTTCTTTGGCTCCTCCCATTTTTTTTTTTTTTTTTTTTTTTAATAATTATAAAAATAAAAAAAATCTATAGACAATATCCATCGAGTTAGGCATATTTTTGAGTAGTTCATTTAAATTATTTGCCTACCACAATCAAATGCTTTGCAGATTCAAAGGGTTATTTAGTGGATGAAGATGGATTTGATTACATGAAAATATCATTTTTGAGGGATATAAAAGCTCAACAAAGAAGTTTAAGGTGAGTGAACTGTGATATGGACCTATAATCTTTCATGTTTTTAACTACAGCCTTCGTAAAACAAAGCTTTTCCTTTTCACATATCTGGCAGGGACTATTCAAAGACTTACGCTCGGTCAAAGTACTATGATGAAACAAAGCCTTGGAGTGAAAGGTGTGACATTGCATTTCCTTGTGCTTCTCAAAATGAAATTGATCAATCTGATGCCATTAATTTGGTCAATTCAGGTTGCCGAATATTGGTAGAAGGTACTAGTTCTCAAAAGAGAGCTTTGTATGAAACAATTTGCTTATCTTCCTATCTGTCAGCTCTACTTTTGAGCTCTTTTCTTTCCTCTCCTGCTTCCCTTCTTGAGTTTCATGAGTTAGTAACAACATTAGTTTTGTCTCCTAGGTTCTAACATGCCCTGCACCCCGGAGGCTATTGATGTTCTGAGAAAAGCTAACGTTCTTGTTGCTCCTGCAATTGCTGCTGGTACAGGAGGGGTATGCAATACTGTTGACTGTTTGTTGTCGATACATAACAGGAATCTGTAAAACATATGCTATGAGTGAGGCTAGCAAATGTTGCCTTATCATGTTATCACGCTAGCCAATTTTATATCCACGCAAAAAGCTAATGCTCTCTTTGCTCCTGCTTATATAACCTTATCATGTCATCATTCTATCTTTTTATCCTTATTTGAATTATGTACATTTGCAAAATGCATCTTAAAAAAGACCATATAATGTACTATATATTCTGATTCTGATCGTGAGCATGATTATTATACTTGTTAATCTAGCCCTATGTTTGGGGGGATACGGAGGTACCAGAGAATGAGAGAGGAAAGTTTTTCCCTCCTGAAGGGTACTTTCCTCGTAAGTTTTAAGGTGTTTGCTTATACTTTTGGGGGAAATTCAAAACTTTTTTCTGTTGACCATGTGAGGGTGACTCGTCTGAGTTGGGCAATGCATTTCCTCCTATGTCAGTGAATATTTCTTTTCTGTGTTTATTTTTTGCATTGGTCGATGATGAATGGATAGAAAGTTTAGAAACCTACAGTTTTCATATGATTGCCCTGTTGCAGCTCAAACTTATAGTCATATTGTTACATGCATGAGCTTGAAATCGGTGTCTAAATTCCGTCTGTTTATGTCAGGGCCGTTTTTGATTTCTCCTAATTATGTAAAACTGCCCATGGTTCTGTTGCAGGTTGCTGCGGGAGAACTTGAGCTAAACCATGAGTGTAGTTTGATGCATTGGTCGCCTGAGGACTTTGAATCTAAATTACAGGTATGGCCTACTCTGATTAATCAGTTTATATATGCAACATATTGCTGGATTTTCTTGTAACCAAGGATGGTAGCACCTTTGAAACAAGTAGGATGAAAACTCAATTAGCAAAAGAATAATTCCGGTTGCATAAAGTATTTTTGGTTTTTCTTTTTTGGTTTTGTTTATCCCCGCCCCCCAAAAAAAAAACACCCCACAGATCCAGAAGGCTGTTAGTAAGTTGAACCAAAGTTCTTAAAGGCGCAAGGCTTCTTTAGGTGCCCTGAATGTTTGGGCCAATGTAACACAAGGAGCATAGAGCATAGTAGCAATTGGAGATGACCAAACTCAATCTTACATTTTTTCCCCTTTATTTCTTTCTTTCCCCTCCTAAAAAATCTTTGTTTTCCTTTATTACCAGCATGGGAGAAATTTAACAATAGATTTTGGGTTGTTATGGAAGCAAATTTGTTGCTTCTTCTAGTACTAAGAACTTTGTGCAACTATTTGAGGACCATCATCAGTTCCCTTGCAAAAACCTTTTGCTAGTTTTGTTCTTTCTATTTATGATTTGAACTGCTTAGCTTTCTACTGTTTCTGCTTGTATGTTGCAGGAGGCAATGAAGCAGACATACCAGAGAGCCCTAAAAGCAGCAGCAGATTTTGGCTATCAAAAGGAGAGTCCAGAGTAAGCAATTGTAACAATACCATTTTATAGCATCTGAATTAGCAGATGTCTATATGGTGGCTGTGTTCTATATACAAGCTTATTAGCGGAAAGTGCTGCGATTCGTAGTGCATTTAGATGAGCAAAAGAGAACACCATAATTGAAAAATATAAAAAAAATTTGTTTTGCACTCCCTGAATTTCCTAATTGATTGCATCAAATATCAGCCATTTTAAACTCTTGTAACTGCAATAACCCGATTCTGAGTCCATGTTCTTTGTTTCCTTCAGTGCTTTGGTACATGGAGCGGCCATCTCTGCTTTTCTGACCATTGCTCAAGGCATGACTGACCAAGGATGCGTATAGCACACAGATATTTGTCAAACATAACTGCATACTCTTTTGAGAACATATCATTCTTCTGTTGTTTCAGCTTGAGATGCAACCACCAGGCTGGAGTTGGATATTGGAGGGCCCTCGAGCTGTCATTGTCTAAATGTGTCTCGACTTTATACCTTGAGAACTTGTAAAATTGTGTAGTACTACCCTTTGAGGTTTAATTTAAATAGGAGGATCCATGAGATTTGGTTTATGAGGGTGGGGAGCTTTACATCTACTACTTGCATATTGAGGAGGAGCTTGCCTGTTATGGTGTTGTGTAAAAATTCCTAAATATTAAAAGGTGCAAATGCATAAAGATCTAATTCTTTATTCAAATTAAATTTCTCAATGACTGAAAGCTTGATTATTGTATTATGTTTTTGGTTGGGTAAAAGGTTGCACTTACGGCAGGGGGAGGCAGCTTTACCACTCTCGGAGGCATTACCATGAAAGTTTTTATCTGCTATAAAACATTTGGATTTAAATCATTCCATCAAGAAAAGATATCACAATCTCACATAATGTCGAAAAGTTAATGTTGATGTTTTTGTCGAGTGTAAATTTGTGTTCTCCCCTAAAATTTCAGCTTTGCACAATATGCTTTACCTAAATCTTATTTTCTCCCCAAGTTGGTAAGGAGGAGTTGCAGACTGCTCGTCAAAATAGCAATTTTCCAAGGTAGTGTATATATCTGGCTATTCAGCAACCGAATCAGTCATAGAATTGGTAAAATTCCATAACACAAGCCTTCTCGTTTCTTGGTTCATTAAAATATACTCTCAGCATTCAAATAGAAATGTGCAAAAGACTCGTCGCCAATGCATGTTTTACAAGGACAAAAATACAAGCTCATGAATGAACGGCTTTCTATCTCAAAATTTTTGGATGCCAATACATTTGTAATAGGTTCTCACAACACAATCTGAACCCACTCTTCTCTCCATGATCTCTAAGGAGAACAATGCATGTCATAAATATGACAATAGTAAACCTGTCTATGCCATTCATTGCTTCACTGATGAAATAACCATCTCAAGCTTTTCTGTTACCATCTCCTCTGTCAAATGGTGAAGTTTGGTTGTGTCAATCCGATGCCAAAGCAGCAAGTTTCTTTTAAGTTGCTCTCCCCGAAGAATGTGCTGATGAATCTGATTTCTCCGCCAGATAGTGCTCAAGCATATCTTCTTCATCATCTGCCATGGCCCACGAGGGGAAAAGAGTGGTTGTTTCATCAGACTTCGCACATAAAATGCTTCAAGCTCCAGTTAGAAATTCATGAAATAAATAGTCAACTCCACACAAACTCATGAAAAATCAATATTACCTTCAAAGTCTTCATCAAAGTCAATGTCTTCTTCATCTTCCTCATCGGTATCTTCATTGACGGTCACTGCACCTTTCTGAGGAAAGAGAACAAAGAAAAAAGTTAGTATGGTTGTCCATATTACATCTGCCAAAGGTTGGAATGTAGAAGTAGATCACCATTAAGCCTCATATTTATTGTACCCAAAACACCAGCTAAATGAATATCTGGCACGGATTACTTTGAACACATAGAACCATTAGGGAAAAGCAGTGTTTCATTAGACGGGTGCTATTTAATAAAAGCATCATATCAAATGCCTTCACATGATTGATAATTGTAAGCATTGAAAGGAAACAGAAACTGCAGCAGAAAACCATACCGCAGAGGCTCTCCCACTTTCAAACCACTGCCTGCCTGTGAGCTTCTTTTCTTTGGGTGCTGTGAGTTCAGACTCCGGCATTAGCCTGAATATTGGTGCAAAGTGGTGTCAGAAAAATAAAAGGGTAAAAACTCGAACATATAGTCTGCTTAAATGCGTTCCACTTGGCACAAATATTCACCAGAGACATTTTATAAGGGAGAGGAGAGATCATCCATCATGGTAATGCAAAAGAATTTTCTGGGGCTAATGTTAGAAACAGATTACCAGTCAAATCTATGGACTGGTCGAAGAACTTGTTCCTTAAATTGGACTGCAGCATGTCTACCCATTATTACTTTTTTTTCCCTCTCATTTGATACACCTGTTCTAGCAGCCTCATCATTAAAGCCATACTATAATTACATGAGGCCTTCAATTTTCCACCATATTGTAATCATAGACATGGAGGGTCAAGGACATGCCATTCTGTCACCATTGGTAAAGTTGTTTGGAGAAATAGGATAAGATACAATGAGTTTTAATTATACCAGAATATAGAAATGGCATCAGCAGCGTAATATTTTCAACTCGGCAAACAATACACTATAGAACTTTGCTGTAACTCCTGATAAGATCCATTTTATCTAAAAGTCTCAAATTTGCATCTAAAACAAGGGAACCCCAAAACCACGTGAATGACACCTATGTAGAGGGCCATCGAAGAGGTTTTGTTATTATTATTATTTTTTCAAAATGATATTCGATTGATTGCCATGAGTACAGAATGGGTAAGAGTGAATGAGAAACTGAAAAAGTGGAGGAATGCCTAAGAATACAATAGATAGCGGAACTTACCCAATGCCTAGAACCAAATGAAAAATAAATTCAGTATATTAATAAAATAAACTGTGGAATTCATTTGTAAATGATATTTTGTAGCTGGAACCAAAATGTAAAAGGCAAACTTTGAATTCCTATGCTTGAAACATATATATAAATATATATATATATATATATATATATATATATATTGTTATTTTACTTACTTACCTTTTATTCTTTCATTTAAAAAGTATTATAACTTGAAAAATAATTGCGGAATATATGCATGCTTGTAGACTATACAAAATAAAGATTTTCATAGCAGCATTAAACAAATGTGAAAAAAAAAAAAATTAGAAGCACACCCAGTCCCAAAATATGGACAGAAAATTCAGAACAAATGAGATCATAAAAAAGAATTAAAATTAGTATCACTTGCTGACATAAAGAGAATAGGAAGGTCATGATACAAAAACCACTAAGAGTAAAGTGCTTCTTTGATACTACAGACCATATTTAACAGAAATCAAGATGGTAATAATGCTGAAATTTGATGTCAAAAGAAAACATCACATTTTTGTAAATTTTAACAATAGGAATCAAATGCTAGCTACAATGGTGACATCACACATGGACAACAGCTAATATGTGATAATTCACTTCATAAAAAACACACGACTCAAAAGATAGACAAGTATGAAATATTTATAGAAACCCAACATCTAGAGACAGTGAAATATGAAAAACATCAATCCTTGTGGAGTAAAGCTCAGAGATAAAAAAGATGAAAAATTAAGTTCCTTCCAAACAAATTAGGTTTTCATTCCGTCTAAGGGTTTTTAATCAAATTAGACTAATATGGTAATTAAGAAGTACATTCACATTGACCCATAATCCTTTGAAGTTCATTTGCAAAGTCCTTTGTCTTGCAGATTTCAAATCCCATACTTTTTTTGGAGTTAGAAATGAACTCCACATTTTTTTTATTGGTTCAAAGTAACAAAAATTGGAAATTGAAATGGAAATGGAATCCACAAACTTTTGTGGAATTCATTTGGTTCCGAGCCCACCCTAAATCAAAAATATCTTGATAGAAGTTTAGTTAAGAAAATGGTGGAAAAGAAGGATAGTAAGAATCGATAGGCAAGCTGTATGAAATAGATATAGTTTTAGATACTTTCCAATTGAACTTCCAAGAATAGGTACATTGAATAAAAAATACTGGCCAAAGAATGAGGATATCATTTATGACACTTACTTAGCTCGTTCGAGTGCCAACTCAGCCTCAAATTTCTCTCTCCATGCCAGGAAAGAATCAACTGTAACTGGTTCTCCATGTGGCACAATAATCTGAAAAGATATATAGCAGCTCCTCAATTAGAACCTCAATCAATGTGTCTGTACCAAAAAGTAGGATATCAAAGAATAGCTACTTTTAGTGATAGTACCTGATATAACGCACTTTATCAATTTAAGACAAAAGTGTTGCATACAGAAAGAAAATGAAAGGCAAAAGGGATGTGAATTTAAAAACAAAAAATTGCAAATGCTCGATTGAGAAGACTCCTTGTGAAAGAAACACTTGGGGTACAATTTTTACGTTCTAAAAAGAGTGCAAAACACCTGTGGAAGTAGTACCGTTTTATTTAAAAGGTTCCCATGCAAACACAAAAAGCATGATTGTTATATGAGAGTGTGTTTTGGCAGGGAAGGAATCAAGCTAGACTTGATTTTGCTAGAAACTGTAAAACTCAACAAATTCTTGTTTTTCACTTCTACTGAGGAGCTTGAAATCAGAGTCCTTGAGCATGCATTAAATTTCTTCTGATTATGCCATCATGTTTGAAATCAATTAAACAAGACCTTGATACTGTTGCTACTGCTGACTCAAAACAGTTATATGAAATCTTTATGACCTCGAGAAGTCAAGCCTTACACAAGCAAAAAGATCAAGTGCAATATAACTGGACCAGTGATAAGATGTCTCAAACAATTCAGGGTTATGCAACACACACAGTATTAAAAAGTGATATTCAACATCGATAGCCACAAAAGACATGAAAAGCTACAACATCAAGGAAAAAAATGAAGGCATACTTCATCTTTCTCTGCCTCTTCTTCTTCATTCTTATCCGTGCTATCTTGACCAAATTTTTCGCTAAGCCACTCCTTAGCTGATGTTACAAGCGTATACACCATTGCCATACCAAGATTCTCTGTTGCCTGTGAAGCACAAGTATAACTTCAATATTTCGAAGATCAATTCCCCCCCGCCCCGGGGGAAAAATTTTTTTTTTTGACTCTTCAGCATGAAGACAAATACAAAATGGCATTAGTAAAGTTGCCCATCAGTGTCCAGAATATTAGCTGTTACAAAAATCATTGGCATGACTTGAAAGCCAATACAAGCTTTTGATACGCATTGAGAGACTTCGAGGTCTCTATAAAAGTAATTTTTAATTGACAGAATCTTTCTTAACCATATTAGACTATTAATTTACACTTTCTGGCCTGGTGACAACTTGGGTTATTCCAAAACATATTCCACTGTCACCAAAATATTAGAAAAGCTATTGATGCATAAATACATGTGTACAACGTGAAAGCATGCTTTGTCATGGGTGAAGAAGAGAAAAAAGGGCCAGATTTTACATTACCAGGTGACTATGGCCTATGAGTAAATTGCAGATAAAATTTGAACAGCAGATAAGTACCTCTTGATCAAGTTTTTCTTTCAAAATTCTAAGGTCCTCTCCTTGAATTCCGCGTAAACTGGGGAAGAGAAAGTTCTAATAAGACATTACAAGAAAAAAATTGGCTCAAGAATGTACAACATTACTCGTCTCCAAGAAGAAAGAGACAATCCTGTGAAATGTGATGCATGACAAGTTTGTCCTGCATATATCCCTAGACAATCAGCAATTGTGCAGAAACAGCCTTTCCTACTTTAAATCCAAATCAGGTAATTTCAAGCTACTATTTTCCCTACAAAGCTGCAATATGATTTAGGATGCACTTTGTAGAATCTTTATCGTGCAAACCTGGTGGATGACCACCTCCTTGGCACTCTAATGCTTTTTGCTCCTGTGTATAAAATTTATTTTTTGATAAAAAAATTGATTAAGAATGCACTTAGCCAAGGTCTTGTACCCTTTTAAATACTCTTTTAACCTCTGTTCTGGCTTACTCCACTAACAGCACATGCAAATCTAGGCGAAAAGGATTAATAGAAAACGTATATATCTTTTTATACCAAACAAAAATTTCCCTATAAAATTAGTAAAAACAAGAAGAATATCGCCAGTAACCTTTTCAAATTCAGCTGTGGAGGCTCATCTGGATATTTTTCTGTGTGAGAGAAAATTAACACTAGTAGCACTGCATAGAAAGGATGATCAGCATTAGCTTTCATTGACAGGGGATACTATATATCATGAAGCACAAAATCTAGAAAAATTTGAAAAAGAAAAAACTGGAAAAAAGGATCCAACAAGGTTAGAGAAGAAAGCAGGAAACACACAGAAAGAAAACCTGGTTTTCTTGTCATCTCTTCCGCCTCATCATCCTGTTGACGTGAAGCAAGGTCAATAGAAATGCAAAAACCAGATTTGATAACCAAAACATGAACTAAGAAGATAGACAAACTGTATATTCTAAATAATTGCACTTGAGATTTTGATTTTTCTTTTAATATTTGGAAGAATGAGCTCATATGTGAGGTAAGAGATTGTAGAACTGCTTGATCATCCCTCCCTTGCTCTCAATACCTCAAAATTCTTACCTCAACATTCCTTCCCCCCCCCCAAAAAAAAAGAAAAGCTACCGGGCAGCATGCTGCACATATCAGAAAGAAAGACCAAAATCTTAAGAAATTTGAATTATAAATGCAGAATACAAAACCACTTAGTCAACACTACAGTAGTACACTAACAAAAGGATCAAGCTTAGAGTTCATAACAAGCAAGTATATTTTAAAATCTGTATCCTCGCGCCAAAATTTTTGTCAAATTCTTAAAGAATATTACATTTTCTATCTAATCTGGACTCGCACATCTCATTACAAAGTTGCAAAGTCAGAAAACCGAGTGACAATGATGCATCCACCAAGTAGTTAAGTACCTGAGGGGTCCAAGTTGGACTTCAGTTTTGACGGATTCACATTAGCGCATATAGTTAACATATCAATGCAAAAGCAATAAGCTGATTGGAATCAACACCAATGTTATGCAAATCTACAAAGAGAATCGGATGCAACTAGTTTCAGCATGACTGCATGATTGTAACTTTCAGGGCAGTGGATACCTGTGGAGATATGGTTATCCGGAAGCATCGATTAGAAGTGTTTAGCCCACTCTCACTAGAATGAATTTCTGGCAGAAAGGAGTAAACACGAACAACATGAGATCACATGCTGAGTTAGGAAAGGAAAAAGGGTGAATAGTGAGTGGTTACTCAGGAATAATTATTCCTAGAATTAATTCTGCAAGAGACAAACCTTTAAAGTCATCCATAAGTATGGCTTCCAAAGCTTCTATTTCCATCTCTTGTTCCTGCACGTAGTCTGGAAACACGGTTCATTACACAAAAGGGCATAACACAATTCAGTAGCATATTAAGATTTCACTCAGGACTAGTTCATATAGATTTATCACTATCAAGCACAATTGGGGTCAACCAAGGATTCCTACTTATGATGCTTCATACCTGCAACGGCTACTCTAGAACAAATATACATCAATTTACCATGACATTTATACTTTCTTGATTCGAATATCCAACATTGTAATTACTATGGCCTCATCCCATACGAATTTTGCAAAACAGGACATTGCAACTAATGCAGAAAAATTTAACTAGAGCAAGTATTGTAAGACTAGCATTAACAAATCGCGAACAAGCCTAGATATTCACTGACCAAATCACCTCCTTTCTTAGAAGTGAAATCAAGGGTTCTATCCTAGGATAAATGGTCTACATTAGTAACATAACAATTTTTTTTTTTTTAAAAAAAAAAACAAAATAACCTCTTCACTGCTCAAAATGGAGCTTCCAATTTAATGGACTTCACATTAAAAGGACCAATTAAGATCTTTACAAAGAAATAAAATGGAAATTGAAACACGACCCAAGTTTTGGCATGCCCAAAAGTTGCAATTACAAGAAAATTAAAAACTAAAACAATTCGAGAGAGAGAGAGAGAGAGAAGTGAAGGAGCAAAAAAAAAATTAATAACTGTATTGGGTTTTTAGCAAAAACAATTAAAACCATGAGAACAAATCAGTAGTTTAAGAATTTACCAGTCATGGTTGCTTTCTGCTTCTCTCTCTCTCTCTCTCTCTCTCTCTCTCTCTGAAGCTGGAAAAGAAAAACCTAAAAGTTCAATAGACAAATCCCCGGTTTTTCCTTCGGTCTTGCAAGTTTTACTCGCACGGGAAATAAGATCCTTAGAGGAACTGATGAGGTAATACGAGCCGTCCGATTGAAAAACACTTCCCTTCTGTGGGTCCACCACTATGTGCATGTACAATACGTGTATAGAGTTGATCGCGTAGGTTCTTTGTATGTGCCTAATCTCAAACATGCACTCCCACCCCCCCTCTCTCTCAAAAATAATAATCCATAAAATCCCTCCCAGGCTCCCACCCCTCTCCTCACTCTCACTCACTCTCTCTCTCTCTCTCTCTCTCTCTCTCTCTCTCCGGTCTCTGCGTTGAAGATACTAAAAGGTGCGTCTGATCCAACCAAAGTGCCCTTCCTCCTATCGTCCTTGTAATCTCTCTCTCTCTCTCTCTCGAAGACACTCTCCACAAGAAGGTTTAAGAGAACCCCACTTGTTATCATAGATAAATGAAGTAAAAATAATAATAAAAAAAAGAAACTCATAAACATGAGATCTTTGACAGTTTTTAAGAGAAACCCATTTTTTTGATTCTCTTTTCTCTTCTCTTTAATCGATTTAAAATCCTCCATAAACCCTTGACCCTCCCTAGGTTCTCTCTCTATACATATTTCTGTGGGTTTCTTTCTTTTGTGGATGTTGGGTTTTAATATCATTTCCTCGGTATTTACTGTTTTTTTCCCTCTCCCTAGAAACGCATACGAAATTGGTTTTTGTCTGGGTTTTACTCCATTTTTGTTGGCCTATGTGCTTGTTTGATTTTTCTATGATTTTAGGTTTGAAGGGTGTTGGCATTTGCTGTTTGAAGAGGGATTTGTGATTGTTTGGACTTAGGTATGCTTGAGAATGGAGAGTAAATTGTTGTTTTGATTAAATCCTGCATTTACTTGGTGGGTTTTTGACTTTTCGGTGTTCTTTCTGTCTGGGTTTTGTTTCTGAGTGGAGGTTGTCGGCATTTTCTGTTTGAAGAGGGATTTGTGATCATTTGAACTTGGTGTGGTTGGAAATGGAGAGTAACCCCCATTTTCTTAAATATTCTGACATTACTTTGTGGGATTTTTGGGCGATTTCAGGTGTGTAGCGTCGTGGCATTTGCTCTAGGAGCAGTGATTTGTGCTTTTGGGGGCTTGCCAAGCTTGAGAATGGAGAATGAACTTGGTTTTTTGATTTAGGATCATATTTATTTTGTGGGTTTTTTTGGAGATGAGTAGTTCTAGTGAGCCAAACTCGAACGGCATTGATCCAACTGTTGGAGGTTTGGTTTGGGTTCGTAGGCGGAATGGATCTTGGTGGCCTGGTAGAATTATGGGGTTGCATGAATTGTCTGAAAGCTTTCCAGTTTCGCCGAGATCCGGTACTCCAGTGAAGCTTCTTGGCCGAGAAGATGCAAGCATGTGAGTTTCCTTTCTTCTCAGCCATATTTCTGTCTATACTTGATGATCAAGTTTGTTTGCTTATTTTCTCATTTTTTAGCTGTTGATTTGGTTTCATATTTGCTGTTCTGTGGCTGTGAATTTAAGTGTTTTTGGACTATTTGTGTCATATGTGACTTTGGCGGATACAGAAAAAGGAATTATTTTTTCCTGTTACGTTGTTATTTTCCCTTATACACAGTTTGTTCCATTGTTTACTGAATTCTAGTATTGTGGTTTTGGTCGTAACTTTGCTCTTTGCTCCAATATATGTACTCCTTGACTCTCCTCACATGCACTTCAAGTAGTTTTGAAAGCTTGGCTCATCATGGAATCTTGCTCCTGGCAATAATTTGTGAATGTTGGTTGGCCGGCCTTTCAAAGGAGGTAAAGGAGTTGTTGCATTAGGTAGTGCCTTAGACAAGCAAGCACACTAGGATTTTGAGGGGTCAAAACTCCTATTTAATTTAAACAAGGACTGAGGAGAGTATAAAGTATTTGTTGTTAGGTCCAAAATTGATATCTATGGAAGTTGAAGTGATGTGAAAATTCTAAGCAATGGATGTTCCATCCAAAAAGAAGATGGCAAGTGTTTGTCACTTGAGAGAGATACTATATAGCAAGAAATATTTGCATTCAAGTTGCTGGAAGTTCCTCCCCCCCCCCAAAAAAAAAAGAATGGTTTAATAACTTCATACTGAACCAGAAATATTGCATTGTGTTAGGCACCATGTTAGCCATAGGCATACATATAGTTTGGAGTGTCCATGCTTCATAAGAACTGATCAAAGAAGAAAGAATCGGGAGACATTTTGAATTTCAAATACCGGCAGTACTATGCAATTTGCAAGCAGGATGTGATAAATGAACTTGTAGATGTTCTTAGTTGGAATTAGGCACACACAATGCATATAACTTTGCCATGTATATATGCGGGAATAGACACTTTAGGACAAATCACATCTGCCTTTGCTAAACTGGTGAATGTATCTCCCATTGATTTACTAAGTGCTGAAACTGAAACAACTCCTAACACAGGCTTAGTTTTTTAGCATTGCAATTGTTTTGCTTCACTATCCACAATCATGCTTGTAGCAGTGATCCTGTTATCAAAGCTGGCTTTGAAGAAGGATAGGTGAGGTGGAAGAGAGCACAAAAGAAACTGTGTGCCAAGGTGCACAACTGCATGCATGAAGAGGGATAATATATATGTGTGTATGTATACGTATATATCCTATTGAATCTCCAAGTAATACACAAATATAAAAAATGAAACAATTCTAACTCCCAGGCCACCTCTTTATTTCAATTACATCTCTTCCTTTTCATTATTCATACCAGTTTTATAGCTTCCATCATACAAGAAATCCAATGGCTATAGCTATATCGGAAAGAGGAATTATCAACTACATTCTATTGGGCGAAAAGAAAAAAAAAATGTAATATTTGACTTGACATTTATGCTGACTCTTCTTATTAAGTAGGCTTCCTAATTGCTTGAAACCTGGAAATATAGTGATCTTTTCTTCCTTTTTACTTGAACCTACATCTTTGAACTAATTTAGAGGTTTTGCCTGTGCAATGTTGATTTTTTCAGTTGTAGAGCTGTGGCTAATCATGATCTATAAATTTATTGCTTACACCTGAAAAGATGATTTCTTTTGTTGCATGTCTGATTTGATATTTCTATCTCAAAATATCTCTTTTCTTATAATTTTTCTTACCATATTGAGTGGCAGAATCTTTCGTATGAGTGGTTTTTGTGAGTTTCTTCTCATACTATCTTCATCTTTAATCTTTTGAAACAACATTGAGGTCCTTTGATGATAATAGTCAAGTCCATTTCAGAGTTGTGACTATGGTTTTCCACTGATTTCTTGCATATCGTTCCAGTAAGTTTCCTAAGTCAGCTCTTTTCTCATGTAGAGACTGGTACAATCTTGAAAAGTCAAAGCGTGTGAAAGCATTTCGCTGTGGAGAGTATGATGAGTGCATTAGAAAGGCAAAAGCTTCTGCAAATGGTTCTAGGAAAGCTGTCAAGTATGCCCGCAGGGAGGATGCCATTTTGCACGCACTTGAGCTTGAGAGCGCTCTTCAAAGAAAGGATCGTCCGGACTTTTTCTCTCATATTGATAACTCAGGTGGTGAATGTAGTGGAAGGTGGCTTGGGAAATCACCTGTCTCATCTAGCGCTAGTGACGAAAATGAGAGTGCTAATGCTGAGGAGGTCAGTGCACTCAAAGATGATTCCATTTCAGCGCAGGAATTATCTCAGTCCGGCCTGTCATTCAAAGAATCAGATCACATTAGTGCTCCTACTGTGAATGCTGAGAAGGGTAGAAGAAGAACCCCCAATGATTCGGAGGATGATGGAGGACAGGGAAGTAAGCGCATGAGAGGACTAGAGGATCTGGGCATGGGAATCACTCCGAAAGGAAAACATTACAGCAATGGTGTGATGGAGCATAGCGATTCAGACACAAGTAATTGTGCATCTCTTGGAAGCCCAGTTAATAGTAGCAAGGACTATTTTCCATCCCTGAAGAGAAAGAGATCTCTAGCTCCTCATGTTTATGAGTTTTTGAAAAAGAAAAACCGCCGGCGTCCATTGACAAAGGTTTTGGAAAGTACAGCTATGGTGTCTGTCCCAATAATGTGTGATGAACTTCCAAATTCATGTTTATCATCCATTCGTGGAGTATCTAACTCTGGATTTGAGCTTAATGAAGCAAGGAAGCATTCATCTGTGTTGACCAACAATAGATCGGAAAGTGTTGGAGTTTCATGTGTGAGTGGCACCATATTGCTGGCTTCTAGTAAGCACAAGCCCAAGGAGAATGGAATTTCAATCAAGTCAGAGCCTGCTGCAATTGATAGTTTGGAGAGATTATATGACGTGCCTTTTGTTGGGGATGCAACACACCGTCCTGGTATAGTTGATAAATTATCCAAATATGCTTGCATTTTTGTTTTATTTAAGCTGTTTATACCCCCCCCCCCCCGGGGGGGGGCAATGATTATTTTCTTTTGTTTTGTCACAACCCAAGGAAGAAGCTTCTACAACAGCCAAAATGAGTTCATATAGTAGATGCCTGAAAGACTATGGAACTGAAACGTTACACCCCTTCTTTTGCAGTCTCTCAATAGGCTGTCGTGAGACTGAAATTATAGCTTTGGGTTCTCTCCTTAGCCAGTCACCCTGTGTGGCAGGGGTTAAGCTTGAATTCTTCTTGTCTGTAGGGAATAATTTGCATTCTATTTCTATGTATTATGTTAAGTGATTCTAGTTTTTAAAGATTTTTAGGTGTTTTGTTGTAATTGTCTTTTGAATCTATAATTTAGGATACTTCTACTTTTCACTACCATTGAATCATGTCATGAGTCAAATTATAAGTTTTGTTTGCTTCCCCATTGATTACTTGTAAATTTGTCCCTTCATTGCCCAGTTTGGGAAGAGGCTCTTCCTCTTTCTTTCCCAATTTCTTTGTGATGAGACTTTTGTCTTATTCCACTTGTAACATTTCTCAACTTTGATCGAAAAAAAATAATAATAATAAAAAAAAAACAGAAAATATAAGGTTGTTCATGAAGTCCCAATTTTTTTTTTTCAATAAATGGGTACAAAATAGAGATTGTATTTCTAAGATTTAGCAAGAATGCACCTCCAAAGTGGTTGCATCTGAACACTGCTCATACATGCTTTCAGACAGATGTCTTTGCCTATCTGGTTTATATTGTAACTATTAGTCTTGCTAACATAGGTTACTTTCTCAAGATAATTCTTTGATCAATTATTTGCCTGCTGTCCCTCGTGCATTTTAGTTCACCCTTTATGCTGGTTCTCCTGCAGTTTCTCAAATCTCAATGGTTTTAGTACTGTGTCCTGCAAATATCCCTTTGTTGAAAGAACTTTTTTTTTTGCCCCCCCTTCACGGGAAAAGAGTAAATTCTGTATTTGCAATGTTTTGTTTGATTTAGAAAAGAGAAAAAAAAGTTTCCTCTGTTGATATTTTTGTCTTTGATTATGGCAGCAATTTCTCCTTGGTTAATGTCTTGTTCATCCCAAAAGCCTCAAGTTGCAAGTAGGCAAAGACAATGTAGTCAAAACAGTCAAGCTGAAATTCTGCCTCTGAAAACCGAGGTTCTCAACAAGTCTGCTTCTACTAGTTCTATGGCAGTATATGGTAACAGTATCAGTGAAAGGATGGAGAAGGGTACTTCGAAGTGGCAAATAAAAGGAAAGAGGAATTCAAGAAATCTGTGTAAAAGTAAAAGCCAGGACTCAAAAAGATCTGCGGACACAGATGATGAATCCAATGGTTGTTTGGCAGGTTGGGAGCACTTTGATGGATCCTATCGGGGCTCTGATCAGAAAGCTGATTGCAATACGAGCAGCATGAGTCTTGCTTCTGACAGTTGTGATTTCCAAATGCAATCTAAATCTACCCTGGAAGACCAAGATGATGGATTTCAAGATTGTGGTAAGCACATATCTCTCAGAGATCCTCAATTGAGTAATGCAGTCGTGGAGGTGAAATCTTTCCCTGATTGCTCTAGTAACTCTCAAAGGATGGTTCCATGTCGTCAGCCACGTTTTAGTGTTATCCCAAGATATCAGATGCCTGAGTTTCCATTCCAAAATCTTTGCTTAGAGTCATCCTTGTATGATGTTAATCTGGAGGTGAGAGCCAACTATCGGCCTCAGGATGTTCCTTTGGTTTCTCTCATGAGCAAATTGAATGGCAAGGCCATCATAGGCCACCCTCTCATGGTTGAGGCTTTGGATGATAGCTTTTGTGATATCCTGATAGGCAACACTGATTGCTATCCTACCAGGAGCAGCTGTGATTTTGATGATGCTCCTTATGACAGTGCTGAAATGGAATATGGACGGAGTCCAACCAAGCGCTTGAGATTTCGAACCTTGTCTCCAAGAAAATTGCCCAGGGTGAAAAAGCATGGGTCCATGTCCAAAAAGACTCGGAGATTATCTTCCCTGACAGGTCAAGGGCGTTACAAGGAGGAGAGAAAACCGGTGGTAGAGAAGCTGAAAGGTCCTGCTATAGCCTGCGTCCCTTTAACGGTAGTTTTCAGTAGGATTAGTGAAGCTTTAAATTATTCAACACGAGCCGCCAATCCTGTTTTGGCTTCAAGCAACCCATGAAATCAGCTTCTTGGTGGGCGGAAAATGAGATCTTGTTACTGGAACCAAATTTCTGTCATTTTCAGGAGATTTGAGCGAAGCAGGCAGAGCATTTAATCATACTCTAATCCTTGCTTGACTACAGTTTCCAGCTTTTCTTCCTATAATGCCACGGCATTTCATTATTGTAGAAAGCAAACTTATTGAATTATGATCAGGGTGGGATGGTTTAGAGTGCAGGTGTACGAAATGTAACATTAGTTGAGCTGTAAATTTGGACATCTAGTTTTACGTTCTAGGAATCTGATATTAGGATCTAATTCCTGAATTAACACGGAAACTGAGGGGCTTTTTGTTTATTATGTGACTTTTCCATCATGTCACTTGTTTGGGGAAGGCCAAGTTATTTGATTTCAAATCACATTTTCTGCAACTTCTTTTGTTGGTCTCAAAGTTGCACCATGTTGTGGTTGTTGTTGCTGCAACTTTCGTTATTGTATTCACAGGGAGAACTGGTATTTCTTTATTTTTTGGTTTTTATTGACCGATATTCGAATTATTCGACCAATCTGACTCAAGTGTTGTAAAACCTATTTTGGGTTAACTCTCTTGATATCTGTTTTTCTATTCTCAAATCTCGAACACAAAACCTTAATTAAGAGAATTTAGTGTCCTTATCACTACAACCATAAGACATTAGTGGAGAACTGGTATTTCTAGCGACATGAATTAAAGAATTATGTCTTTTTTTAACCCTTTCCATGAGTTTATAAAATTTTGTCACTCACATCTTAATTGACTCCAAAGTTTTTATTATTTCTCATGCCTTACGTGCACAGAAGAATGCAATTTACTTGACATATTGTGGTGCGTGTGCCCCCACTTCCTTTACACCCTAAACAAGCTCAATGATGCTTCGTTATGATTCACATTGTTCCTGAGGCTTGGTTTTCATGATTGATGGAGTCCAATGGATTTGATTCTATCCCCTTATATTGTTTTATCAGCTTAAACAAGGATTCTATCTATTTCCTTCTCCCTCCACTTTACTTCAGAACCCCAAACAAGGATCAATCCATCAAATATTCAAGAGTCTGATTATGTTTTGGAACACTAGCTTACTGGGTAGAGGAACAACTTCTAAAGCTCATTGAATACTCTAAAGGGAAGAAAATGCTGACTCTAGTGGATAACTAATGTATCAAAATTGCTGATTCCTCTAGGAAGCCTTGACGGGCAAAATGAAAATCTTTGATTTATCTCGAAAATTAGACTTATACGAACCTAGTTAGTTGATGAGCCATATTTGGCTGTAGTTTCTTGCTCTTGTAACCATACTAGTGCGTATACTAAAATTTTATTATAAGTCTTTATATATCTTATTTGTCAAATTTTATTTTTCTTGTTAATTTTTTCAGAATAAGAAAAAAAAACATAGACATTCAAAAATCAAATTATAGCTTTGATTTCTTTATATTGCAGCCCATCTAAAAAGAAAAATACCCTTTTTACTTATAACATGCATTGATGTTAAATCTCAATTTCTCTGGACTTTCTATCAATTTTATTTTATTTATATATTTTTTTAATTAAAACTATTTTGTTAAAAAATTATAGTTTTGAAAATAAAAATTAAAATTCTCTAAAAAAGAAATCATAATTATTATATTAAAAATTTTAATTAAGATTAACGACGCCTATTTAAATATTTTTTTACTGATCTCAGCTAAATCTTATCTTTTATTATAATTATTTAAAATTAAATTAAATATTTTATATTAAATATACATGATTAAATTACATTTATAACTATATTAATAGATGGAGATCATATTTACAAAATTAAATATTTGGAATAGAAAAGAACACTAAATTCTTTTTTTTTTTTGCTATACACACTCCTATCAATTGATATTTAAAATTATAATTTGATTAATTCAATTTGAATCACGATTAAACTCCTGTTTTAAACACCCTCTATCGATATAAATATTTTTATTTTTATTTTAATTTTAATTAAAAAATCAATCATCCCCTTCGCTCTCGATCCGAAATTTACAAAGTTGCGCAAACGCATAAAGGCCAAAAAGGAAAAAAAATAAATGTTTGAAGGACTAAATCGTAATTAGAGTAACAATGGATTCCGATTAGGGTGCTGGAGGACACTATAAATAGAAGCTAGGGTTTCTTCTGCCTTCCTTGCTCGCGCAAATTTCGAACGACTCCGCCGACGCTGCTGCTTCTCCGTTGGTCTCTCTTTCTCTCTCTCTCTCTCTCCGTTTTTCTTTTTATTTCTCTCTCAATAACAAACTCCTTTTCTTTCTTGAACAGGAGTAGTTTTTGAGATGGCGACAGTACCAGGAGCATTGGTTTGGGAGATCGTTAAGAGGAACAACTCCTTTCTTGTGAAGGAGTTTGGGAACGGAACTCAAAGCGTTCAGTTCAGCAAAGAGAGCAACAATCTCTACAATCTCAACTCTTTCAAGCACTCTGGTATGAAAAGATCAAGTTGTTGTACATTTAGTTGCTTATCATTTGATGCATTATTTATTTTTTGGGTTTTATTTATTTTCTATGTTTTCCTGATTGAAGGTCAAGCTCTAATGCTTTTGTATCGTAAACTGCATAGATCTTATAGATCTTTGTGTTTAGGAGTTGTATTTTGATTGTACTTTAGGGTTTTGGATGGGGAAATGGGTCTTGGTCTTTGGTATCTGGGGTATTGTCGTGTTCAACTGATTGATTAGATCCTTGTGTTTATGACTTGGGCTTTTTGGTATTCGGGGTTTTGGTTTTTGATGGAAATGGGTCTTGAATTTGTGATCTGAGGTTTCCCTTTATGCTTGAAGCAACTCATTCTCAATGGTTTTGCGCAACAAGTTCAACAGTCTTTGTGGATTTCTTCAGATTTTGCGGCTTATTAGATATTTTGCCTTTTGGTTTCTGTAAATAGATCTCTACATGATTATGTTGGTTGGTTCTCTAGGGTTCATAGGAGATCTGACTTAATATTATATATGCATAATTTGTGCACAAGGCTTGTTCTAGTCATTTGCTCAATGTGTTATAAGCATTCAAACTTGTTCTATGTTCTTTATGAATAACCTTCTGCTTGTGTGTGAGCAAGTCTCTTTGCTTTTTGTGATGTAGATGTGGTCATTTGTCTAATTTTGTGCAAAAAATTTATTCCTCCGCATAATTTTATGAAACAATTCCACTGGGTTTCTAGCTGTTTTGAGTGAGTTTCCTGAACAGGATAGATCCTAATTTGGTCGAAGCTTGCACAGGTGATGTACTTTGTTTTGAGTTTTAGTGGTAATTCGTGCATGAATTATATTTGCTGGAATAATCACGTATTTTATTTACTGTAATCCATTTTTTGTCATTCCCATACTCTTGTAGTCATGGTATTTACTATAATTTGTGCATGAATAATACTTTGTTTTGAATTCTTAGTTGTAATTTGTTTGTGAATTATATTTGTTGTAATAAAATCACCTTTTTATTTACTATGATCCATTTTTAATTTCCATGCCTCATATTCGTCTTTTCGTATCAGGCCTAGCTAACAAGAAAACTGTAACTATTCAAGGAGATAAAGATGGTTCTGTGGTGCTTGCAACGACCAAGACCAAGAAGCAAAATAAGCCTTCCAGTTTGCTTCACAAATCTGTCTTGAAGAAGGAATTCAAAAGAATGGCAAAGGCAGTTGTAAATCAGGTAATTGAAAAGCCACATGCATTGTTAAACTTTGCATTGAGTTGCCATCTGTAAACATTTTCGTATAGTTCCAATTATATCCTCAGATTTCTCAACAAGAACAAGATATGTGCAATTTCAGGGATTCATGTCTCTAACATTAGTGTCATTAGTATTTGGAAGATGCAAATTATATAAAAAAAAAAGGAACTGGTTATAGTCTGATAGTTTTTTGTTAGTGGCTTAGAAGTTATGCTGAATTTTATGATTTTACCTAATTTTAATGTACACAATCATTTCTATCTACTTCAAGAATTATGTTGCACATTTGCACCAATTGCTTCGAGATTGATTGTTATTAGCGGTGATGAGAAGCTAACATGTAAGAAGAAATCTTGATTTCTTCAATGCAATATTCTTGTTACGCTTGGCTTCTGAGCTTCTAACACAATTCATGTCAGTTTTGAATAATGGTCTATCTTGGCTTCGTATGTCAACCATATGATACACATGGCTTTGTAAACTTTAGGATTGAACCTTGAACTTTTACTGAATTTGAACCCTCATAAGCATAAATTATTTAATGCAAAGATTAGGGTGCACTTCTACATCAATTGCTTTGAATGTTTTCAGCAGTGATGAGAAGCTAACATGTAAGAAGAAATCTTTACTCTGATTTCTTCAATGCAATATACTTGTTACGCTTGGCTTCTGAGCTTATATCATAATTCAGATGCAGTTTTAATAAACCTTATGTATTTGTATTTTGGTGGTTGTGTTATGATTGTGTTATCTTGGTCGGTGTCGTTTTGTTGAAACTGCGATATTATTGCAAACTTGCTCATTAACAGGTTAATCTCTTTCATTGTACGTCATAATTCATGTGGTTTGTGCTGTTTATGAACTTTTGGTTGTTTCTTTCCGTGGTTTGCCATTTGGTTGTCTTCCAGCTTTGAATTTAAGCTGCCTAATGTGTGATTCCTAATTGTCTGCGCTCTGATCTTCTGATGTCTGTAATGTGCTGCATATATAGGTGGCTGACAACTACTACAGGCCAGATCTGAAGAATGCAGCCCTTGCAAGGTTGAGTGCTGTGAACAGGAGTCTTAAAGTTGCAAAATCTGGTGTCAAGAAGAGGAACAGGCAGGCTGTCAAGGTCGGCAGTAGGAAGTGAATGAAGGGATGAAACCTTTTAAGGCACACAATTTTCCATGTTTCCCATTTTTAGTTAAAACTGAATTCTTGACTTTTTAAGTATTTTTCAAAATGTTACCAAGTTTGTTTTTCGTTGTGGTGTTGACTATGATTCAAGTTCCAAATGAAAGAAAGAGGTGTAGACATTCTGAAATGGATAGTTGGAATGGATGCTCTCGAGTATTACCTATGCCGTTTTGGAACGGGTGCTCTATGGCTCGACTGATTAGATTTTCCTTGGATTTACACGAGAAAACCATACATGATCAAAAATTAGGAGGATTGGGAAGAAGTCTTGATTAGGAAATTTAACTGCGACCGATAAACTAACCCTTTAGATAACGTTCTTTAGTGTCATAAATGTTTGCTGGCATGGGTGGATGTCTCTTTCTTTGCTCGACGAAGATCAGTGCACTCGCTCAGATGAGTGCACGGTTGTCCTCTCGGCGTATTGGTGCAATTATTTCTCTCTAAGTAAATATGTTTTATGCTATATTTGGTTTGACATGATAATTATTTTGATTCTAGTTGGTCTTAACACTTATTTTTCATACAATCTTATTTAATTATATCATTCTATTCAAGTTAAAATGGAAAAGCCTTTTGAAAGCATGGCGTATGCATCACATCACATTTTCTTTAGCTCCCATCTCGATGGTGCTCTAAGACTCCGTTAATCAACGTCTCAAGCCAGGGACTTGTCAATTAAAAAGCAAAAATCATGAGAATTCATTTTTAACCTATGGTAAACCTCTCTAGATTTGACTCTGGTTTTGAAACGTAGTAGAATCAAGCCCGCCACCTTGGTTTAAGTCTCTCCCATTTCCTCTTAATTTACTTAGTCATGATATCCAAAAAAAAAAAAAAAAAAAAAATTGAACAAGAGTTACCTATTTCGATGGAAAAACTAGGTCAAAATATTAGAAAATGATCAGAACCTAACTTCATTCAAACATTAAGTGTAGCCCGGAAGATTTTAGATTTATATAACAAGTCTGCAGTAAAATGTCATTAAGTAGAAGATAAATCACAGCTTGGAATTCTATATCGATCTTTTAGTTGTTTCCAATCCAGACAGACAGAATCAAAGGTAACATTCAGTGTTGGCTTCAAACTGTCCCTATGTACAGAAGACAGACAAATGGTCCACCAGAAGCCCGCCATGACCAAGCACCCATGTCCCAGCTGGGCTAAGTGAACCTGCACCTCACACCAGAGTTGCAGCTTGCATCCTCAAACCAATATTAGGTGGAGCAACAGCTGGACTTTTGGTTGACCGGCTGGCCGGTCATTTTCACGGTGGTGGGCCTGCTGGCATTCATAGCAGGTTGGCTGGCCATTCTACAAAAGCAATCACAGGAGAAACAAAGAAAGTCAGAGAGGTGTCCATTGACACCAATTGAAATGAGACTGATGAGAGTGAATTTGCTTTCAGAGGCACTAATTGGGATGAATCTTACCTGTTCTTGATCTCTGCAGCCATGGTCATAAAAGCCTGTTCCACATTGGTAGAATTTTTGGCACTCGTTTCCAAAAAGGGAATGCCAATTTCATCAGCAAATGCCTGGAAAAGCAGCAATTATATAACTTGGAAAATGCATGCTAGGATCAAGTAAGTTATATTAACTATGATGTGTGAGCAGGAGACAAGACAGTTTACATGAGTACAACATATTGTACCTTCGCAGTTTCATAGGAGACCACCTTATTGGCCGTCAAATCACATTTGTTACCCACCAGAAGCTTGTTAACATTTTCACTGGCATAGCGGTCAATTTCATTCAGCCATTGCTTAACATTGTTGAAGCTTTCTTGGTCTGTAACATCATAAACAATCTAAAAGAAAGAGTCCCATCATTAAAAAAAATAATAATAATAATTCCAGCATGCATGTGTTATAAAAGAGGAGTTACAAACTTACAATGATACCATGCGCACCACGGTAATAGCTGCTTGTAATTGTACGGAAACGTTCTTGACCAGCAGTATCCCACTAACAGTAAAACCACATATAAATGTCAAGACCTACCGTCTTCACCTGACAAACCAGAAAATAAATACTCACAATTTGGAGTTTGATGGTTTTTCCGTCCTGCTCCACCGTGCGAATTTTCTAAGGAAACAAAAAGACTTGATCATAAAGGCTTCAATATCATGGAAATAGAACTCAAAAACAATAAGCTAGGAAGCTATACTTACAAAATCAACACCAATGGTACTTATGTAACTCTCCAAGTATGAATCATCCTACAAAAAAACCAAACAAAGTACCCAAAAAAAAAAAGAATCATACATTTCAACTATTGCAAATGTGCTTTGGTTATACGCATAAGATACAAAATTCCAAAATGTACAAGGTTAAGAGATGATTATGAAGACTTGTCGAGGGTTTGGGGGGATGAGCCCCCTGAAAACCATTTCCTTCGATGACACAAGAACAGTCATTCGTCCTGTTATATCTAACAGACAGAATAGCATAGAAGACCAACCCTACCCCTAAAGATGCCATGGTTAACACATTTGTAGGTACCATGTCCCCTGTGGACACTTATTTAATGTCGTCCTACTAGCTTGATAATAAGGACAAAGCTTGCAAGCTCTCCCACCTCTAGTTAACGTTAATCATAATAGAAGGACTCAGCCTGGCAAGCGTTGAGATGTGGGAGCAGATGACTGTCCAATCTGCGCATTGTTCTAATGATGTTTACTATGATGCAAAGGCTTGATGATAGAGCAACCATTTAAGGGATTTGAACAAACAACGTAATACACACAATAGATGGAAGTGATCGTGGCATGGTACCAACAATATTCTAAGATAACTGGTTCTGAAAATAATAATAATAATAAAACAAGCATGAAGTCAAAAGATGATCATACTGCAAATCTCAATAGAAGGCATGACTTGCCAACGCCAGAGTCTCCAATAAGCAAAAGCTTGAAGAGATAATCACTGAAAAGAAAGCAGAACTGCAGTCAGGATCTCACTTTAGCCTACTCTTGATGGAGGAAAACAAGGGGAAAAGGGTGACAGCATGATGCACCATTCAAGAAATAATATATATTTTGGGACACTCCTCCATTTTCCTGCATATAAATTTTTTGAATCTTGTTTCCCCACAAGGCAAAGATTGATAGAAGGAAGCAATTCCAATTTCAAACAATTATTGCTTTTTGTTTAAAGGTCACCTGGCTTATGAGACACGCAACATGCATGTTAAGAGAGTTTAATAATTGGCAATTCTTGAAACCTCAACTATCTTTTTAGCATACATGGCCTGCACAACGCACTACATGCTTAAATTAGAGAACAACAAAACTTGCTTTGGTTCTTAAACGTGTCTCATGGTATTCAAGATAATTAACCAGTAAAGTTACGCTGTATGAGCAACAAAGCATTTTGATTACAATACACCTTTTCAAATGACAAGCCAACTGAAGTTTCCGCAAGTAGAAATAATGAAAGAAATTAATGTTCCCATGGATTTGTCAATGCCATTCCAAGATGCAAACCATCGCATACTACTGACTCAAAAATGTTTCAGTGGCTTCATGCAAAACATCATCATCAGGGATTTAAACTGAAAGAATGGTTACAATGACAACTCAGGTCCATGGAAGCTACATACAAAAATTGCCTGTCACAGACTGGCAGAATCTTTGAAATCAACATTAAAAGCGCTGGCCATTACAGACATTTTTTTTATTCTGCTCCCCTGGGGGGGGTATCACACTTAGAAAAGGAGGAAAATGAAATAGAGGAAGTATTTCCTTTTTACAATCCAATAGAAATTACAATCTTTGTGAAGTGAACACAAGTGAAAGACTCTTCAACAAAGGTCAGAAAAGCAGCTATATCACTAGATATACAAGACTGTGCTTCATATGTTCTAGGATAATAGATTATTAAGCAAGGAAAACCCTAAGAGCAAAAGAGTTCAGTAGAAGTATAGGACCACTCATACAAAGAGGTTCCCATAAGTCATGGTACAAGCCAATTATGTTGAAAGGTTGCCGGTCACTGTTAAGAATGAATTAACTTCAGTCCGAATCTCATTCACAGTTTCATTTGTTTGTATTCAAATTTAAAATTACCGTCCGATTCACCAGAAAATTTTTCCTTGTACGGTACTGGTCCTCTTGTTGTCAACTAATAAAACATGAAAATGGGACAACAAGAAAATGCGACAATGACAAGAAAATGCAGAAAGTTTTTTATCAAGTATAAAAAAGCATTATTTTGTTTCCTAGACATCACATATCCAATTAGCTCTAATTGATTCTATACTAGAGTTCAGAAACAAGACTTCCCAAAGTTTTTAACAACTTGGGATGTCCGTGATACATCATTTTAGGCATACTTACAGCTATTCTCTTAATGGAAGCCCTGCAGAATTCCCT
Source organism: Dillenia turbinata (assembly GCA_037126225.1). NCBI lineage: Eukaryota > Viridiplantae > Streptophyta > Magnoliopsida > Dilleniales > Dilleniaceae > Dillenia > Dillenia turbinata. The sequence goes on from JBAMMX010000028.1 coordinate 14,238,914, forward strand.
TCAGTTGAGTCCTATCCTCTAAATAAACCATCCCCAGAGAATTTTTCACCTTGGTTGAATTTCCATAAAACCATCTCAGATCTCACTCATCACTCCACTATAAATCTCAAATTTCCAAATGAATAGCACAGCACAATAACCCATAATTCTATGTAAGGGTAGAACAGCAGTGAGCAGAACTTACAATTTTGTAATGGAAATTAGAAAAACTAGACCTTGTTTTACAAAAGCTGATTTCAAACTCCAGTTCTATTTCTGTATATTCAGTCACGCAATCTCATACATCTCTGCAGCGCCAAGACATTCGGTAACTAGTAGAACAATTGCTCAATTTGCCAAAAAGCTTGCAGCAATTAGAAGAACAAGTCAAAAGACCCAATTTTTACTGTTTAATTACACTTAAAATATCATTATTGGATTTTTCTTTCTCGAAAACATAACTATAAAAGGCTTAAGGTGGCATCCTTTCACTAAAATCACCATTAGAACCTTCCTCCTAATGATCAAGTTGGAACCACCAAAGCCCAATAGCTTCTGTAGCAAAATTTTACCCTTAGTTGGTGAAATTCTTGAGGATTCAAAACCCTTTCGTAAAAATCCCTCATGCAAATTTGAATCATACTTGCCTATTCTGCCTTATATAATAAGGCCAGTATAGAACTCTAAATTTTTCAGAATCAGATTCCAAACCGTTTTATGTTTCTGGCAACTAAAAGAGACAATCAAGAATCCGGCTCATAACAATCAAGTTTCGAAACCCTAGAGAAACGGAGCGATAGATACCGTCGAAGAAGAAAAATGCGATACGAGCAAACAGTAAATGAATCTGATAAGGAACATCCAAGAAACAGATACAAAACAGATTGAACAGAATAATCAAACCAAACGAGATCTAAACGAATCAAGAGAGAAAAATTGAGAGATAGATTGGAAAGATTGAAGCTTACTATTCGGTCGTCATGGCTGAAAGTTCAAATTTTTTTTTCCCTCAGAATTGATCAATCAATCGATCGTTCAGAAAATTGATCGTCAGAAACCCTAGATTTCTCTCTCTTCTCACGACTCGAGAAAAATGATTAGCTTCTTCGGGATGAGAGAGAAAACCGAGAAGGCATAAAAAGAACCTTTTAAAAAAATGTTTTTATTAGACTGTTGCATTAAACGCGTTCTTTGTATTTTTTACATGTTACTTTTCTTTATTACGTGGATGCCCCATTTTTTTTCCATTATTACATTTAGGCCCTTATAGTTGTGTTGTCTTGGCCCGGTCCAGTCCACCCAGCTAGCAGAAAGGTTGAATTACTTTGGATGTTGAAGTCCTCGAGTAATAGGCTCCACAACAACAACAAATCTATTCTTAATATTAAATTTTGAGATATATTATTTGAGAAATCAATATAAAAAAGAAAAAAAATATAAAAATATAAAATTAAAACTTAGAAACAAAAATAAAAAATAATAAAAATAAATAAAAATAAATTATCTGCAGAAACTGATGATGATGATGATAGATAAAATTTTTTAGAAAATTTTATTATTTATTATCAAATACATTTGCATGTATTTTGAATAAAAATAAATTATTCATAAAAATAAACTCAATTTTCGCAAGTCGATTCGAATCAAACACACATGCAAAGAGTGAAAGTTAAAAAAATTTCTGGAAAATTAGACATAGTAAGGTTTATTACCATTGAATCGAAATAAAAAATGCTTCATTTTTCTTAATAGTGCACATTAAGAAATTAATTTTCCTTAATATTGCCATACACCTAATACCCTGTGGTCCATTTGATGGCATTTTTTTTAATTAATTCCCATCACCAACCAATGCTCCATGTTTTGGGTTATGATCAACCCCATAGCCCTACATTAGGTCACATCATCCGAAAAGACTATTTGTACCTACCCATTTACATAACTATTATAAATAATTATTCTAGCTATATTATTTTAAATATTTTAGTTTTGAGTTTTCTAGTTTAAATTACTTTGTGGGATTTAAAATATAAAAATTTTAAATTTTTATGGAAAATAATTTTAATAAAATATTATTTCTCACAGAGAAAAATGCTTTTTCTCACAAAGAATCCAAAGTGTAAAGACCCTTAATTTTTTAATATCACCACCAAACATGAATTTGTCATGTTGTGATGATTTGTACCCTATGACAAGCTGCCCTTAGCAACTGAAAACGAAGGGGTACAAATTCAAAACCCAAAATTTTTAAAAAACCCCCTAAATTTTAGGCCACAAAAAAAGGGGTGTTGGGGGGGGGGGGGCCCCCCAAAGCATGATGCCCTAACAATTGAAAACAAAGTAGTCCAGCCCTAACATTTTCGGACGTGTCATATCAATCCAATTTTGGGGAATTTACTTGCGTACAGAATATTCCTAACTTACAAGTAACGTTAGATCCATAAAAATACAATTTCTGTCTTAGGAACTAATGATTACCAAATGCTATTTCTTGCAATTAGGAAGTTGGCCTTAGTCAATTTATTTTTATTAATTCTTAAATTTTTTTTAAAAAATTAATGGACCATAATAATCTGAATTGCACGCAAATAGAAATGAGAAAATAAAAACGGATATGGGAAATGACGTTTTATAAAAGTATAAGAAACAAAAAGTACAGAAAATATGTAAATATAAAAAATATAAAGATTTTTATATAAATATTAATTATTTTATAATATAATATGATGTATATTTTTTATAATAAGAATTTAAAATAATCAAGTGTGTAATATTAATAATAAGATAAATAATAGAAAAAATAAAAACTAAATTAAATAAGTAAATAATTTATTAAATATTGAGAACTATGTAAATATAAAAAATATTAAATTTTTTGTTCAAATTTTAATTAATTTAATGTATCGATATGTTTTGAAAATGAGAAATATTAGTACCAAGAAATTTTTGTATATCGGAGCAAATAATTTGAGGAGAAAACTAAAAGGAAAAACCCAAAATCCTGGTCCATGAAAACGTGCTTAAGGCCCATCTGCAAAGGGGATTGAGAATCCTACTGCGGGCCCGTGAGCCTAGCCCGCTCCTTGAATATGGGTGTTTGAAAGCCCAACTCAAATTCCTAGAGGTCCGCCACCAGCAACAAAATGCAATCCTCCTCTTTTTTATTTTTTTTTATTTTTTATTGACTTGATCATCGATTTTTAAAATCTGATTAATCTGATTCGAACATTTACTCAAACTCAAAATCTTAATTAAATGAGTTTTAATATCTGTCACTGGACACACAGGATGTTAGTGTAGCCCTTTGTTCTTCAAATTCATTTAATGATTGAAGATGTTTGGCTTATGTGCATATAAATGTCAATAATCTGGACTTAGCTTAGAATTAAAGTACATTTCCCCCCATGAAATAGAACTTTAGGAGGAAAAAAAAAAAAACTTTGAAAGCAATAATTAAAAATTAAATTAGCTCAAGAGCTTGAGTTATTAATAAAAATAATATGATTATTGTACCTATAATTATAGTTCGACGATTAGTATTTTCTTTAAAAGGGTATATTGAAATTTTATTAATAACTCTAATATATTTAGTAGCATAGGAAGACTATACTTTATTAATAACTCTAATATGTTCTTCCTTGACATTATTTTTTAAATTCCTTTTCATACACTCATATAAGATGATCATCGGTCACGAAGAAACATTAGCATCGATCGACACCAACTTTCTCAATTAATTCAAATATTTCAATAATTAATCTCTTGCAAATTAACTCCTTTATCTAGATTAATAGCTTGTTTTGCTTATCAATTTTCTCACATTAAATTTTAATCAAATTAAATAGAATCCCAACTCGAATCTAATTTAATTAATAAAATATGTATCTTTCTCTCACCAAAACTTAAACTTCAAAATTTTATAAAAATATTAAAGGAATACTGAATCTGCTTATACAATATATATATATTTTTTGTGAGCGTACATGATTTATAAGTTATTATTTATTTTAGATATATTTACTTATTGTATATTTGAAAAGTAGTGATAAAGCTTTATATTGCATTTATTTATTATATAATTGCTGAATTATTCTTCCGTTGTTTTAGAGAAAAAAAGTATTCTATAACTAAATATTTCTTCCTACATCCTTCATGGGGATGCTAGTGCTTCATGTGCCATTGATATTGTCCAAATGAAATCAGATGTCAGGTTCATTATATAGATTGATTATGGGTATCTGAAAATCTGACTAATTCAATTCAAATACTTATATTTAAATAGTTATGAGATCCGATTTAAGAGCTCCTCCTCTTGATGTCTGTTTTTTCATTCTTGAAACTCAAATTTAAAATTTTAATTAAAACGATTTTAGTGTTTTTTCATTAAATTCACCTCTAATCGGATGCACTCTTATTTGCGATGTTGTGGAGTGGATCAGGACAAGAGGGTTGTATGTCATAGTGATCATTAAGTAAGATATTGCTTGTTCGGGTGTAAAAGTCTTACATCTCTCACTCACTCTCTCTCTCTCTCTCTCAAAGTGGGCATATTTGAACCATTGCTCATTCAAATTTCAGGTTTGATTAACCTCCACCACAAAATAATCTTGAACATTTCAAGTCAATCGTAGGGGTCCCATGCCTAATGCCCAGAATGGGTCTTCAAATTCTATGGGCAAAGGAACCGGGTGAAGGTCTTTTATTCTTAATGGCTTTATAATTTCGAGATTATAGGTTTAAGATATAAAGATGATATCTTTATAAAAATATAAGAAAAAGGCTACGTATATATACGTTCATCCTTCTTCTATTTTCATATTAAATCAAAGAATATTTTGTGTACCGTATAAAAAAAAAAAAATTCTTATGGCCTTCAAATGAGAGCAAGCTGAATAAGTATCACAATGTAACCATGAAATTATCTAGATGACACGAGTTAAATTTAACAAAGTTACATGAGGCATTTGGAAGGTGGAGCTACTACTGCTCTGTTTCAAAATAAAAGACCAGAAAACCTCAAACTCTGATTTGGACATTTCATTTTCTAAAATAGCTTCTGTTCTGTTTTAAAAGTAACATTACACATTAAATAAAATAGCCAAAAAATTGAGTTAAAACCAAAATAAGAAATTTGTCGGCTTACACTTACATAATAAAAAAAAACCCTAATCCCTTATTATTCAGATTTGAACTCAATTTCTGTAAAAAATTTGTTAGACGGGTATATTAATTATCCTTTGATAACGATTTTTTTTTTAATAAATCATTAGTACTTGATAATTATATTGAGTTTGATTAAATTTAGTTCAAGTCGACTGAGATCCTTAAGCAATATTTTTAAAACCGAATCAGTAAACAACTCGGCCAACCTACTGATTCATTAATTCATTTGTCAGACTATTTTACGAATCGAATGACATTATCATGATATCATATATCTAATTTGAATATTATATATTTTAAAATAAAATAACATTTATATTTTTCTTTAAAACGATTATACAATTAATCAATATTGTTAATTTTGATTGATTTTAAATAGTTTTGATTGAATTTGATTTAACAATGAAAATTAAATTAGATTATAAAATAATTTCTGATCGAACAGGTCGAATCGACTAGCGTGATTGGATTTTTAAAACACCGTCTTTGAAAAATAAAACTCCCTTAAATTTATTTTTATCATAAATAAGCTGACCTTATGATCAGCATCGGTGCAAAATAAATTATGATAAAACGCTTTTCTCACAAAGAATCCAAAGACAAATGCCTTAAAATCATTTTTAAATTTGAGGACACCAAGGAAAATACGAATATAGTCGTGTGGTGAACAGTGATGACTTGTACCCCACCCCATGAGATGGGCCCCAGCAATTAAAAGCAAGAAATCTCAACCCTACATTTTCAATTCATTACATTATCCGACGTGTCACATCAATCCAACCATAGGAGAATTTACTTAAGTGTAGAATATTCCTTACGAAAAAGCTATCATAGTCTCGGTAATTTTGGTAAATACCATATTTAATCATCATATAGAAAAGTTAATATTAAATATAATCAATAAGACAATCAACGGTTAATTATTTTTTAATTAAATTTTAAATTTAAAACTTAAAAATTAAAAACTATATTAAAAAAACAATCCCTCCGTAAATGTTTAAATTAGATTAATCGAAACGTAATTCTAAATATTGATGATGAAAATGTATATATATATATATAATTAATGCAAGTTGAAAATTTTAGTCTCTTTTATTAAAAAAAAGTTTATTTTTTATTTATAAAATTCTATATTTTTATTATAATTTTTTTTAATAAAAAAATATTACAAGAGTCGAATCTAATTAAGAATTTTGAGATAAAACCTTCTACGGAACTTCCTATGTATTAAAGCTTGTACTAAAGAATGTTCAAAGTCTAGTTAATGAAAGACGCCAACTAGCAACTAGTTTTAGAATTGTGAGATTCCTTCTCTTGCACTTTTGCTCTTCTACCTATAGATATGAGAATCAGTTAAAAAAGCATACCCTTCAACCCAAATTTAAGGTTGAATTGTTCGGCACAACTCAAGCTCCATGTCTGTGCAAGTCATTGCAGTCCCCCATGGTGGCGAAGAAGCAATCAAACACCAGAAAAGCGCAAAGCGCCGGCGCTTTGACAAGTGCTTCCCTTTCAGGGAGATATCTATGGAACCAGGGTCGCTGCAAGACCAGGACTCCAGCAAGTTGAAGACGGAGATCAAGCGATGGGCTAAAGCCGTGGTGGCCTATGCTAGGCAGGTTAGCAACCGATTTGGAAGCTCTCGTCGGAGCTCTCAAAGGGAGGTCATTGACCCTTTTGAAAGCTCTTAATAATGAATCGGATTCTCTCAATCCAAGAGTCCAAATTCACGTGTTCTTGTGCATTTGAATGAAGATGCTCATGCAAGGATTAGAGTTTTCTCATACCTGAAGGAAGAAATGGGAGGTAGGACACTTAAGAAATGGAAAACAAAGAAAGCTGGGACACCTTGTATATAGTTCCGATACCCTTTTTCTTTTCCATCATTCAATTATTTGATTTGTTCATTGAACTTCCTGTAACCAGTGGATTTGTGTAATAAATAATACCCAGCAGAGGCAATTAAAATAAAACCTAAGATGTTGCCCCAATGGCTTTTTGCTATTTCAATATGATACCCTTTTTTTCCATTGAATGAGCCATGAACCATGAAGCATCATCAGTTTCCGCTTACAGGTATCCTCGTTGCTACCAAAATCCTCAACAAAAAACCCATTAATTATTCTTAGAGAAGAGAAGAAAAAGAGTGAAGCTTCCACCTCAGAAAAATCTTCTCTACAGAATGCAATTCTTACTATTGTAAATGGCCATGTGATGAAGAAAAAACTTAACTTTTAAATCCGGTGGTGTTGTACATTAGCACCTCTAACACCAGAGCAATAGAGAAGCCTATGGTGCTGAAAATGGAGATTGCGGAAGTCTGACTCTCTCTCTCTCTCTCTCTCTTAATCATCTTTCCTTAGTTCATCAGCCATTTTCTTTTCTCCCGAAATGCTTCGTAGAAGCTGCTTAGAGCACACATCTTGTGCGTGCCTTGCATTCTTCATACGGTTAGCTCTAACCCAAGCAGGTTCCTGTCAAAGATTCCCAGCACAAGACTTTGTCTAAATTGATAGTTCAAGTTCATGCATCAAATAAATAGTATCAGATGGGAACTTCATCGGGTAAGAGTAAAAAGATCACCTCAGGTACAAGTCGAGAAAATCCAAATTTAATAAGCAGAAGTATATGCTCAATGACAAGGATAGCAGCCAGTCCAGGCTCTAATTTCCATTTGCCTTCTTGATCATATAGGCATACCAGAAGCACACAGTTGGTACATATCGACATCACTATGAGAAACTACAATCGCAACAAAGACCTATGTTAGACGAGACATTTAAAAATAGAGTAACCCCAAAAACGCTTTACACAGTAAAGACAGCCACAGTTATCTAGAAATGATGACTAGACAGATCGTTACCTTAAAAAAATTTAAGCACACCACAAGTTTCTAAAACCAAAATCTGAAGATCCTGTTGGGTGTAATACAAATCCTCAAAATAGTTGCAAGAAAGGCATAGCACTTAATTTTGTTCAATAATATTCTGCCATCAATTTTCACACTTCAAATTTCATGGTGCAAATGTAAAACCGAGGTCCATGGTAAAACTGCTTTTGTGAAGACATTTCGGTAATCATGAAGTTAGGATTTCATCCTGGTACTTGTACTGACAAATTACACGCAAGAGGAAAGAGAGTTGTCAACAACAAAATACAGTAGTTTCATGCTTGTGGTACAATTATCAGTTACTCTGGTCTCGAAAGCTTTTACCAAAAATGTTCCTCCTGATCAGTTCAATGAACAATATAAAGCTTAGCATACTAGTTAAAACTAGTAGAATATTCCCTTTGTATAGAAGATGATCAAATACCAACAATTAAACCCCAACTTTATGTGAACCTCTTTGGAATATGAGGGACAAAAGACTATGAAGTTGATGTAGAAATTTAGCTGGACTAATTTGTATTTAGTTTGGGTTGAATGTAAGCATCTTCAGAACGGAATATGGAATAATGTTGAGGAATAAGAGAGAGCATTTTTGGCATAACCCACCTGAAATATGTTCAGCCAAGCTCCAATTGTTGCAGCAGCACGGGGAACAGGCCTCTTGAACATGGTGAGCAACTTTAATGCATCAGCCCTGATCTCTGTCAAATTGTTCTGCATCAAACAATTGGATTTTGTTTCAAAACTCATTGCCCTCACTGCAACGTTAGAAGATGATTTGATCAACGTTTGGACAAAAGTGCCGACGGAATTACCAATGCAGAAAAAGCAAATGCAAGAGGGAATGCACAAGCAAACATCATGATCATCCCAAATTGTAAGGCCAACTCCAGAAAATCTGCACCATTTTCAAATCTATATCAGGTGAAAAATAAAAATTCCAACACAAATTGAAAATTTATTATGTACGAATGAAGCAACTTGTCCTGAGAACAGGGAAAAAAAATATTGGTAGATGCGAGATCAACACAAATAATTCAACTTATCGTAGCTAAATCTTACAAATTAGTTAAGGTCAGAATCGAAAAGCTCTCCTCCAGCCAAACCCAAAGTTCTATCTATCATGTCCTACAAGCATCTTGAAGTAAAGCTTTTCAAGATCAAATGGATCACACTGAGGGTAATTTTTAACTGCTCACAGTACTACTTAAAAGGAAAAGAAAAAAAAAATGCAATTCAATTAGCCAAGAGAACCAATCTTTCTCAGCCTCAGTGAGTAGTATCAAATAGTTCCCAAGTTTAAATGCTGGCAATGTTTGAACAGAGGGGAAACAAATTCGCATTTCATTTCCAAGGAAAAGAAATTAAGACTGATTTTTTTACCATCAATTAGTACAGAATTTCACATTGTTTCCCTTCTTTCCCCTTTTAATGACATTGTCAATATAATAGGCACATTACCATCAAATAGCCCATCTTCAAGCTCCTCACCAATACTTGCAGAATATGTAGGTTTAAGGTGCTCCTTCTCCACCCTGGAAGTGAACTGAATCTTCCCTGTCAATGAACTACTCTCACGATCCTTCTTGTTTCTAAAGAAAAGAAATAAGATGAACCATTATTATCTCCATAACTTCATGTGGAAAGAGCTTGGGCTACATGCAGGGCCAGAGATATGGATAAAGCAACTAAAAACCATACCGAACAGCCCTATACTTTTTATAGCTGTACTTGAGGTAAGGTAGAGAATTTTCCAACAGATTTTCCAAAACCTGGATCAAAAGAAAAAGTTACAGTTATGGTAACGGTAATTAAAGAAGAAATCTGCTTCAAAATTTTAAAGTAACTATTTTTTTGTTACTTGTGATACAATCAAGCGCTGAATTAAGACTTGGCGAAGGGTTTTAAAGTTCCGGTGAAGAAGTGCATGATAAAAAACTCCAATATATGACTGCATAAAATAGAGTCCGAAAACCTGCAAACAGAAGGGGCCAATCAAGTATCACAGATATGGTGGAGTGTGAAACCAAACCTCCTGATGTTTTGTCAAATGCAACAATAACTTTACCTTGTACACTAAGCTGTCAGCTCTATATTCTCTATTGTCATTGTTTTCAAACATAATAAGCTTTACAGATATTCTGCCTCCAAACTTTGTAAAGTACTGGATGGCAAAAAGATAGACAGCGGTCAGCCCAAACCTGAAAAGTGGAAGTAATATAATTGTCAACAGGAATTTGAAGCAATTGTTGAAAAAAGAAAATAGCTAAGAGGGAGAAAAGTTATCTAGCTGTTCACATGAGGAGGCTAAAGCCCTCATTTATATTGTTAAATTCCTCATATCTAACCTTGAACCCTTCCCCCACCACGATAATGAAGCTGTGAAATAATGCAGACCCAACATAAAGTCTACAAGTCAGAACACCAACTTCTCAACAAGCAGCATTCAACATGGTAAGACTATGATAAACAAATGCTATCCTGCTTCACAACGATGGTTTCCATATTCTATCAGCATTTCTATGTCATAAATATTTCTATATATATCAGGAAACAATCTACACAATTTAAATTAACCACCAATGGGACTTGTCTTTAACTTGAATTCTCAAATAAACATCCGAAACATAAAGCGCCCAATTCTTCACAAAGTATTGATGCTTAATAGCCCATTACTGAATTCTTTCCCCAGCCCATCAGCACAAAAAAGGAACTAATTCTCAATTCGTAACCCTTGTGTACCAACAGGATCTACCGCCAAACCCAGAAGGAAAAAGGGAACTATCCTACTATGATCTCTACTACATCTGTGACAAGCCATCCTTTTGGTTCAGTGGAAGGCGCTATGAAGTTTTCAGAATGGATGGATGATGCAAAAAAGAATGAACTTAACAGCAGGCCTGCATTCCTAGGGGAATATGTCAAGACCCATGCCTTGAGTTCTCTACACATCCAGCAATAGAGACAGCATGCACATATGCACATGCATGCACCTCTAGGTGGTTGTTGCAAACAAATTGCATAAAGGTCCAGCTAGGTGCATCTTTATGCTGCTGTAAAGTACAAAAATAAAGCAGCCAAAAGATCTATTAAGTAATTTTACAATGAAAAAGTAATATTTTTCAAGAAGAAAAATGTTATTTCTTAATTCAATGAGGTAAATGCTCCAAGGGAATAAAGACAAAGGTAAAAAGAGCAGAAGGTTTCAATTTTCTAATTCTCCAGAGTCCGGAATTTTAATCTCCCACATTAACTTTAATGTATGCAAATTGATTCTAATCTCAAGATGCGCAAATAAATGAGACATATGGTTCATTTCGATAATGAATGGGAGCCTAACACCGTGATTCCAGTTCAACAGTGTGAATGCATGAATAAGCTGAGCTTCTTGTTGCTTGCACAAACCACCTTATTATGGATCCATCAACAATTGAACTCCATGAGAGTAATTAATCAATAGCAGACCACCTTAAAACTAGCACAAAGACCAAGCAACTGCTAGAACAGAAACACATGTCCAAAAGATGTGTCCCCTCCACTCTAAATGAGAAACTGTCCAAGCATGTCCAGGAGACAAGATATCTATTTCACTTAATGAAAAATCCGAACTCCATCACAGAAGAGACATCCATGAAACACAAATGCACTTATTTTTATCTATAATATCAGTAATCTAAAAAGAGAATATTAGGAATCTGTAAAACTTTAGGATTTATTTGTATATTGAGGATGTCTATGATTGTTTACTCTACTTGACTAGAGTATCCTTATAGTTTAGGTTCTATGTACATAACTTGGCGTGACATTGAATTTGAACAAGGCTTCATTAATTTTGAATTGAGGTTTTTTTGAGATTTCTCCACATCTTTCTCTCTCTCCCCCCACTCTCATCCACCCCTTCCTTTGCCATTTATTTTTCTCCTCTAGATATGGCTCTCCAATCACCTCCAATCCCCTGCCTCCTCTAAGTACAGCATAAATTATTAAGGACCAATATCTTCACAAACTAAAACCAACTTAAAAACAGCAAGAGCCAGCCAACAAACAGCGCCAAGGTGAGTCTGAAAATACAAATAATTTCTTGAACCTGATCATTTTTCAACTAGGCCTACCCTGAAAATGGACCAGCCATGCAGGAGGATGCAGCGTAACTTAATTGAACCTCATATTCCACCTCCCGGGATGCTGTCTCCGGTTTTTGTCAACATAGTTTTCTTGTGGTCTATTACCATACATTTACCTCAACATCTTTCATTCACTTCTCTCATGATTCCATCCACGTGCTCCAAAGATCACTTAAGACGTCATTAGTAATGCTTAGAGCAAATCTAGCTTAACAAATAAAATCAAGTACTTGGGAAAGCTTCTACTGGTCATGGGCTGCATTTTCATATATCAAATTCGAAAAGGAAAATACACAAAACACACCTTTTGACTGACACGACACCACAATACTCAAATGTATTATGAGTCTCAAGGCATGCCTCATTAAACGTTTGTCCAGGCTTCCTACCAATTAATTTTCATAATTCCTCTTTCCGGGGAAAGTTAAGTAGTATATATTGATTATGACTCAAATGCCATCCAATATACTCTAATCATCCAATAATTTTATAGGAAAATAAATGGAAATTTGTTCAGAATCAATCAGAAAGGACCATCAAAGGAGAAAACAAAATTTTCCTAGAAGTTTGAGATTAAAATCATCTGGGTCAAAGCACTCAAAACACAGATAAGTGAATTGTCCTCAGGAGTATGTTGAGAGGTAGACCACAAGGAGAGAGGAAGGACCGGAGATCATATTGATAGCTTGCTTTTAGTTACACTAATTGGGCCAGGAATAAAAAAAAAAAAAAAGAAAACCTTGATTGAAGTAATCCTGATGATTAATGTATAAACAAGTTTGGCCGCACTACAAGCAATAACAGAAGTTAACAGTGGAGTGATAGGAAACAGCTTTCTTCCTAACATCAATAGCAAGGTTATTTATAAAAATAATCAATTCCACAAGCCATAAGAAGTGAAATCAGCAAAAGTTGGTCAGGGACTGAAATGCAACATATGTTTCTAAAGAAAAATTTGAGGGACCATGCAAGGTGACATTCAACCGGGAGATGGATTAAGGCATCCAGCATCAAAATTCCCTAAACCTTTTGAGTGAATTAATGGCATACTCATGAAGCATTGTTTCAACCCACAGAGTCACCAAGTCATGTCATTAAAAGGACGGACAGATGCTTGGGAGAAAGGGTGCAAGAAAAAGGATTTCATTGGGATGACATAACATTTTAGCTTCCCTTTGTATAGTTGAAGGAGAGGAATACACATGAACTAATTGAAACACTAGTAAATCCGCTAAAAGTTCTTTCTTTAAGTGTACGATAATTATAAGATCCTGAGACAGCATGGTAGTAACTATTGCAGTCATGAAATTGAATCTAAATTAATTCAATATGCATGAAAATCATCCTAAATGACTTAAATATGAACAAATCTGAAACTGACTTCATAATGTAACCAAAAAATAGAAGAAGGGGAAAAAAAAAAAAGAAACAAAAGTGTTTGAATGAACTATTGCTTGAAATTCCATTCTGAGAAGACTAGTAAAGGAAAGGACTTCAAAATTCCAATGTGGATAATATAGAAACTGAGCTCAGGTATCCTTTACCATACACAAAAATGCAAAAAAAAAAAAAAAGACCAAAAATCCTCATGCATCAACCAAGTCCGTGTACACGGCAAATGGTGTGGTCGCCAGCATATTGCAACTACATCAGAGACTTCAAACGTGCATTAATCAAAGAATGTCATGCAACACAAACAAATCTGTGGCATAATTTGAAAGCCAATGAAGAAAACTTTTAGAGAAAAATTAAGGTTTGCACATAATAAAGGCTCTAAACTTTTCCAATGCATGAAGAAACTAAAAAATTAGGGAGGAATCAGATGAGCTTCTTACTTCATAAGATCAGACCCAATAACCTCATAAAGATGAGCATAGGCCAACTCAAATGGCAGCTGGAGACATATAATACTCAAGACAATAATAGCATCATTCCTGAATCTCATCAGGCGTCCAAACCATTCTTCTCTTTGGTATGCTTCCTTCTCTTTGGTTTTATCCATCCCTAATTTCTTGATGAGATCCAAAGGGGATTGAAGGGAAAATTTTTCCATGTCCAAAAGTTTATATCTCAGGTCCAACCCAACTGGATAATTGATTTGCCACCTACACTATCCAATTAAAATGAAATATGAGCAGAAAGAATGATACCTTACAAAGGAAGTAAAATAGGAAACAAAGGGAGTGCAGAAGATGCATTTAAGTAATTGCAATAGCTAACAGAATGTTTCACAGTTAAAAGTCGAGTGGAAGGCCTTGAAAAATATAAATACTGCGTAACACAATATAATAAAAGCATAATCTATCTCACCTGGTCAAAAGAGCAGCATTTTTTCGTTTCCAAAACTGGAAAAACAAAACTGCCCATGATATTAAGACTATGAAGAAAACAGGGAGTATCAACAACTGGGATTGTCTGCCATTAAACCAGCACAATAGTTGTGTGAGCAACAAAACACCAGCTCAGACAATTCATCTTTTTCAAAAGAATCAAGACTAAAAACAAATAAAGAAGCACACAATATACAAAGAAAGGCACAAATCTCACCCGAAGTCAACCAGCTGCAATGTTATCCCAAACATGGCCGGAAATAACATCCACCGTGTATACATGCCAAGGAACGCAAAATAGATTGCAATCTACAAGAATGTCAGCTCCCAGTCACACTCAGCTGAGAATGTATAGAACATACAAGGACAAAATCACCATAGCATTTTTCACCTTTGTCCCAAAGTATGAGTAAATATCATCAATTGGCTGCCTTGTGAAATCCCACCAGTTTAGAGCCCAACTTCTCAAGAGTTGCTTCCTCTTTATTTCATCTATAAACAAACACCTTCACTATATAGGTGACACTAGATTTAACAACAGCAACAACAACAACAACAAAAAACTAAGCTTTAATCCCAAATTTTAGAGTCAGCCGTTTGAGACCAAGACACTAGATTTAAAACATAATGTACATCATAAATGAAACTTAGCATACCATGTAGAGGAAAAACTTGTTTAACAATGCCTTCTGATTCCATCCTCCGAAGTAACGATTCCCCACCTTCCCAATGAACATCTCTACTGTCATACTTTAAAGTGACAACCAACTTACTACTATTCACCTGCAGTTATTAATTATGAAGTTCAGTTATTGCGAAATTGAAAGAATAAAAGCATATATGAGAAACATAAATCACTAATGGCTCCATAAAAGGTTATTTCTAGCAGTTGATTTGTTACAGAAGGTGTCCCTTGTAGTAACATTTGAGTAATAAAAAGAAATTGCACATATAAGGAAAAGATGGCAGAGGACCATTAAAAAAATAACAGAAGAATTTCGATCAACAAAATTAACAGAAGAATTGCACTTTGGCATGGTTACACAGAAGAACTGGAACCAAAAAAAAAAAAAAAGGAAAAAAAAATCTATGAACCATTGCAACTTAATGCAATGCCTTCGACAATCTTTATGCAAGATGGATCAAAAGGAGGGACAATCAGAGGAGAGGGAAGATTGTATAGAAGAGCGTTTGTGGTAAACGATATCAAACAACTCACAATTCCATAAAGTAAGTGATTGTAGCACTGATAACGCTCACACCAACTGAACAGCGAGCCATCAGGTTGTCTTACAAAGGCCTCAATCTCATCCCAAACAAATGGTAAATCCATTCCTGGAATCAAAATCAAGATTGATACAGTAACATTCCAATGTCAAAAGATACCATCCCTAATTTGTCTGGCGAGCAGGACAGAAGCATGACTGAACAAGTCGATCAAGGAAAGAATATTTTCATGATAGTAACAATCTGGGAGAGGTATAAGCTTATATTTGGAAATCGACCCAAGATATAGTTACCAATATGTGTTGGCTTTTTAATTTGCAATTCCGCCGCAGCCCTTCCCAAAGTCTCCAAAGGAGCAGCCAACTATAAATGGCACCCAAATTACAGTATTAGCCAATATACAAAAAGGAAATGGAACCGTAGACATGAAACAGGGAGGATCACAATTAAGAAAGAACCACAAACAAGTTGATTTAGTCCCATCATTTATAACCTTATCTTGGGAACAATAAATTAACCAGTGTTCCCATCAGCTGGCCAAGTTCACCAGCCGTTCTAAAACTTCTTCACACTGAATAAGCCATTAAAAAAATGCACCATCACGTGCCACATCACAGACACATATTCAATAACCACAGAGAGAGAGAGAGATGGGATCGCATACAATCACCCTAACCAACAAATTCCTACAAGATATACCGATATAGAAGGACATTAAAAGTTCCATAAACACCTTAAATAATGGATAGGATGGGATAGGATAACTAATGATTGATAAGTCAGATAGAGATAAAGAGGCAAATGGTTACCTTAATGAACTCGTCTGAAAGGCCAAGAACTCTTTCAACTCTCAACCCAACCTTCTTCAATTCATCAACCAAAACCTCCACACAATCAGAATCTTCATCTCCTTGTTTCACATCCCTCTTTGGTACCACAATCCCAATCGCAAAATTAGTTTGCTTATCGTCATTCCCGTTCATTTTCTAAACCCCAGCTCCAACCACAGCAAACGAGACGAACAAAGCAACAACAGGGGCAAACCCACTTCTAAAAACAAACAGCAAAATGGGTCTCTCGGAGTGAGTCCAAAAGTCAATTACATCAACATTAATAACATCTACATTCGAAACCTTAGACAAGGGTAATATGAAAAGGGCTAATTCCACATCTTACAACAGAAATGAACAAATGAGTATGATTCGACAGGATAAACAATCTAATACGTCTCTCTGATTGAGCCCAAAAACCAACTCAACGACTGAGATTTCCATCCCCATGTGAAACCCTAGTAAAGGTAAATTTAAAAATTAAACAGAAATAAAAACTCAACAACCCAAATGAACAAAAGGGTGTTTGTAAAGTCTGAATTGGGAAAAGGGCAATGTGGGTTTTCAACAAGCCCCGTGAAGATTACGAAAAGAGAGAAAAACCAGGACAAAAGAGTTGCCTGTAAAATCGAGGAAAAGGATTAAAAGGGAGAGGTGTAATGAGGACACCTAAGAGAAAGAAAGAGAAGACACGTGGGTACGCAGATGCGTATCTGTGTTTGTAGCTTTCTGTTCTTCTAGAGCAGTACCTGTCACCTTCAATTTCGGCCGAAGCGAATTGGGTATGGAGTTTCAGAGTCAAGAAATGGGTACGAGTCCCAATGGATCATCGGTCTCTGTGAAAAATGCCATCCACTGGACCCTCTCCCTCTCCCTCTCCCTCTCTTGTTGCAATTTGCAGAAAGGAAAGGATTCAAATTCCGGAACAAATGGACAAGTACATCAGCATTTTTTTGGGCGTGAGATTTGGAGAATAATAGAATATTGACATAAGTGTATATGCCCATTTAATGCGAATTGCGAACTCCCAACATGGACATTAATGGTGGTTCAAAATTTATTTATGGAGCTAGCAAAGTCGTTGGTTATCAGATCAGTATAATCGAAAGATTAATAATCACTTTTACTAAACTTATGAATGAAGCATTTCCTTTTTAAATTACGAGGTTTTTGAAACACTTTTTAATGGTGATGGCTTTTTTATGTTTATTATAAAATTATTTTTCACTTAACAAACACACTTTTGGAGTAAACATTAATATATTTATTACATCAAATAGGATTTATTTAAAAAATTGAGATTATGTTAGATATAATTTTCAATGCGAATGAGTTATAATTGGTATCTTCAGTTTCTCTTTAGAGGTCTTAAGTTTGAGATTTTTCTTAAAAAATATAATTTTCAATAAGCAAGTTATTTAGGTAATAATATTTTTTATTTTTTTTTGGATAGAAATTGGACTTCAATCTACAAAATTTAGGATTCTCTTAGTTTTGGTTAAGAATTGTCTTCAAAATAGTCATTAGTTGCTTCAATTTTTTTTTTTTTTTGTCAAAGCAAAACCATTTTTTTAGTTTAAATTAAAATATAATATTTTCAGAAAAAATAAAAAGCAGACAAATGACCCTTTTTTGTGCTTAAAAGAAAAAGACCATTGGCCCCTTGATATTTGAAATTATAGAATCATTTCTTATATATAACTTAGGTTGGACGGAAATAAAAATAATATTTCATAAAAATATAGAAAATAGAAATATGGATAAATGTGTAAATATAAAAAATATATAAATTTTTTTATATAAATATTAATTATTTTATAAAAATAATAAAATAATAATTGTTTTATAGTAAACATCTAAAATGATCAAATAAGTAATTTTTAATTATAAAATAAATAATATAAAAATTATAATTATAATTAAATAAATAATTTATTAAATATAAAAAAATATAAAATTTGTTATAAAAATATTAATTAATTTAATATGTTAAAATATTTTGAAAATATAAAAAGTTAGTGTTATATACTTTTGTGTGTATCATGGTGTATAACTCATTTGCCCATTCCCCCCCCCCCCCCCAACGATGATCCCTCTCACCAACACTCCCCCCCCCCTTCTCTCTCTCTCACTCAGATCATCCACATTCTTTTACGAAGCTTCAAGATTCTGGTGCAGCCTGCAATTCTCTCTCTCCCCCTCTCCTCTTATTTCTAAAATATGTGGAGACTGATTTTAGACTTCATGGCCTTCATTTCAATTAATGATTTTATGACTCTGTAGTGTTCTAATTGGAGTTATTGAAATTGATTTCTTTTGCCCATGATTGAACTCATGAGGGTGCTCACCAAGGTTGTATCGAAATGGAAACAGAACCGAATGAATACAAAATAATTTAGTAAAATAACGTAAAAATAAAAGAGATATGAATGTAGATAAATACGTAAATATAAGAATTTTTATATAAATATTAATTATTATATAAAAATAATAGAATAGTTATATTTTATAATAAAAATTTAAAATGATCAAATTTATAATTATTAATTATAAGATAAATAATATAAAAATTATAATTATAATTAAATAAAAAATAATTCATTAAATATAAAAAATATATAAATATAAAAAAGATAAAGATTTTTATGAAAATATTAATTAATTTAATATATTTAAACATTTTAAAACCGTAAAAGGTTTCGAAAATCAAAAAAAATTAATGGTAAGAAGGGGTACGTTTTCATTTTTGTAATTATGACAAGCATTTTGTTGCATTTTTATTATTATTTTCAATACACCACCAAACATCTTTGATTCCTTTTTCAGAGGTCCTGTGAAGGAATATAAGAACAGGATATGTTGCAGAGATGTGGCTCAAGAAAGCCATCAGCTGCAGTACCGTGAAAATGGAGTTATGCAGCTCAGGGGCTGAGGCTGCCTCGCCTCGAGACGTGTCCTGGCCTAACTTAGAAAGGGTAAAAACTGAACGATTAAGGCTGAAAATATTTGATTTTTGTCATAGTCATATAAGTGATCAAAGTCAATTGCTCTAATGGGTAATAATATTAGATTGGTTAATTAAATTTTAAATTTGAAATTAAAAAATGAAAAACGTTATATTAGAAAAACTCTCTTAAATTGAGTTCAATAATACTCAAATCAGAGTAATTGAAATATGAATTCAGATATGAGTTACATCCTAAACAAGATAAATGATGTTGATGAAGAACCGGAGTTTCTTAAAAGTTAGAGAATTATCGATGTGATCACCAATAAATCATCGATACTAAAACTTGGTATTATTGTATTGATGTTCTATAATTTTATTATTTTTTAAATATCGATTTTAGTTTAGATGATCATAATTTATGTTAATTAAATGATCAAGAAAACCCACAAAATTCACCCATAAGATGGAGATGGAAGAAGTGTTTGCCGGAGAAGTGTGGGTGTCTGTGGAAGGGAAAGAAGGGAATGTAGGATTTTTTTTCCTCGTTATAAAAGGAATCGAATCCGAATCATAGGATCGAGAAAAGGGACTACTGTCACTAAACTATTTCTTTAGAAATATTGTACCTCCAGATTTAGAACACTTTCAAAGTACATATTTAAAAGAGTAATATTGCACTTCTCCTTAAATGCAAATGAAACTAAAGTGTATAGATAAACTCTGATATAAGAAAACTCTTCAATATTAATATTTCTATTTTCTAAAACTTCTCAATATAGTAAATTAATTAATATTTATATAATAATTTTATATTTTTTATATTTACATATTTTTCATAGTTAATTAATTACTTACTTATTTAATTATAATTATAATTTTTATATTATTTATCTTATAATCGATAATTATATATTTAATTATTTTATATTCTTATTATAAAAGATACTATTCTATTATTTTAGTAAAATAATTAATATTTATATAGGAATTTTTATATATTTTTTTATTTATACATTTTCCCATGTTTTCGTTTCATATATTTTTACAAATGCATGCAACCTAGTTGATAAATTAAGGAATTAGAGCTCTCTTTTGGTTCAAAAAATAAATTACTAATTGAGCTTTCCTTTGGTTCAAAAGAACTTCTTTGCATAGGAGTTACTTTATTCCAAAGTATGAATTGAATCTTTCACTTATTTTATTATCATTTTTAGAAATAATTTTTCTATAATCTTCTATATTTTGTCATTCTAAATTCATATACTTATATAAAAAATAAATTTACACTTTTGTTCCCTTCTCTCTCTAAACTATTCATCTTAAAAGTTAAAACAACCAACATACACATTTAGCTTTTGTGTGGAAACCAATAAGAGTTTATTGAGAATTTTTATAAACTATTACTCAATTGAATTAATTTCACTTTCTAATTGGTTTGTTCCTAAAATAAAATTCTTAAAGGGATTACAATCTCATATTGTAATTATTAATTTATAACAATACCTTTTTGGAATTTAGTTTTTGCTGCTGACATGTGCTTGGCCCGTGTTTAAAAGACTTGGTATATAATGTACATGAGACATTTGATAAAGAGGGTATGAAAATAAAATTAAAAGATAATTTGGTTTAATATTATGAAAATGAATATTTTGGAATCATATAAAAAAATTTAAGAATTCCCAAAACTAACGTAAAGTGATAGATTTTGTCGAAAATTTATATTTGATTTCTAAATAACCATTTATTTTTACACTTATCCAAAATTACTCATCACTCTCTACTCTCATATTTTCTTTTTTATATATAAAATTTTTATTATTAAATTATTTTCTTTTTTTAATAAAATTGTTCATTAATTATATATATAAAACTAAACAAGTAATAAAAAAATATTTTCATTATTAAGTTAATTTTTTTTTAATGTTTGAAAATGATATAAAGTTAATTTGATGAAATCATATAATATTTATTATTTTTATTATTAAATTTTTCAATACCCATTACTTGTACAATATTTTTATAAAATTATTCATTACTTATATATATATATATTAAAAAATGAAAAAAATATAAAATTTTTATTATTAAGTTATTTTCTTTTTTATTTTTAAAAAGGATATAAAATTTACTTAATTAACTCATATAATATTTATTTTTTTATTATAAAATTACTCATTACCCGTTACTCATATAATTTTTTTTCTATAAAATTATCCATTTTTCATATATATATATATATATATATATAAGCTAAACAGTGAAAAAAATAAAATTTTCATTATTAAGTTATTTTTTTATTTTTGAAAAAAATATAAAGTTTACTTAATGAACTCATATAATATTTATTTTTTTATTATAAAATTATCCATTACACATTATTTATATAATTTTCATTATAAAATTACAAATTACTCATATATATATATATATATATGAAAAAATATAAAATTTTCATTAATAAGTTACTTTTCTTTTTTTATTTTTGAAAAAGATAAAAAGTTTATTTGATAAATTCATATAATATTTATTTTTTAAGTGAAATTAATTTTATATAATATTTTAAAACCATTTATTTTAAATTATTTATAATTTTTATTGTATATTAAAATAAGGATAAAATTGAAAAATTGTTAATTTCTATTCTAAAAGGAAAAGGCCAACTAAACACTAGGTATAATAATGATACCCTTTCAGTGTAGTGAACCAAATAGATGAATTGAAATGATTCTGTCTAATTTAAGAGGATATGATTTTAATTTCGATTCTAATTTCAAAAAATGAAGCATATGCTCTTTAAGTTTTATACTTTTTTTTTGGGTAGGAAAGAAAGAAGAAGGGCGGACTTGGCGCAATGGTGGAGTCTCTCCATTATATTTTAGAGGTCCGAGGTTCGAATCAATCTCTTTGCAAAAAAGCAAGGGGAAGGCTGTCTAGGTATTTTCTTCCCCAGAGTTCACAATGTAGAAGTTTCGACACTAAGAAAGAAACAACTCAAAACAAACACAGCCCTCTAGCTGCCCTGGACAATGCTATCCCAACAGCCTACTGGAATTGGGAGTCGGAGTACTCTTATGGAATCTTATCCGAGCAATGTTATCAACATCTTTCTTCAGAAGCTAGAGAAGAGATGAAGGGGGAGTCATATACGACCATCCCGTGATTGGGACTGTGGCCCAACAACGACAAATGGTCTGCACAAGTATTAACTTCTTGAAGATGTTCTTGACCGATAGAATATTAATCGTCTTCATCTGCTGTTTACATCCGTCGATCATCATGCTCATATGATGTTCTGGGGGAACTCCTCTTGTCAGCACCTCTGCAACAACAGAAGAGTCCACTTCCATTTCAATATTCCTAAAATCTCTGTTTTTGATCATTATTAACCATTCCTACAACTCTGCCATAAGAACAGATGAAATGCCCACGTTAAGCGAGAAACCCGCCACCCAATTTCCCTCTCTCTTAGGACGCCTCCTGCTGTAGCTTGCTTACTTCTGAGAGTTACAGAACCCTGTGTGTTTAGTTTAAAATTGTTTCTGCTCGGCGACTCCCACTCGACCCACACTAGTTTATCCTTCGTGCTCCCGATCCTATTTTTGACATTTCATTGGCCATACCAATTGCCCTCTTTGCAACCAGGATAGGATGAGTGATTTTTTTTTTTTTTTTTATATATGCACAAGCTCTGTTCTTCTTTATGTTCCACAATGTCGGCATGAACCGGACACTATAGATGGAGTAGGATACTTTCATTCCAACCTCGGAAGAGAAATTAAAAGATAAAAATTAAAAAAGAGAAAGAAGAAGGAAAAGAAAAGGACGGGCTGGTGTTCGAACGCGGTTAGACCAATTGGGCCACCCACGCGCTACATATCCAAACGCGATATGTACATTGCAACGATAAGAGAGTGGCAAGCAAATTGGTCGTCGTAAATATAGATATTGATTAAGGTTATTTTAGTAACTTCGGAAAGAAAGATCCACTTCAAATGCTATTTTGTCTCTCCCCCTCTCTGCCCCCTCCGTTTCTCACTTTCAATCAAAGGCTTCACACCAGGAATCCCCAATCTCTCTCTCTCTCTAAACCCTAACTCTAATTGGATCAATCAAGATGGGAAACACAGAGAAACTGATGAATCAGATCATGGAATTGAAATTCACGTCAAAAAGCCTTCAACGTCAAGCAAGGAAGTGCGAGAAAGAAGAGAAATCAGAAAAGCTGAAAGTGAAGAAAGCGATCGAGAAAGGAAACATGGATGGAGCAAGAATCTACGCCGAAAACGCGATCCGAAAAAGGAATGAACAGATGAATTACCTCAGATTGGCCTCTCGTCTTGATGCGGTGGTCGCTCGTCTCGATACGCAGGCGAAGATGACGACGATCAGCAAATCCATGGCGTCAATCGTGAAATCCCTCGAATCATCTCTTGCGACTGGTAATTTGCAGAAGATGTCGGAGACTATGGACTCATTTGAGAGGCAGTTTGTGAATATGGAGGTCCAGGCGGAGTTTATGGAGAGCTCGATGGCTGGAAGTACTTCTCTGTCTACACCAGAAGGGGAAGTCAACAGTCTGATGCAACAGGTGGCCGACGATTATGGGTTGGAGGTTTCTGTTGGGCTTCCACAGCCGGCTGCGCACGCGATTCCTACGAAGAGTTCGGAGAAGGTGGACGAGGACGATCTTTCGAGGCGTCTTGCGGATCTTAAGGCCAGAGGCTGAAGACGATCGATCTGGGAATAGGTATATGATGGTGATATACCGGCGATTATGGATTTATTTCTCTCTGTTTTTTATGATGGAAGTACTTGTTTCTTGTGACATGATGGGTATTTGAGAAATTATGATGTACTCTATTGGGTTTATGTAAATGTCTTCGTGCTTATGATCAGGACTTATATTTGTGTGGAAATGGCAGGATACAAGTTTCTCGGTAGAATTGGATGTCGGCTTTGGAAGTTTATTTAGTTAGGGCTCTTTACACGATAAGAGGGTTAACTTTGATTCTTTTGCAGGAGGAGGATGATAAACAGAAATAACTGGTATGACTCTTGTAATGGCATGATATGAGCTTCTAGCTAAAGTTTGTTATGGGTTTTTGGAAGCTTGTTTATTGTTTTTTTTTTTTTTTTTTTTTTTTTTTTTTTTTTTTTTTCTAATTTTTAATTTTATATTTTTGACATGATAATAGTGTTAATCTTAATTGCTTAGTAGAAGTAGGAGGATAACTAGAAGTCTAAATTTGATTGCAGAGTTTGTTATGAGCTTGGAGTGGATTTGAGGTTTTGTATAGCAAAGAGAGCTTTTGGGATTCTCCCTCTATTAGTCTATCGTTGTTTTGGTTGTTTGGAGGAACATAGTCATAGAAATTCTAATTGGGACGAGAAGCCTCTTGATTAGTTTTGTGGATAGGTTCTTGAAATTCTTGTTATGTTCCTCTACTTCTAAATCTTTTTCCACTTTTGTAGATGATAATGATTTTATGGTTTTCTTACTGTTGTAAGAACAATCCTTGCCGTTGTTCTTTCTTATTTCCACATATTAGTGTCTTTTCCCACTAAGAAAAATTGTTTGAAGTAAGGTGTAGTTCTTTATTTTTGAGGTCATTATACTAAGATCATTTCTGGATCTTATAATTTGTGGAGATGAAACTGATTTTTCTGAGATAAGTATTGGTGATATGATAGCAAGATGCAGATTTAGATTTAACACTTTCTCAATACGCGTCAGATTGCTAGTGTAAGTTTTGTTTCCTGTAGGTTGTAGGGGTTGTTTTTTTGTGTCTTTGGTTGAGAGTATATGCTCTTTAATATACATATGCTTATCTACTTCTTTCAAGCCTATGTTTGTAGTTATAGGGAGAACTAGGAGTTTGGAAACTATCTTCCTCGAAAAGCTTTGTGCATGAGATTTTATCTCCAATCCACAGAGGAGGAGTTACCATAGCAAAGATTGTGGCCTATTTTGCAATATTCTCAGTTTCTTGCCTACTTTGAACTTCCTCTGACTTGAGAAGTGCTCATTTTATTTGCCATTTTGGTGTGTCCTGATCTAGTGCTTTCTTTCTTATATGTGCTGGACTTTTAATTGGCTACTTGGAGCATGATTCTCAATACACAAAAATTATATGATGAAATCGTGCCCCCTTTTGCTTTATTCATCTCTGTTTTTCGGTTTTAGTACAGTGTCTTTAAGACCTCTTTGACTTCTCCACAACCATCATGGCGCTTTCTCAAGTAGTCAACTCTTGGTATTGTTCTTCTTTCCAATGCCTTATGATTTTAAGCCAACTCTATTGTTGCTTGCCTTTTGTGCACCAATATGCTATGAGATGTCTTTACCCTAGAATTTAGAAACTCAATCAATCCATGACAAAGCTGGGCTCTTGAGGATCCTTATCTGGTTCAGTTGTAGTTAGAAGTTTCTAGCTTGGTCTAAAGGTTGAGCAGTATTAAGGATTCAGTTATTTCGGCATGCAATAGGTTTTAGCCTTATGCATGTTTGGAATCAATCGTTCATCTGACAAGATGGAGATGCAAAATGCTTGCCATGATCGTGAGAAACTTATTCATTTTAGTCATGTTTGCTGATGGGGTTTTGAAATGTTTGCACGAGATCTAGATCTGAGTGTCTAGATTATAGACTGGTAGATGGTCAATGAGATTTGAGATTTCATATGAAGATAGCTCATAAATTTTGCGGTGTTGAAGAGAGAACCATAGGAAACCTTATATGATCCTGAGGAGTTTGGAATGGACTAGAAATTGTTGAGACTTGGTTGGTTGTGAACTTGTTTTGAGGCTTTGTTAGGCCTTGAATATTGTCTTACATCCAACGTGAGCAATTTCAGTGTTTAATGACATTAAACTCGATATAACGGTGCATCTTTTGCAGAGAAGAGGCATCATATTCAGTGAATCGCTGGCATTTTACATTTTTATTGTTTTATGCAGGTCAATTGTTGGAGTAAGTCATGGTTGGGTTAAGTGGTGAAATCCCCCGCCCCCCACTTTTGTTTGCGAAGGTGTCTGCAGTGCTGTCTAAATTGCTCTGCACTAATTCTCCTAAGCTTTGATTTACATTATAATATTGGTTAAAAGAGACGGGTTCAAGAAATTTTTGAAGTGTCACTTTCGATGGCGATCACATCATTCATTCCCATTATTGCACTGCACCATTTTGCTTGGTCCTCCCCATTTTTATTTCCTTCACTGCATTCCCAGCTATGAAGAAGAATGAGAAAAGCATGGCAGTTTGTCTAGAGTCCCATAGAGCCAAAACCTAAGATGTCAGCATTTTCAAATTATTTTATTTTTTATAACTTATTGGTATATAAAATCATATTTCGATTAATTCAAATGTTATCAAGTTCAATTTAAGAGGGAGTTTTCTCAATTTAGTTTTTTTTTGTTTATTCTTAAGTTTTCAATTCGAGAGTTGATTAATGGATTTAGTACTTTTATCCACTAAACTGACTGTCCATTAGTAATACTTTCAAATTATATTCTGTCAGAATTTGGATCTCAAAATAGACCATCTTTATCTCCATCCTGGAGCCAATACAGCTTGCCAGATCTGTTCTTGAATCCTCTCATTCATTTAGCTATAGGACTTCTAAAGGAAATCACACCCCGAAGTAAGAATGGAGCTATTCAAACCAGCAATGAGCGGTTAGATAGAATCCCAGACACAGGACTTCAAGTGAAGGAGCAAAACAGGTCATACAAAAGAATTTATTCATGATTTGTTTCTCTGATGCTCAATATGGAATTTGATGCTATGATTTATTTAGGATCCTTTTTTTTTGTGTATAATCAATGGATATCCAGTGTTATATTTCGATTAATCTGATCCAAGCGTTGTCGAGTCCAATTTAAGTGGAATTCTTTCAATATAGTTTTTTCCATTTTTAAGTTTTGAACTCGAGATTTGGTATTTGTAATCAAATATTTAAGAACCTCACCAAAAGAAAAATCAAATATTTAAGAAACTTATAATCAATTTATTGATAAACAGGTCTGCTAACTGGTTTTTTACACTGGTCTGCTGAAGTAGTTGTTCTAGGTAACACCAAGGCAACCAAGTGAGCATATGGAAAAAGGATCGGTACACTCCTTAAATTTGACCTTTGTTAGGCGTAAAAGCAAGACTCCTTGAATTTGACCTTTGTTAGGCATAAAAGCGAGGAGAATCTTGATCATGAGTATCTTTAGGAGCCAAAGATTTCGATGCAAAATCTGCAATCTTCAAGAACTTTTGCTGAACTTTCTGATAGAGTTTTTTAGATTGAACATGAGAAACCCTAAATCCTATAGCATCCAAGTACCATCCACTCCTCCCCTTAAAGCCTACAATGCGTCCTTCCTCCATTGAGAAGGAAAAGGGTATGCCTTCTTCAAATCCAAATGGCCCAAAACTTCTCTTGTTGCTCTTGAATGTGAGTGACCTTATCACAGGGCTACCCCCGTGTACTAAAGGACAATAGTGACCACTTACACTAGTCAAAAACTCTTCTGGGTATTGCAGTTTAATCTGTCACGCATGAAGAATCGAAGTTACAACCCTCTTAGGAAACCTATAAGAGATGTATCCCTCTCTAGATAAGATTCAAGATTCAAATGTGTAACAAAGACTATCGAAAGGTAGATTAAATACGACTATTGTTAGGTACCTCTGTTGAAATACTGCCACCAGTGCCTCCATGCTTTTCAGTTTCAACAGGCTTACCATTCTTGTCATAGACCACACGGATTGAGTCAATGCAACGATCATAAACAAGTGTAATTTCTCTCACTCCACTGAAATCGCCATTGTCCCAACTGGTCCCTCCGTTTCCTCCCCATGGTCCAACAACTATTCTCTTCTTTGTCTTCCCCCCACTTCCCTTCGTAGCTTCCTATAACAACAACATGTAGATGTACAAATGAAAATACCTATGCAGCAAGTAGGAAAAAAGAAAAGAGGAAAGGATTGGTTTCTGAACGTACCATGTCAAGCAATGAAAGGGAGGTTGTTTGTGCTTGGGAGAGGGTTGGACACAAAAAAAAAAGTGCAGAGTAGAAGAAAGGGAATGGTTTGTGGATTATAGGGAAGATGCTTGATATAGAGAACAAAGTGAAAGGTCTAGGATAAGATAGAATCAGATTCCATTTCTAGTGCTAACCAGGAAGATTTTACACTTTGGCTTTGAATGCACGCCAATTGAGTCCCCATCATAAATAAGATAACATTAGCTTTGAAGATTTCAAAAGTATTCTCAGATGGTTTTTAGACGATCTTCGACACATATTTGTGACCAAAGTTGCATAGAAAGATGGAAGAGGTGGACCTCCGTGAGCACATTCCCCAGATGAATATAATCATCTTAGTTTGGCACCTTTTTTTTTTTTTAATAAATACAAGGAGATGCGACCAAGCGGGATTGAATCGAAGAAGGGAGAATGGAAGTGGAGAGATTCTATCACTTGAGTTATCTCTGAGGGGCAATTTGGTCTAAATTTTAGAGGCCAGCATACATTAGGCCTGAAAATAAGATGATTCAGACAAAGTATGTTTGCTCGGTGTTTTGGCCGATCAAGCTTAGGCACCAAACTTTTTATTAGGCTTAAATCATAATCATTGCAGAAGGGGGGGATTAGCAAAATTACTCATATTCAAACTCATATTAAAGCAAATATGTGGGAGAACGTTCTGTCTCAAAGGAGACAGTTTAGTGGTTACAACTTTTTCCTCTAACCTGAAAATCCCGGGTTCGAATCCTTGTGTAACCAGAAAAAAGAAAACGTTCTTTGGCCCTTAGATTTAGTCCACCACCCGGTGTCCAATACTTCGTCCCGATTAATTCGGGTCGACGCGATTGAGGTCTCTATTTTGGGGTAAGGGTCTCTCAATGTAGTCGATTCTATACCTAAGTTACGAGTTGAACTCGTGATCTTGGTAAGGGACATAACAGCATACTTGCTTCACTAACTGTCCCTGGTATATTAAGGTTGTAATGTGAAGTTAATTGTATGACAGGGCAGTCTTTGAGATGACTGTGTGAACAATAAGATTGTAATGAAAAGGAAAAACCAAAGTCGGCCATGTTGATGTTGGGGCCAACTTTCGAAGGCTTGCGAAGTTAATAGAAGAGAAAGGGCAGTTCATGACCTTGACCTTGGTACCTAAATGAAAGATGATTTCGGAGCATCTATAGTCTGTCTCCTCTAGATCTTGGCTTTCATTTAAGGTTAATATCTTGAGAAGTAGACAAGAAATATTAAGGTTAACATGAATCAGTGTGCTATTATCTCATCCTATGTGTGAGTTTCTATAACTTTTTTTTTTTTTTTTTTTTTGGGTTCTTCAATATTTGATAAAATCAAACTCAATGGTGAGGTAATCATCCCAAGTAGAGAGGATACTTAATTTGAGTTAGATCCTTCTATTCTTTATTTTTTTTTTTTAGGGTTTTTTGTTATTTAATAAAATCAAACTGGATGTTGGGATAATCATTCCAAGTAGAGAGGATACTTTATTTGAAATGGGTCTTTCCCGGCAAGAAAGACAAGGATGTGACGAATAATGGGATCAATCCCATCAATTTCATCCATGTTGACTCTATCTTCACGAAGTCCTCAATTGTATTTCCTCTCAATCCAATCTATCGTAAGACATTATGCAAGTCTCAAATTAGAAGCCTTTTATCCTATCCATTTGGATATAAACAGCATAAAAAGCGTGAGGCCAAAACCTTTAAATCTAGACTAAATTGGACTAACTCCAATGATAAATCTCAAGTTAAACGAAAGAAGTAAAACCCATAAAACATAACACCCCACAAAACAATGTGCACACGAGAGGCATACTAAGAATACTCTTCTTAGATTAATCGAAAGCCTTCAACCAAGGTGCCGTGGTCGAGCACTAGATTTCTTTAATCAAGATCTCGAGTTCGTATAAATGTAAAGAACATCTGAAGGATCAGGACTGAGTATCCCCTCTGTCCCATTCATTAGTTGGAAAAAAAAAATGGCATGAGAAGGGTCAAAGTGAAAACCCTTGATATTTAGATTAAACGGGGTTAAAACCAAGGAAAAACCTTAAAGAAAAGGAAAAAAGAAAAAGTCATTTTTGTACATTTGAGTCGGGAGACACAAACTTTATGGTACCAATGCTCGATACCCTTATTGGCATAAAACAAGCCAATTTGGTCCAAAGTAATGGCTTTTAGGTACAAGTAATACAATGAGATACAACTAAGTGGAATCGAAAAGGAATGATAGAAGTAGGGAGACTCTATTGCTTGAACTGTCGCTAAGATACAAGCTATATATACTCTTTATTTTGTGAGAACACCATGATTCAAAGAAGGGGGCTCGGGTTGGACCAACATCCATTGTACCACAAAAAGTTCTTTTATTTTGGGATGAACCCCTTTCATGTATGGTCCAAAGGAATCTTCCCTAAATGATATCTAAACAAAATTCCAACACAAAAAATCATTAGTTTAATAATTGATCGATGCAGCATAATACCAGAACAAAATTTAAGCCATAAAAGCGCTAGTTCCATTTTTCAGCAAAGCTTGTCATCCGACATGGTAGTCTTTGAGATGACCACCATGCTTTTTAGTCAAATAACCAAGTCTTTTCAAGAAAACTCTTGTTTATAGTCTCTTTAAAAGTCTTGATCTTCATCTCCACAAAATGACGCCGCCAACAACATTTTGTAAAACATTATGCAGCTGAACAGAGCATTCAGAACATTTAGCTTAAGTTGAACTCCTAGAAGAAAGACATTATTTATCCAGTTTTGGGTTTTAAATCTTGCAAGCTTTCGAAGTCTTGCTTTCATTTCTATATCATTTTCAGAGCAAACAAGAATAGAGCAAACAAGTATATAGGTTTTATCTCTGTAGGAACCCTCTCTTGGCATTGGAGTGTGAAACATAGTCTTTCCTTATAACTAGTCTTCTTACTTTCAAAGAATAGGAATTCACTTCTATATACTGTAACAATGTTAGAAAAGAGTGAAATATAATGCAACGAAAGTGACCCACGAGAGTTTTCACATTACTATTGTTAATTTCATGGCTAGTATTTTAGGAAGTTAGAATATAATGTTCACCCTGCTCATGGATCATGGAAAAAGCCCTGTCAAATCCCATAATTCAACTCACCTCCCTTAGTATAATTATTTGTTGGACAAAAAAAGTATTAGTAATGCATGAAAATAAGGAATAATTTGATGATCTCTTGAAGCCCATTTTGTTTTCATTCTTTTGACCAATGAGAGTGTGCAGATATGTGGGTTTAGAGAATCTTTTGGTTGGGAAAAATAAGGAATAAGATTCGTTTCTAAAAAAAAAAGTAAGGGAGAAACTTCGGTGAACTTTTCGAGTGAAATATAGTCTTATCCTTGTTGAGAGAGCATCGCCTCTCTTTCTCTTTCCATCACTAACTAGATTTGATAAAATAGTTTACTCGGTACATAAAATGCTCTCCGATATAATATAGAGTACAGGAAGGATAAACGTATATATAAATACATTCTCCTTGCATTTTACAAAGAAACTATTTTCATACCTCAAAGTCGTAACCTCAAGGTCAACAAAGAAACAACTTCATCGTTGTGCCAAAATTCAGCATCACTAACTTGACTTGATAATTCTAGAAAATATCACAACTGTTTGTTTAGAATGCCTGAGAGAGGCATTTTAGACATTATAAAAGGGTTAGTGGGATAACTTTCACTTATCCATGTTAACTTAACCTCTCTCCTTAATTCTCTCTAATTGAAGAATTACACTAAGAGAAGGAAACCTTCTCTCATTCTAGAGTGTGAGATCTACGAAGTAATTAAAGAATGGCTTGAGAGAAAATCAAATTCTCTCTTACAAAAAAAAAAAACAAAAAAGAAAATCAAATTCTCTAGAGTGAGAATAAAATGAAGGAACGAGAAATTTTACGCGTAGAAAAATTTCTCCTATCGTAATGATCGTCGGATTTAGGGTTACGACGTCGTGACATTGCGATGGTAGTTCGATTAATCTCGTGATCACCGTCTCGACCGTAAGATCCGGTCGAGGGATATGCCATATAGTTCGATTGATTTTTTAGAGGCTCTACATATTGAGGTGTTTAACCATATACCCGATCTCTATTTTATTTTCTGAAAATTATTGCTTGCTTCCGCTGTGCTCATGAGAATCTTAAAATTTCAACATTGGTATCAGAGCAATTGTTGGATTAATTAAAAAATAATAATTTTCGGAATTATTTTCGAGTGTAAAAATATAGGATATTAAATTTAGGGTTCGGATCACAGATGAATTTCGTGAATCCTAGAACACCACTGCGTTGCCCTTGATCCGTAGATCATGAAAATAATTTTTATTGAATTTTTGAGTACCATAGGGCCATGAAAACCGATGTTAAAGTTTTCGGTCCAAATATTGATCGGACCTTAAGATCTTAGATTTGTCGAGTTTGAGAACGTGTTGATCTAAATAAATGATTAATATGTGTTCTATGTGTGCTGGTCTACGTTTTGATATATATATATATATATATTGTGCATTGTTGTTACCAGAAAATTGAGTTTCCAGCGATGGCCGCGAAGGGCCACGACTTTGGGTCTTGATTCGACAAATTTGGGCTTTAATTCTTCATAAAATCGAGTTAGGATGAATGAAAGAGGTCTGAATTGCAAGTCCTTGTCGATATCCACCGGAAATATGACCGGAAATGGAGGTTTCCGACAACTGGGATGAAAGACCCGGTTGCATAGAATTCGGGTAGAGAAGAAAGGCTCCAACCCGTAGGCGCGTGCAGTGCGTGCACGCGGGAGGAGCGTGGAGCTCACGCGCACAAAGGTGCGTGAGCTCCAGGAGTTCGGCCTGGGTTGGTCTAACCCGGATCCAGACCTGACCTGCGAAGGGGGTCCGACCCGTGCGAGTGCAGGCGCGTGCCAGACGCGTGGGACTGCGACGGCGCGTGACGTTGTCCAAAATTGGAATTTTTCCAATTTTTGAGGGTCTCACCTCCATAAAAGTGACTCTTTGTGAGTTTTTGTGCACCGAATCCTAGTCCGAATGGTGATATGTAATCCCGGATTGTGGTGTATGGTGTCCGTTGACTCATACGCTTGTCTTGGCGTCTGTATTCAAGTCATTTGGGTCTTGACGATTCATAAGATGCACAAAATGTGAGAATAAGTATCGATAAGTCACTAAAATCTCTAAAACTGTTTCAAAAAATTGTTGTATTAAATCTTTACAAGGAGGATAAAACTGAATGGTAATAATTACGAAATTTTTTACCGGTAGATTCAGTTTATCCTCGACTCGAGGAGCAAGATCTAATTGAAATTTTGAGACATAAGATGGTGGACTCCGGAGAGGGTACCACACCTTAGGAGACGAGATTATGAGGCATTACGTGCATGAAAGAGGAAAAATGACTGAGTTAGGGCAATTCTCCTAAGTAACATGCACGATGATATGATTCTGGTCTATATGCAATAACCTACAATTTTGTCGATTTGGCTCACCCCAAAAAGAGCATTGTGGTGCTCTAATAGATCATGAGATAAGGATACTGACTTATAAGTTAAATAACTTATAAGAAAAGAGTTGATCATACGATGATGCAACATTTGATGAAAATGTCGAGTATGATCGTCGAGTTGGGAAATATGAACGAGCCTATTTCGGATGTGTTTTCCTAGTACTGGGTGCGATCCAGTTATTTACCTAATTTATGAGAAACTATGAAAAACCTATTTCACATACGACGAAAGTATTCGTACTTTCACTAATGTGAATAGGTACAATGAGCTCGAGTAGGAGCATTTAGAGACGAGTAGGCCATACTTGGGTCATGTTTACGCAATGGAGTCGGGCAGGACTTCCATAGCACCAAATACAAACAGCATGAGCATGAGTAAGTGACTCGAGGTTCAAGTAAAAAGAAACCATACAAGAAAACTGACAACTAAATGTTAAAGCGCAGAAGAAAGAGTTGGATAAGACCAAGGTGTAGTGCTACTTCCGTAGTGGACTTGGTCATTTCGTTCGTAAGTGTGACGAGCGAAAATTATCTCTTCCTTCTTTACGTGATTTGAGATGCTTGCTGATTTCTTTCCTTCGTAGATTGTAGACTCAGGAGCTATTGACCATATAACTCGAGACAGGAGCTCGCATATATAGTTCCGCCCAGTGAGTCCTCAAGTAGGAAGATTTATGTAGGGAACAGAACGTTTTGTCGACAACAGAGGTAATGGCACTTGCAAGTTGGAGTTGCTAAGTTGCCAGATTTTGTACGTTATTTATGCTCCGAATGTTCGACTAAACTTAATTTCAGCTTAGGATATACTCTGTAAATTTGAAAATTTTATAGTTTCTATTTAATTACGACAATTCTTTGATTGGTTCTTGTACTGGAAGTTATTCTTTTCAATGATATTTCTTGTTATCCTCCTAGCGTAAGAGAGGATAAGACGGCAAAGTTACAAGAAAACCACTCGGCAATGCAATGAGAGCTGAGACTCCATTGTAGTCGATTCACTTCGATATTTGTGGCCTAATGAACGTGAGAACACAAATGAAGTTGTGTACTCTATTACGTTCATAAACAATTACACGCGTTTCGGTCACGTCTATCTGATATCACTCAAGTCTGAGGCATTGAGATGTTTCAGGAGGTTTATTAGCGAGGTTAAGAATCAGTTAGACTTGAGAGTGGAGATTCTCAAAACCAATTAAGGGTGCGAATATTTGTTAGAAGAGCTCTGTTTCGAGAAGCGTATTATGAAACAACTGACTATTCCTGCTACTCAGTGGAGTAGAGTAGCCGTGAGGAGGAATATGATTTTGTTTGAGACGATGAGGTCTATGATGGTATGTGCCAATTTGCATGTTTCCCATTGGGGAGATGCATTGTTGGCTATAGCTTACGTTCTCAATCGTGTTTCATTGAACTCCGCAGTCAGTATCCCATATGAGCTTTGGACAGGGAGGCAGCCTGACCTTAGCCATTTGAGATTATGGGGTTGTATCGCGTATGGTCACGTTTTCTCACATCTACACGACGAGTTAAGCCTGCGAGAAAAGAGATGTATCTTGATAAGATACTTAGAATACTCCGAGAGGAATGTATTCTAGTAAACATACGGACGACACTATTACTGAGATTGAGTCTCGTGATGCCGAGTTTCTTGAAAATGATTTCCCTATAAGAGGTGAAATCAATTGGAACTTTATCTTCTATGAGATGGGTGAGCCTGGTGGCTTAGTTGATCCAGCGACAGGACCCAAGAATCCATTCCGGATCTCGGTCCTGGTGGGAGCAATCCATCTAGAGGTGAAAAGGTTTTTCCTCCTCATAAGAGTAGTCATAGACGCGTATTGAGGGAGAGACTCTCAAAGTGACTCTTGAGGATGATGAGGAACCTTAAATGGTGCTAGAGGCTCTTGAGAATTCTGTGAAGAATCGTTGGTTAAAGGTCATGGATGAGAGAAGGAGTTGATGAGAATTAACGGGATTTGAGATCTAGTTGATTTGCCTGAGGGTAGTAAGGGCATTAAGAACAAGTAGGTTCTCAAGATCAAGAGAAAGACCGACGGATCGGTGGAGAGATATAAAACCCGTCTGATAATTAGGGATTATACAGACTAAGGGCAAGATTACCTCGATCCGTTTATTTTTAGCGATTGTCGCGGACATGGATCTGGAGTGACACCAGATGGACGTTACGACTGCCTTCCTGAGTGAGAGTTTTGGATGAGAAGATCTACAAAGAACAGCCATGTGACTTTATTTCTAGAAATCAGGATGGTAAGGTCTGTCAATTTCGGAAGTTGACTACGACCTTAATCATCAATCCAGTCAGTGGCACTTGAGATTTCACGAGAAAGTGATATCTCACGGTTTCGTAATGATCGAGGAGGATCATCGTGTACACCTTATACGTTCTCATGATTCTTTTGTGATCATGTCCTTGTGTTTCAATGACATTCTGTTGACTGGGAACAATAGAGAGTATCTGATGATCACGATGACGTGGACATTGTCGAGTCTTGATATGAAGGACAAGTGAGCTTTAGTTCTTCTTCAAAGTTAAGATCCAGAGGGATCGCTCGAGATAGGTGTTGGCTCTTTCACTGGAGTCCAACATCAAAGGAGTTCTCAAGTGTTTCGAGAAGAAAGATTGCAACCTTATAGATACTCTAATCGCTAAAAGGTTAAAGCCTAATTCTTGACATATGCCCTAAGACTCAGAAAATGACAAGTGAGATAAGTAGAATCCCTTGTACCAGTACAGTGAGTAATCTGATGTACACAGTGTTGCGTACACGAGCAGACATTTGCTTTGCAGTCAATACGGTGATTACGTATCAATCGAATTCTAGAAGGGATCATTGAAGAGCAGTGAAAAGGATTTCGAGATATCTCGAAAGAACTACGGACCTCTCCTTGTATTACGGAGGAGGTGATTTGCATATTGTTAGGTATTCAGATATCAACTGGGTTGATAATCTGAATGTATGCAAATCGATATCAAGTTTTGTTGTCTTAGAGTAGCAAGAAGCAAACCTATGTATGTTTATCCATGATAGAGACTGAACTTGTGGTATGCACAGCGGCAGTTCAGAAGAATGTTTGATTCCGGAGATTTCCGGATTACTTAGGGGTTGTGACAAATAGTGGGAGGTCAATAATGATTTATTGTGAAAATCAGATCACCATTGACCACATTTGAGACCCTAAGAATCACAATAAGATCAAACACATTAATATCTAATACCACGTTATAAGAAATATCACCGAGAATGGTGAAGTGACATTAAGTACTCTACTATAGAGTATAGTGACTGATCCCTTTACTAAACTCATCGTGAGGGATTCTTTTGTGAGATATAGGAATCATTGGGTTTACGTGTGTATTAGCATTTCTCACCTTGTACTGATGCTTATTGTGCTTTATATATATATATGTGTGTGTGTGTGTTGTGTGTGTGTGTGTGTGTGTTGTGTGTGTGTGTGTGTGTGTGTGCATGATTGAGTCACAAGTTTATTTATTGCACTATTTTAATTGTCATATATTTTGTGATTTATTATGATAAATGATATGTCAGACAGACGTGGTCGATTCTCTCACACGAGTGACCACCTCCAACTCTGAGTGCGTGGAGATGAGACGGTTTCTAGTTATAAGAGGTTATGAGAGTGACCGTGCTAGAACATAAGTCGTCCTGATACGTATTTAGGATGAAGTCATATGCGATATGACCGATATGGACATACACTCATCCATGTTGCCTGTAAGTAGTCAGATTTGAGATCTCAGATATCACATGCGATTAGTAATATTGTCTCTAAGACACTCTTTCTGAGATATCTGGATAAAGTATTATGTGTAGATTGAATCTCATACTTGTACAGTGTTAGAGAAATCTGACATATACCATTTGAGAGATTGAGAAATAACACTGTGACACGTATTTCATACCGCGTGTGATATGTCGACTAGGGATAGTGGGAACATTATTTGAGATATTGATATGATTTACATTCCCGTTCCCATTGTGTGAGACTCGAGATCCATTGGGTGAGATCTCTTGTACCCTTATTACTTTCAGCTATTTCTAGAGGTCTTACCTCAATGTTTGCTAGCTTAGTCTGTTTACCAATGACCCGAAAGATAAATTGAGGTCTGAGCGACAGGTCTAGAAAAGCAGCTGAATTGAGGCTAACAGATTCGAGTTTGGAAAAAGGAAAACCAATTGACACTATATCATTGTGTTGTATTCATCGGCTAGCCTATTATGTCAGTCCACGTTGGGATATAAACATAATAGTGAATACACAGTAGAACGTTTATTAGAGATTACTTTCGATAAGAAAAGTAACTCGATGGATGTAATTAGTCTTGGATCTGGGATGTAACGAGTTATTTTTGATACTAACGATGGTTTCTCGATCATACTAACAGGTGTATCGAGAGATCTTTATTTGTATGTGTACTCGTCGATCGCACGACACCCAATCCTGTATGAAAGTCCAGCAAGGTGATATGAAAGATCGCATGAGTTGTGATCTTCTGACGGATGTAAAATGCCCTCACATGCAAGTGGGAGATGTTTGTTTAGAATGCCCAAGAGGGGCATTTTAGACATTGTTAAAGGGTTAGTGGGATAATTTCCACTTACCCATGTTAACTTAACCTCTCCTTAATTCTCTCTAATTGAAGAATTACACTAAGAGAAGGAAACCTTCTCTCATTCTAGAGTGTGAGATCTACGAAGCAATTAAAGAATGGCTTGAGAGAAAATCAAATTCTCTAGAGTGAGAATAAAATGAAGGAACGAGAAATTTTCGCGTAGGAAAAT
Source organism: Dillenia turbinata (assembly GCA_037126225.1). Taxonomy (NCBI): domain Eukaryota; kingdom Viridiplantae; phylum Streptophyta; class Magnoliopsida; order Dilleniales; family Dilleniaceae; genus Dillenia; species Dillenia turbinata. Next base: position 14,277,783 of record JBAMMX010000028.1, read on the forward strand.
TTCTCCCATCGTAATGATCGTCGGATTAAGAGTTGTGGCGTCGTGACATTACGGTGGTGGTTCGATTAATCTCGTGATAACCATCCCAGCCGCAGGATTCGATCGAGAGATATACCGTACGATTCGATTGATTTTTTGGAGGCTCTACATGTTGAGATATTTAACCCTATACACGATCTTTATTTTATTTTTTGAAAATTATTACTTGCTTCCACTGTGCGCATAAGAACCTTAAAATTCCAACAACAACCTCAAGCAATAAGCATTTAAATAATTTCGTTGTTTAGAATAGATTTCATCGACTTAAGCTAGCTAATTAATTAAATTGTCTAAAATGTTCCCTAATTGACTTATTAATAGTATAAGTGGGAGTAGCCCTTTGCAATGGAGGCAAGGTAAGTCCTCCAATTTCTTAGCTTCTTTACTCAAGTTATAGTTTAGAGTAGTGATCTTGTCATATCCAGAGTTGTATTATATAATTATTTGTTTAATTTTTAATGTTTAAGATATAAGTTTTCCTCGAATGTTATTATTGGAATTATATTACTGCCATTATTTTATCATATATTTTTGTCCACCATTTGAGTTAAATTCAATAATCCTTCATATTAATACCGCACTAGTGCATGATTCTAGTATGCAGTGCAGGAATTGTTGCGTTGAACAGCATTTCAACAGTCTCATCTGCTTCGGTGGAGGAATGACAATTATGTGAAATGCTCATGATTTGAAATGCAATAATGGCCTTCCTTATATTCCTTTCTATTCATTAGTCCTATAGGAATAATCTCTATCGTATGCAAAATCGCAATATTGTTAAAAAAAAAAAAAAAAAAAAAAAAGAATCCTCAAATGAGGCCTCAGACTTAGAGAGATAAGTTCTCCCTGAAACGTTATTACTTTAGAAATTTGTTGATGAACAATGGTTCTCGTACCACTAAGCTCAAGCAAAGCTCATTAACGAGAATTTTGCAATTTTGGAGGAAAGAGGCTATAGGAGAAAACAATGGAATTATAAGTACTATGAAATAGATCCTAAAATATTTCTGTTTTGCAAAATGCAACATTATTGCAATTATTACAAGGGCATAGCAAAATCCAAGCAATCAGGGACAAGTAGAAAAGAATTACCTGCAAGTCCTCCATCACTGTTGGATATGCATCCTTGAGATCGATCACAGCAATGCCTTCTACATACCTCTGTATCAAGGTAAGTAGCTAAGTCTTGTTCTTCAGTTTATGCTTAAGACTGAACCAGAGAAGAAGAGAAGGAAATACCCACAATAATAAAGAGAAAGCGAGAAAAGTAAGCAATCAAGCTATAGCCTGTCTAAGCACCTGTCGATGAATGGCAGTGATGGATTGAATTACCCATATATTTTAACCAGGAACTGAGAGTATTACCTTGCACCTCCCATCATAGGTGACTTTGGAATAAGAACAGCCATCTTTTGCCATTTTATCAAATCAGAAATTTCATAATAATTTGACTGGCCCTATTATCTTATTTATTTTTCAAGTGCTTGACATTTGATAAAATAAGAACAGCCATCCTTTGCCTATTATCTTATTTATTATTACTATCGTGAATGCCAGTCTAACATTGATTGCCGCTGAGTGGGACAGAAGCACTTTCCTTTGCGGTAGTGGATGTCCACGGACCCCCAGCTTATAATTTCCAGTCGAGCAGAGCACTCTGCATCAAACGGCAAGTTTGAGAACATCAAACAAAATCCGCTGCTAATTTTGCTACTTTGCCTTTCAATTTCACTGGCTTCCAGTTATCGCCCGGCAAAGGATGGCTGTTCAGATCTATGCCACAGTGTCAGCCTAGCGAGATGCAATTTGCAGCATAAAAAATACGATTGCAACCAGAGAACACCTTTCTAAAATTTCTAAAATCCCTAGAACTCTAATTGCAGAACATGATTACAACCGGGGCAAAAAAAAAAAAAAAAAAAAAAAAAAACTAGAACTCTCAAATCCAAATCTCAAATAGCAACCAAAGACACAAATAAAAGCAAGAAACCCAAAAGAGATAGAGAGATAGAGCCAATCAAATCACAAACCGTAATCGAGAGTGTGAGAGACGAACCTGAGAGTCCTTCGTGAACGATCAAGTTTGCTGTAATGGTTAAAAAGAAAGAAATATCAAGTTTGCTGGAGAAATCCAAAATTCACAGAGAGAGAGAGAGAGAGAGAGGAGTACCCGAGTGACGGTGAGAAAATTGGAGCCGGAGGTGGAGGAGGGAGGCGGAGGGAAAAAAGGGGTGGTTTCATGCCGCGGAGAGGATGAAATGCTTTCACTAAGCAGCACATAACTTTTTTTCAATGACGTGGCACCCCGAGTAATTTTACTTTTAATGAATATTAATTATATCAGCATATAACTTTAATACAATTTTAAAAATTAAATGAAAACTATGTTCTAAAAATTTTAATCAAATGAATATTAATTTTAATGCAGCTTCCAAACTTTGTCACTTTTGAATTGCGATTGGCCATTTTCATCCATAATAAAATAAAGATCCAATGTCCATGTTGTCCAAATTTATTTTTCAGAAAGTGAGATGTGAAAAGATTGAATTGTATCATAGGCAAATATGAGATGATAGGGTCATACCAAAAGCGAGTTGTGTGTATTATTCAAGTATATTTAATACCCCACTTTCTTTCTAAATTGTCAATTTTATCAAAATACTTGCAATTTTTTATTGACTTTTCATATGATTTTACTAAAATACCCCTTCTTTTTTTTTAATTACCAAACTATCCCGCTTAGCAAATGATCAGCTTTTTTTACCCGCTTTTTTAAATTATTTTTTTTAAATTATCAAAATATTTTTTTGAATTATTGAATTTTACTAAAATTAATATTATTTTAATGTTTTATAAAAGAATAATTTAAATTTTTTTGATAAAAACTTTCTGACTTATATTTTAATATTCAAATAATATAATTTTTTATATTTTATGTTAATAAAACATTAAGATAATATTGTATTATATTTGTGTAATAAAATATGACATTATTATTGCGGTCTTTATTTTATGTCCTTGGCTATCTACATTAGTAATATTAATAACATCATTATTCTTTATATTAGTATTATTGATACTATTATTAATCCTATTAATATAATATATATTATTATGAATTTAAAATTATTAAAATTTAAAATATTTCTAACTCATAACGGTATAGTTACAATATAAAACCTATTTTTATTATTATAGATAAATATATAGATATATGTTTTGTTTTAAATTAATTAATTAATTTATTTTATCGTTTTATATTATTATTTGAAAAACTCTACTATGACCGGTCCTAAAACCGGATAAAGGAATAAAGTTGTGGTAGGTTGTCAGTCAACGTAAAATTGTCAAATTAAAAATGAGAGACAAATATAGGAAAACGACTTTAGGGTGCGGGCAAATAAAATAGTTCATGCGGATAGGATTCGCTTAACCATTTGGAACATAGGATCTCTAACCGGAAAGTTAGGAGAAATAGGTGAAATAATGAATAGAAGAAAAATTAAGATCACGTGTCTTTAAGAAACCAAACGGGTGGGAGAAAAGACTAAAGTAATAAAGTCTTATGATCATAAGTTTTGATATATAGGTAAAGATAGAACTAAAAATAGGGTATGAGTAATTATACATAAACACCTATTAAGAGATATAGTAGATATAAAAAGAAATGGAGATAAATTATGCTCATCAAGTTAGTAAATGGAAAAAATATAATTAATATAGTTAGTGTATCTGCGCTCAAATAGGTGTAGATGCAATTAGTAAGAAACAATTTTGGGATGATCTAGGTGAATTTATACAAACCATACCAAATAGAGAGAAGTTATTTATTGGAGGAGATCTAAATGGACATATAGGAGAGAAAAATGAGAGATTTGAAATCGAACATGAAAATTTTGGTTTCGACTATAAGAACGAGACAAGAAGTACCATTCTAGAGTTCGCAGTAGCGTTTGATTTGACACTAGTAAATACATTCTTTAAGAAAAAAGAGTCGCGCATAGTTATCTATAGAAATAGGTTAAATGCTAGTCAAATAGATTTTTTTCTCACTAGAAGAGGTGATAAAACAACCTATAAATATTGTAAGGTCATACTGGGAGAGAATGTAACGATTTAATACAGATTTTTAGTTTTAGACGTATAAGTGTCTAAACAACAAAAACAATGTCAATCATATATGAAGTCAAGAATTAAGTGGTAGAATATAAAAGGAAAAATTATGATGACTTTTAAGGACAGTAATTAGAGTAACAAATTGCTCTGTCAATGATAATTCAGAAATAATATAGAAAGATATATCTAATAATATTAAAAGTATATATAAAGAAGTTCTTAGAGTATCCACAGAGGGGGCTCTAAGAGGCAAAGAGTCATGATAGTGGAATTAAAAAATAGAAATTGTCATTCAAATCAAAAGAGAGTGTTATATGAACCTTAAAAGTGAGTAATAGCAAAACGTATGAAAAATACAAAAATAAAAAAAAAGACATAAAAAAGATTATCCATGAGTCAAAGAATAAAGTGTATAACGAATTGTACAAGAAACTGAAGACTTGAGATGAGGAAAGAGAGATATATAGAATTGCTAGACTAAGGGAGAGGAAGGAAAAAAATCTAAATGAGATTAGATATATTAAAAGTGAAACAAATAATACACTTGTAAGAAACAATGATATAAAAAAGCGGTGGATGAAATATTTTAATAATCTGTTTAATGTTGAGAATACAATAAATATAGAAAATATAGAGACACCTATAGAAGAGATTAATAGAAATTTTAAATGTAAGATTCATCTCCATAAAGTAAAAGATGCCTTAAAGAGAATGAAAAATAATAAAATTATAGGACTTGATGGCATCTCTATTGAGGTGTGAAAATATTTGGGTGAATTCGGAATAACAATGTTAACGGCTCTTTTTAACAAAATTTGACAAACAAAAAAATACCCAATACATGGAGAGAGAGCACACTTTTCCAGCTGTATAAGAATAAAGAGGACATACAAGATTACTCTAATTATAGAGGAATTAAATTCATGACCCATACAATGAAGTTATGAGAGAGAGTGATAGAGTATAGATTGAGATGAGAGATAAGTATAACTCAAAACTAATTAGGATTTATATCAGGATAATCCACTACTGAAACAATTCACTTTCTAAAATAGTTGATGGAGATATTTAGAGTATAGAAGAGAGACATACATGTGGTATTCATTGATCTCGAGAAAACATATAATAGAGTCCCAAGAGACGTGTTGTGGTGGACGCTGATGAAGAAATGGATCTCTTTGAAATATATTAATCTTATTAGAGATATGTATGAAGGGCTTGTGACCAATGTAAGGACTTGCAGGGGGCTGAGCGATAGCTTTCCTATTAACATTAGGCGCTCTCAAGGTTCGACATTGAGTTCCATACTATTTACAATAGTGATAGATGAAATCATAAAAAATATTCAAAATGAAATACTATGGTGTATGCTCTTTGCGGATGATATAGTTTTGGTTGATGAAACTAAAGAGAGTATCAGTACTAAATTAGAGTTATGGAGAGACACGTTAGAATTTAAAGAATTTAAATTGAGTAGATTTAAAACTGAGTATATGAAATGTAAGTTTAGTGACAACTATCAGGATAATAAAGAAACGATTAGATTAGAAAGAAGATAAGTTTCAAAAAGTGAACGATTTAGATATCTTGGTTTCATTATCTAAAATGATGGCAACATAGATATGATGTAAATAATAGAATTTAAGCGGGTTGGATGAAATAGAGTAAGGCATCCGGAGTTTTCTATGATCGTACGATACCATTACATTTAAAAGAAAAATTCTATAATTACAGTAAGACCTACTCTATTATATGGCTTTGAATGTTGGGCCATTAAACAGCAACAAAAGCAAAAAATGACTATAACTGAAATGAGAATGTTTAGATGGACGTGTGATAAAATTAGAAATGACGAAATACGTAATAAATTGGAAGATAAGAGTACCGTCTGAAATGGTTTGGACATGTGCAGTGAAGGTCTAAGGACACATCTGCTAGGAAGGCAGAGAACTTAAATATAGAAGATTTAATAAAATATAGAGATCAACCGTTGAAAATTTGGATGCAATGCATTTATAAAGATATCATAGTTATGGATTTAGTTAATAAGATGGTTTTACATAGGAATGAATGACGTAGAAAAATCTATATAAACTAAATCAACTCTTTATCTTTTTTTTTTCGATTTTTGATATTTATCTCTCATATCCCAAATTTTGAGATAGAAAGTGTAGTTTGTTGTTGTTATAAAATAATATAACTTTTTTATTTATATTAAAATAATACAATTTATTAAAAATATTAAAAAACTTTTGATTTAAAAATATTATTTTTTTTATTATATAAAATGAGATTAAAATGGTTTGATTTTATATTTTCTTAAAGACCTTTAAAAGTTTTTTTAAAAGTTTTATATTCTTTTTAATATTTTGGTTTTCATTTTTTATTTTTTATTATAAAAAGGATATAAATTAAAATTTATTGTTTATAATATAATTTATTTTTTTATTTTATAAATTTTTATTTAATTTGTTTACTTTTTAAATTTTGACCCAATTTTTAATATTGATTAAAGAAAAATATTAAACATAAAAAAAATTGTCATTCAAAATATAATATTAAAACATATATCATATAAAAATATCAAAAAAAAAATTTTAAATATAAAAACATCTATAATATAAATTAAAAAGAAAATTAAAGTCATTAAAAATATTAAAAAAGAATAAAAAATCAAAGAATTTTGATCTTATTTTAATATTTTAAATACTGAAAAAAGAATACTCTATATTTTTTTAAGATTTTAATCTCATTTTTACCAATTTTTAATATTCTATCAAAAATTCGTATAAAAATCAATTGAATTATATTTTTTTTATATCATGATAAATAATATAAAATTAAATAATGTATACAAAATAAATAATGTATTCAAAATATAAAAAGTATATCTATAATTTAATTTATATTTAATAAATTAAGAAATTAAATAAGAATTTATTAAATCAATCAAAATTCAAATGTTTTTTAAAATCAATAAATTTAAATAAATTACATTATAGATAATAAATTTTAATTTATATCATTTTTTATAAAAATATAAAAATTGAGAGAAAAATATTAAAAAAATATAAAATTATAGAGAAGTTTATACAACTTGCGTCCCAAGAACCTTTAACTGTGCCTCCTGCACTGGAATCCCCAAAGCTGGCCAATCACCCTCAATTAGAGAGATTAGAGTCCAGAATATAGAACATGAACAAGCAATTAGAGGGACTTCACCGGGCTATCAAACTAGAGGGACAATCCTCTTCTAGAGGATCTAGGCACACATGCCCATGACAATCGGTACCCCGACTGAACTATGAACCCCTTGGTGACTTCTCACTATGATCCAGAGAACCTGAAGAAATAGATCAAGCAACTTGTGGCCGACAAACTTAAACGAGCTGATGTGTGAAGAGACCAAACCTCTCTTTATCCCACCAATGTATCACCCTTCGATCTTAAGGTCACATCAAAACCGATGCCCAACGATCTTATCTTACCTCCTATGGAAAGATATAACGGTATGATCAACTCTCGTAACCACACAACCCATTTCGTGATGCTTATGATATCAAGGGATATGAGTAATGCAGCTAGTGCCACTACAAAACAAATGCACTATTCAGAAGGTAAAAATCCGTTAACGAAATCCACTAAAACCATTTGCAAAACTTTCTCCAATGGATAGACCTTCAGTTGGGTATACATCAGTCGGAATAAGTATATTCTGATTGGTTTTAGTTACTGTTAGAGCATATCATATATGTATAGTGATGGTAGAAAAATATTAGTAAAATTAGTAGATTTAACGTTAGCTAATAAGACGTTAGAAAAAATTAAGGTTTTTATCATCAGTTATCATTGAGTTAGGAAATATTACTGATTTTATCATCGATTATTATATGTTATGATATAATTATTTTCATCATTGGTTATCATTGAGTTAGGAAAAGTTACTTGATTTTATTATCGGTTATCATATGTTACGAGATATTATTATTTTTATTATCGATTACCATTGAGTTAGAAAATATTACTAATTTTATCATCGGTTATCATGTGTTACGAGATATTACTACTTTTATCGTCGTTTACCGTTAAATTAGAAAAAGTTATTGATTTTATTATCGGTTATGATATGCTACAATAAGATATTATTACATGTTTTGTTTATTACGAGGAGATATGAAAGATTATTACATGTTTGTTTATTACCGGGAGATATGATTAGGATAACTGCTATTAACTCCCACTAACCAGCCAAGATCTCTTCCCCACTCTCCAAACGTAGATATAATTCAATTATATTTGTGAGTTAAGGGGGCTTTGCATTTTTTGTTGAGATAGAGAAAAGAGAGTTTATGTTGAATGTATCATTGAGAGTAACATTTTTTAGGGGATCGATGAAATTTTCTCTATGGTTTGATTTATCGGATTTTACGTTGAGGTATCATGAATCTGTGGTGGATTTGAATTTTTCTATTTTTATTCATTTAGATATACCAAAAAATCTCAATCTTTTTATTTTTTAAAAATATTACCATACTTTCGTTGTGTATGTCAAAGAAATTTAATATTTCACTAGCAGCGGTGCTTAGGTGCAACGCCACTGTTGATTTCTTAGAAGAAAAACCCTTATTTCCTCCAACCATAAATAATAAAGAACCGCAGGGGCACTTCCTCCAAGTTGCTGGCGATATGCTCGGCGTTCACTATATAAAAGAAATGCAGCCCCTGAGGGGGTCAGAAGATTTTGCATTTTACCAATAGGTCATCCCTGGGTACTTCTGCCTTGTTATGCTGAATAACAGTGGAAAGCTCCCCTCAATGCATTCTCTTTACTTCCAAATCAACCAAGATGTACTCCCTTATGGCGCAGCACTTCATGCTTCTGTTGCATTGACGCATCACCAACCCAAAATTTGGTTAGCAGGAAGAAAACATTACGTCGAACTGTTGTTTGAATCTCTGTATTTCGATTGCAGACAACACTTGATATACCAATGATTTGATATATATATGTGAATCTATATTATGACAATCAAGAAAATTTGCTTTGAACTCTCTATACTTGCTTGAGAAATTCCGTGGTTTGGGGAGAACCCAAGTCTGGTGCTTGGTGTTGGTATCATATGAACTCAATGGTTGGAACAGAAAGTCTCTTTCTGGTACAAAATTGAAAGAAAGTGTCTCCTGGTACAAAAAAAAAGGAAGTCAAATACCAAAGAGGAGACATAGTTGTTCCTCCTAGGTAATACTTTATATGCCTTTTTTGCAAATACATTTGTAACAATAGGTAATATTTTATATGCCATTTTTGCAAATACATTTTCTCTTCTAATTTTTGGTAAAATGACTCTTGTAATATACAATGTAAAGATACACAAACTTTACAAAATTTAAAAAAGAAATTGTAGTCTTTGTTGGCTTTTGTTTGTCTCTTTTCCTTTTTCTCCACTAAATATTGCTTAACGAGAGTACATTAATTTTATTAAAATTTTATAAGAGGGAGCAAACTTTTATAAATTGATTTTGTAATATTTTGTAATAATTACTGACTCATAATTAACAATATGTGATGTAATACTTTGTATTATGATCATGTAAAGAGCAATCTTGTAAAATTATTAACTTTTGAATTTTGTGTAGCAATGGTAATTATGAAGAATACAAATACGTGACATGCCTCTCATTTGTGCAGATACATTTGATCTAGTATGATTATGAAAGGGTAAAATACATATAATCTCTTGTGGATTATGCTTTTTGCAACCAACCCTCTGAGATTTAAATTTTGTTTAGGTGGTCCAATTGATATGCAATGTTAGCAAAATGACCCCTAACAAGAAGTTACAAAAATAAAAATAGATTGAAAATTTTATTTTTTTCCCTTTATTTTGTCTTTCTGTCGCTTTCTTCTTCTTCTTCTTCTTCTTCTTCTAACAATGGGACTTAACAACTCATTTGTCAACTTAGATATCGTCATTTAATAAATTAATTACATCAATATAATAAGAATGAACAAGAAGAAAAACAAACCACTTGTTTTTTTTCCCCCAAATTTAATGATTTTATTTTAGCACTTAGGTAAGTGATCTGTACTTTTTTTTTTCAAATTTTTGTAACTCATATCTATTTTTTTTTGGGGGGGGGATTTTGCTAATATTGCTTACAGAAGTGGGCACTTTGTCAAAACTTAAGTCTCGAGGGGTTAGTGTGAAAAGTGTGAGCCAAATAGGAAGTATTTGCTGTTTTCCTATTATGATACAATAAAAATCAGCCTACATGCACAGCACAACATTAAGGCAGATACATTGCTCTCGTATAATTATAAATATATATACAATTTCAGTCTTATCCCTGCAAATCTCACCGTTCCCATCAACAAGTTTTGAGCCTAATTTTAAGTAGAATTCATGGGTTTCAACCGGGTTTCTCTGATTTTGGTGCTTCATTTGTTTCTTCTGACTCTAACCTCCACCTCTTCATTATCCACTGAAATCCCAAATGGGGTCTCAAAAATTCCCAAAAATTATCTCAGTTTTGCAAAGAAACCTGAAGTGTTTGATTGGATGGTGAAGATTAGAAGAAAGATACATGAAAATCCTGAACTGGGTTATGAAGAGTATGAGACAAGTAAGCTCGTTAGAGAAGAACTTGACAAATTGGGAATTAGCTATAAACACCCTGTTGCAGTTACTGGCGTCGTTGGCTCTATTGGGACTGGAAAGCCACCTTTTGTTGCACTTAGAGCAGATATGGATGCTCTTGCTATGCAGGTATACTTGACTCTGAACCCTTCTAGGAGTTCATAATTAGGTAGTTCCTGATTCTGGCTAATCTGTTTATTTGAGATTTCTGAATGTAATGTTCAATGCACACTCTTTTGTGATGTGCCCAGTTGAAAATCCTGAGGCTCTGTATTTTATTAGTGCTTGTAGGCAATTATTGATGATTAATGCAAAACTAGGATTTAGGACAAAAAATGTCGATGGCTGAACTGAAAAAATCCAATATGAAGCAATTTTGCTGGTCATTGAACATTGTGTGATATTCGCTTGATGGTTTTCACTGTATAATTTATTGAGTTTCTCAGTCTTGACTATTGACTATATGCTTCGGCTTTGGTTGATTTTTGATGGGGCATTCTCTTGTTGAAGCTAATATGACCGTATAGGTCTTTTGAAATGACCCGTTGAATATTTTGTGCCCTTATTGCTTTGAAGGAAATGGTGGAGTGGGAACACAAGAGCAAAGTTCCAGGGAAGATGCATGCTTGCGGGCATGATGCCCATGTCACAATGCTTCTTGGCGCTGCAAAGATGCTTCAGGAACATTGGGAAGAGTTGCCGGTTTGATCCTTGTCACTTGCTTACACAGTACATATGCTAATGCTAAACTGTGATTAAAAAAATTGAATAAATCCTGGAGCCCTTTTTCTTTTCAAAATTCTGTGTTTTATTTTTGTAGCTACTGACTGATTTTTAAAGCAATCAGGCTGAAATTCTCTGTTTTTTTTACCACATTTACATTTTGTAGATACTGAAATCAAGTTTCTGCATGATCTGCAAACCTAGTTCTGCCTCTTTTGTGAGTGTTTTTTTATAAAATATGCTTCTGTTTAATAGGGAACGGTGCTTCTTGTGTTTCAACCAGCGGAGGAAGGAAGGGCAGGAGCAAAGAAAATGTTAGATGCTGGTATACTGGAGAACGTTGATGCCATCTTCGGGTTGCATGTCCACCCTACTATGCCTTTACCTCAAGTGGGCTCCAGAGTTGGTCCCATTATGGCTGGAGGTGGCTTTTTTAAGGCAGTAATAAGTGGAAAGGGGGGTCATGGCGCCTTCCCTCAGAGTTCAATAGACCCAATATTGGCAGCTTCAAATATTGTTGTTAGCTTACAGTATCTTGTTTCACGAGAAGCTAACCCATTGGATCCACAGGTATCTTTTGTCTTCTACATTGAATTAGATTATGCGATTTTGTAATTTGCCGTGCGATTGCAGGTGGTAACAGTTGGGATGTTTCAAGGGGGCAATGCAGTGAATGTTATTCCAGAATCGGTTACCATTGGTGGCACTTTCCGAGCCTTCTCTCACAAAAGCTTAAACTACCTCAAGCAGCGAATTGAAGAGGTATCCTCTAAATTGGTTCCCATGATTTAGTTTCACATCTATGCTAATATTCTTTGCTAAACAGGTTATAACAATGCAAGCAGCTGTGCAGAGATGCAACGCAACTATTGATTTCACGTTAGGCGATCCACCTTTAAATCCTCCTACGATAAACAGTGAAGAACTGCACGAACACTTCCTTAAAGTTGCAGATGACATAGTTGGCTCACAGAATGTTAAAGAAATCGAGCTCTTGAGCGGTACAGATGATTTTGCATTTTTCCAAGAGGCCATCCCCGGGTACTTTTACGTCCTTGGTATGCTGAATAGCACTCATGAACAGGCCCATTTTGCACACTCTCCTTACTTCCAAGTCAACGAAGATGCACTTCCTTATGGTGCAGCACTACATGCATCTCTTGCAGTGAGGTATCTTCTCCAACACCAACCAACAAATTCATTAGCTGAAGGAAAACCGCATGATGAACTCTGAGGCCCTTTCTTAGTTTGAACCTCCGAACTTTTGTAGCAGAACCCACATGCTATATTGGTAGATGATTATATGCTAGCCTTGTGTGAAGAGTTTGGTTTCAGAATATGAATCACTACAATGTATGCCAAACCAAGTGAAAAATCAATAAATTTCATGCAACAAAGTACATTAGTGTGCTATACCAGTCGAATTTCATATTATTTTGCAATCTAATTTACTTGTAGTGATGTTGATGTCAAGCTGATGTATATTAATATATTATATATATATCTATATATTATTATAATATAAAAAATAAAATTAAGTGGAATATATTAATATATTATATAAATATTTATATTTATAAAAGAGTCGAGTTTTTGAGTTTTCGATTTTGAACTCATTAAGCTATAAATGAGTTGAATTCGACTAATATTATTACTATTCGACATTTGAGCACCATTAAAAAATTTGAGTTTGAATTTGAACATAGAGTTACTCAGAATCGACTCGATTCGAATACACTCTTATTATGTTTATTATGAGAATACATGAAATTTTATTAAAATTTTATAAGAGGGAAAAAACTTTTATAAATTGATTTTGTAGTATTTACTGACTCAGAATTAGCAATATGTAATGTAATACTTTGTATTATGATATGTAAAAAGTGATCTTGTAAAATTATTTTGTTTATTGTGTAGCAATGGTAGTTATGGAGAATGCAAATATGTGACATGCATCTCATGTGTGCAGATACACTTGCTATTGCATGATTATGAAAGGATAAAATACAAAATAATCTCTTGTGGATTATTCTTTTCGCAACAAACCCTCCGAGATTTAAATTTTACTCAGGTGGCCGAATGGATATGCAATGTTAGCAAAATGCCCCCCAACAAGAAGCTACAAAACTAAAAATAGATTGAAAATAAAATTGCCTGTTGCATCTTTCTTTATTTTTTTTTTCTTTTTTCTTCGTCTCACATTAGTACTTAACAGCTCATTTGTCAAATCAGATATCATCATTTATTAAATAAATTATATCAATATAGTAAAAATGAACGAGAACAAAAACAAACAAGTGGTTTTTTTTTTTTTAATTTAATTATTTTATTTTAGCACTTGGAAAAGCCATCCTTTTTTTTTCCCCGAAATTTTGTAACTCATATCTATGGAGGGGGCATTTTGCTAATGTTGTTTACAGAAGCGGGCACTTTGTCAAAATTTAAGTCTCGAGGGGTTAGTGCGGAAAAGTGTGAACCATTGAGGAAGTATTTGCAGTTTTCCTACTATGAAAAATACAATAAAAATCAGCCTACATGCACAGCACAACATTAAGTCAGATACATTGCTCTTGTATAATTATAAATATGTATACAATTTCAATCAAAAATTTTAATCATCGTTCTCATCACCAAGTTTTGAGCCTAAATTTAAGTAGAATTCATGAGTTTCAACTGGGTTTCTCTGATTTTGGTGCTTGACTTGTTTCTTCTGACTCTAACATCCACCTCTTCGTTATCCACTGAAATCCCAAATGGGGGTCTCAAAAACACCCAAAAATTTTCTCAGTTTTGCTAGGAAACCAGAAGTGTTTGACTGGATGGTGAAGATTAGAAGAAAGATACGTGAAAATCCTGAACTGGGTTATGAAGAATTTGAGACAAGTAAGCTCATTAGAGAAGAACTTGACAAGTTGGGAATTAGCTATAAACACCCTGTTGCAGTTACTGGTATTGTTGGCACTATTGGTACTGGAAAGCCTCCTTTTGTTGCACTTAGAGCAGATATGGATGCTCTTGCTATGCAGGTATAATTGACTCTGAACCCTCCTAGGAATTCGAAAGTAGGTAGTTCCTGATTCTTGCTAATCTGTTTATTTGAGGTTTCTGATTATAATGTTCTTGTGATGTCCCGAGTTGAATATCTTGAGGCTCTGTATTTTATTAGTGCTTGTGGGCAATTATTGATGATTAATGCAAAACTAGGATTTAGGACAAAAAATGTCAATGACTGAATTGAAAATAACCAATATGAAGCAATTTTGCTGGTTATTGAAAAACACCACATTGTGTGTTATTCGCTTGGTGGTTTTCACTGTTTAATTTACCGAGTTGCTCAGTCTTGATTATTGACTATATGCCACGTTTTTTGTTGAATTTTGATGGGGCATTCTCTTGTTGAAGCTAATATTACTATATGTCTTTTGAAATGACCTGCTGAATATTTTGTGCCCTTATTGTTTTGAAGGAAATGGTGGAGTGGGATCACAAGAGCAAAGTTCCAGGGAAGATGCATGCTTTTGGGCATGATGCCCATGTCACAATGCTTCTTGGCGCTGCAAGATGCTTCAAGAATATCGGGAAGAGTTGCCGGTTTGATCCTTGTCACTTGCTTACACAGTACATATGCTAATGCTAAACTGTGATTAAAAAAATTGAATAAATCCTGGAGCCCTTTTTCTTTTCAAAATTCTGTGTTTTATTTTTGTAGCTACTGACTGATTTTTAAAGCAATCAGGCTGAAATTCTCTGTTTTTCTACCCCATTTACATTTTGTAGATACTGAAATCAAGTTTCTGCATGATCTGCAAACCTAGTTCTGCCTCTTCTGTGAGTGTTTTTTTATAAAATATGCTTCTGTTTAATAGGGAACGGTGCTTCTTGTGTTTCAACCAGCGGAGGAAGGAAGGAAAGGAGCAAAGAAAATGTTAGATGCTGGTATATTGGAGAACGTTGATGCCATCTTCGGGTTGCATGTCCACCCTACTCTGCCTTTACCTCAAGTGGGCTCCAGAGTTGGTCCCATTATGGCTGGAGGTGGCTTTTTTAAGGCAGTAATAAGTGGAAAGGGGGGTCATGGCGCCTTCCCTCAGAGTTCAATAGACCCAATATTGGCAGCTTCAAATATTGTTGTGAGCTTACAGTATCTTGTTTCACGAGAAGCTAACCCATTGGATCCACGGTATCTTTTGTCTTCTCCGTTGAATTAGATTACACAATTTTGTAATTTGCCATGCCATTGCAGGTGGTAACAGTTGGGATGTTTCAAGGGGGCAATGCAGTGAATGTTATTCCAGAATCGGTTACTATTGGTGGCACTTTCCGAGCCTTCTCTCATAAAAGCTTAAACTACCTCAAGCAGCGAATTGAAGAGGTATCCTCTAAACTGGTTCCAATTATTTAGTTTTATCTACGCTAATATTCTTTGCTAAACAGGTTATAACAATGCAAGCAGCTGTGCAGAGATGCAATGCAACGGTTGATTTCACTTTAGCAGATCCACCTTTAAATCCTCCTACGATAAATAGTGAAGAACTGCACAAACACTTCCTTAAAGTTGCAGATGACATAGTTGGCACACCCAATGTTAAAGAACTGGAGCTCTTGAGTGGTGCGGAGGATTTTGCATTTTTCCAAGAGGCCATCCCTGGATACTATTACTTCCTTGGTATGCTGGATGGCACTCATGAACAGGCCCATCTTCCACACTCTCCTTACTTCCAAGTCAACGAAGATGCACTTCCTTATGGTGCAGCACTTCATGCGTCTCTTGCAGCGAGGTATCGTCTCCAACACCAACCAACAATTTCATTAGCTGAAGGAAAACCGCATGATGAACTCTGAGGCCCTTTCTTAGTTTGAACCTCCAAACTTTTGTAGCAGAGCCCGCAAGCTATATTGATTGATGATTGTATGCTAGCCTTGTCTGAAGAGTTCGGTTTCAGAATATGAATAACTACAATGTAT
The DNA here is from genome assembly GCA_037126225.1 of Dillenia turbinata. Taxonomy (NCBI): domain Eukaryota; kingdom Viridiplantae; phylum Streptophyta; class Magnoliopsida; order Dilleniales; family Dilleniaceae; genus Dillenia; species Dillenia turbinata. The sequence goes on from JBAMMX010000028.1 coordinate 14,294,264, forward strand.
GCCAAACCAAGTGAAAAATCAAAAAATTTCACGCTATAAAGTGCTTTACTGTGCTATACCAATCGACTTTTCATATTGTTTTGTAATTTAATTTACATGTCGTGATCTTGATGTCAAACTGTTGTCTCCTAGCAAAAGGTAATCAGATCATCTGCAACATCATATGAGACATTCATTCCTTGCATTGAGAAAACATTCTTGAGGGAACCTCGAAGCAAAGAATGAAGGTAAGGGGAGAAATCCAGTCTTTTTGTTTTGAGACTCGGGGAAACCCTGAAAGGCCCTCCATCTATCATTGAAAAGCGCAAGAGATACATTCCATACTTCAATTCAGCCATGCACAATAGGATCAAAATCAAATGCAAGCAGCACCTACTTATGTTTCTCCTATGAATGACCATTCTAGCCTATCATTGTTTCCTCCAAAAATAAAATGCAGCTGATCAATAAGGAGTGCAGGGAGGGGTTCAATCCTGGCATGCATTTACCTAGGATATTTTTCGTTAGTTTGGGATCTGAACATTTTCTGCAGAGGAAAAACTATTAATCGAGTAATAAGATGTCCATAAAATCCAGGAATAGCTTAGTTTGTTAGACCGTGGGGCTGTTAACCACAAGATCGCAGGTTCAAACCCTCTTTTAGTGGTGGGTGTCAAACTAACAAAAATAAATAGTCTATTTTCACAAAGATGAGTTTAGGGTAAGTATGGTCAAATCTATGGGAAAGAAGGGAATTTATCTTTTTCAAATAAAATAGAAATAAAATCTAAGGGTTTTGAATTAACTAAAATAAGCATCAAACCCTAATAAACAAACAAATAAAATCAAAATAGTAAAACGAACAAAAATAAAACTTGGGCAAAATTAAATGAATAAGAATCAAGATAAATTGGCCTAGTTGAAGGGTTCGTTTACACTTTGATTCAATTGATTGATCATTGATTCAAAGATAATTCAACAATACATAAATAAATTAGTTATAGTCGTTGATAAACGTCTAATGACTAATCTCTCCTTACTTCGTCGATAGTTAAGAGAAACTCATTAACTATTTTCCTAATTAAGAGTCAATCCTAAAGAAATTTCAACTTTAAGATATAGAGAAACCCAACTCTAATTAATAAACACACGATGGATTTATTTAAATTAGATTATTTAATACCATGATATGAATGTTATTTACTATTTCATTAAAACTAATAAACAATTACGAATTTATCATTTTAATTAGTTATAGATTAATCTAAATCTATTAAACATTGATCATCTATTCAATAAACCCTAAAAAATTATGATCCATGATGCGCATGAATTAAATAAATATCTATGATTGATGAATCATAAACACATTTAAATATCACAATATTATGATTCAAAATTTTAACTAACTTTCAATTAAAAAAAATTAAAATAAAAACATATTAAAAAAAAAAAACTCATTAAAAAAATGAATATATTAAAAATAAATGTTCAATAATAAAGTAGTGTTACTGTAGCCGTGAGGATCCTCTTCCAAAATGTACAGCAGCCGTCGGGGTCCGGAAAGAGAGAATATGTCCCCCTGTCCCTCCTCTTTTTAAAACCTAAAGAAAATTCCTATTTTCCTAAGCGATGCTTGTGTTGGCGTGAGTAGCATCTTCTCCCCTTTCCTTAGAGAGAACTCAAACTCTTAAAAATATAATTTCTCTTTTTACCTTTTTTACTAAAAAATAAAAATCTTAAAGTCTTAGACTGTTATAATAAAGGAGAAGAAACTTTCAAATATTATTTACAAGTTAAAGATTAAATAAAAATTATAAAATATTAAAAATTTTTAAATTCTCAAAATCCAATTAAGATAATAAGATCTTCTATATTTATGCTTCCAATTTTACAATCCAACTCTTTCGAAATTGACGTGCCCACGTGTTAACGATCGAGTATTTCTGTCCGGATTTCTTCTTACATGCTATATAATCAATTTTTATTCAATTTCTCCACTTTCCTTCATGAATGACTTCCAATAATTCTAGCACAACAAATATTTCAAAATTAATACAATATTTATCTAAAAATAATATAAAATAAATCACGAATATTTCACTAAATTTATCTCTATCATTTGGTGTAAACATTCACTTGTTTTTTCATCTGATTATTGTGGTACCGAATCGTTACTTTCTTTTGGTCATCATTCTACCATTCAAAATACCATGAACTAATTGAGAATGCAGACTCTGTTTTCTATACAATAGAGATAATAGCGACACTTGGACAAATGATTTTTAGAGAAAGATTTTAGGTGAGGTATGTAGGCATTAGCTCTAGCTTCTTTTGCGTGATGGGAGGATCGATCATGATGATGTTGCAAGGCTCTCTCCTTTCTCATTCATGCCTCCGGATAGAGACACTTCATATGCCAATTCTAATAGCAGGGCTAGAGCATTTGAGCAAACTTTCTTGCAAAAAGAAAACAAGTGTTAGTCTCTTCATCATTGTAACTGCAGTTTTTACCATGGATAAGTCTCATCAAGAATTCCTCGGTAATGTCAGGCTGCCCAAATGTGGCCAGGTGACCACCGCCTCTTGGCCAGTCTACCCACGTGACATTCCTGTTTCCTACAAGTTGCGGAGATCACATGCTGAGCATTGTTGGGAAGTAGTGTTCTTCAACATAACAATCTGGTTTGCAGAAGTCACTGAACTTTGGATAGAAGAGTGTATCCTTGACTATTTCCATAGCGTGCCTTCAATTGACTTCAAATCGCTGTGATCCTTCGTGCCATTGCTTGATGTCAATTAAGGGGGCCATGTTCCCATTGTAGTGACCTCTTCCACAAGGTCTCGGATCATCAAAAACACTCATGAAGCCATCCTGGGAGTTCATGAAGTGGTCATAGTGCTGAAGTTGCGGGGAGGAATACATGCCTCTGATATGAGGACAAATCGCTCGTTGGCATGATCAAGCAATGCATTAGCCAGGAGTCTTCTCTTTGCATCAGACATATCATTCCCCATTTCACTTCCTGAAAATAATTTAGGGATGTGAAACTGATTATGTCAAAAATAGCAAAGCAATTTCTCAAATAAGAGGAAAACTAAGTAATAAACTGTGACATAACTATGCTAACAGATAATATCACGCGATATAGATGCAGTGAACATAGGTACTCAGTTATTTATTGGATTACACTTCCATTTTAATGTCCATTACACTTCTAGTAAGTGAACAAACAACCTCAAATCTAATGATATTCAAATGAATTCTAAAATATTGGACTAAACTAAATCTAGAATCTATGTCTTGTTCTATATCTGCTGACAACCTAATGCAACCTCCATCTGCCCTTTTCTGAGCTCAGATCCAGTCCAGCTATCCAAAAAAAAGGGGGAAGAAATAACACACGCACACCTCTTGTTTAACTAAAAAAAGGCATACCCAATGCCGAAACTCCTAAGTCTGGGGAAGGAAATACCTAGACAGCCTTCCCCTTGCTTTTTTGGCAAGGAGGCTGATTCGACACATCTTGTTTAACTACCTCCTATTTTCCTGGTACATATCCATTATCTTCTATACCAAACAAGTTGATAGATAGCAGATGCTGCTAGAGACTGAAATCTGAACTTCCTCGGCTACAATACAAGAAACTAAGCACCTCTGATCTCCCTAGCTTGCTTAGAAAACAGTTCCTAGTCCATTTTGTGACACCTAGTCAACCAGTGTTCCAGGATCAACAACATTGATCAAAGCTGATAATCAAATGGAAAAAAAGAAACGAAAAGGAAATTGAGCATAGTATCTTGTGATCATCACCATTGTAAAATTATTCAACAAAATTGACCAAAAGTATTTCAAAAAGTAAGCAATAAACCTATCCTTCCAATAATATCAATTCTTCCTAAACCAACATCTCAACTTGGAAAATGCCTCATCAAATAAACTAGTCTGCAACTGTCTTTACCTACTCCCAATTTTGTCCACAAGTCATAAAAAAGCCTAACACAGAGCTTTTGCCTCGAAAGCATTCTACTAAACACGTGAGTTTTAGAAAGAAACAAAGCAAGCAACTTACCATCAATCTATACTTTGCTCTCTAGCAAATTTCGTAAATGAACAAACTTGTGCTGAGACAGAAAGATTAAAGAAATAATATCATAAAACAAGTACATCATGAACAAAGTACCAAATCAGGAAGCAGCAAACATAGACAGAATGTATACAAGAAGTTGGGGGTGAAGACATTGGCTGTTACCGGACTGGGAATTTGTCTGCCATAGAACACTGATGAAGGTGGAAAATCTGCCACATTAGACGGCAGAGAAAGAACATAAATTGAGTAAAATATGAATCTTTATCTTCCATTGTTTCAAGTGAAATATTACAATAGGTTGCCTTTATATAAAAAATCTATTGTTAAAATACAAAAATATAAAAATAAAGGAACTTAAATATTCTCATAATATATTTTAACAAAATCAAATATTCTCATAAAGTGTTTTGTTGATGCACACTCATTTGTTGAGACTAATGTAACTAGGCCTTTAGAGGTACCCATTTGAATATTTTGAAGGGCAGCATTTTAATTGTGCTTGTAGGGCAATTTTTGATGAGTAAAGCAAATTAGGACAGAAAATGTAAGACACTGAATTAACAAAATCCAATATGGAGCGATTTTGCTGGTCATTGAAAAAACTTACATCACATCAGATTTTGTCATTTGCCCAGTGTTTCACTCTGATTCATAGAGTTGCTCATTTTTTATTTTTGAATTCTGATAAAATGCTTATCCTGTGTCTTCGTTGATTTTTGATTGAACATTGAAGCAAATATGACTAGTTCTTTTGAAATGGCCTGCTGAATGATTTTGTGTTTCCTTATTAATTTGAAGGGAATGGTGGAGCTGGAACACAAGAGCAAAGTTCCAGGGAAGATGCACGCTTGCTGCATGATGCCCTGTTGCGATGCTTCTTGGCTGCGTAGATGTGTCAAGAATATAAGGAAGAATTGCCAGTTTGATCCTTATCACTTGTTTACGCAGTATATATGCTAATGCTACAAGGCGCTTAGAAAAGTTGACTAAATTCTGGTGTACTTTGTCTCCTCAAAATTCTATTTTTATATTTGTAATACTGATTGATTTTTAAATTATTTAGGCAAAAATTCTCTTTTTACTACCTTGTTTTTGTTGGAAAAACATGAGGAGTGCAGCACCTTGCACGGCTATGCTTATAGCATTAAATCGTCGGAATGAACCTTCAAGCTCCTTGCTTGAATGTTCAACGAACAAGCACTCAAGCATTTTGTTCAGATCAACCCAAAACCAACTTCTTCTTGAATCAATTTTGGGGACTTTCTTCACAGCCTATCACTTGCTGTGTTGTGTGTAGAGAATGGCATTCGGGTTTCTATTTATAGGCTCCAATATGTTCAAAGTTACGAGGCACCATTATGCACATCATAATGGCTATTGCACCTATTGCAATAGCCCTCTTAATTACTTCAATCCAAATTCAAATAGGTTCAGCCTAATTATAATCTCTCTTAAGAAAACAATTCAACTCACTACACATGCTCCAGCATAAGATTCCCATCCCAAAAGGGTGTGGGTTCAAATCCTACCATTAGCACTTTTAAACATATGGACCAGTGTACGCCCATGTGGCAGTCCACATATAACATGATGACACTTGACACAATCTCATTGGATTTGACCTCAGGTACAAGTTGAATTTTGATCAAACGAATCTCATCGAAAAACTAGTTCCATTTTGATCAAACTAATCTCATCGGAAAACTAGTTCCGGCTCAAAGAGTGCTTTTTAAATAAAATTTGCTTCTTTTTAAGAGGGAATGGTGCTTCTTGTGTTTCAACCAGCTGAGGAAGGAAGGGGAGGAGCAAAGAAAATGTTGGATGCTGGAATACTGGAGAATATTGATGCCATCTTTGGGTTGCAAGTCCACCCTGATGTGCCTGTAGGTCAAATGATCTCCAAAGTTGGTAGCATTGCGGTGGGAGGCGGCTTTTCAAAGGCGGTAATAACCGGAATTGGGGGCATGCCGCTTTCCCTCTGAGTTCGATAGACCCAGCATTGGCAGCTTCAAATATTGTCGTTAGCTTATAATATCTTGTTTAAGGAGAAGCTCACCCATTGGATCAGCAGGTTTCTTTTGTCTTCTACATCGAATAAGATTATGCAATTTTGTAATTTGACATGCCATTGCAGGAGGTAACAGTTGGGATGTTTCAAGGAGGCAATGCTGTGAATGTCATTCCAGAATGGGTTACTATTGCTGGCACTTTCCGAGCATTCTCACATAAAAGCTTAAACTTCCTCACGCAAAGAATTGAAGAGGTATCCCCTAAACTAGTTTCCATGATTTAGTTTTGATGTCTACACTAATATTCTTTGACAAACGGGTTATAACAACAGCTGTGCAGATATGTGACACGACAGTTGATTTCATGTTAACAGATTCACCTTGATATCCTCTGCTTATAAATAGTAAATAACCACACAAGCTAAAGTTGCAGATGACATAGTTGGCACACACAATGTTAAAGAACTCGAGCTCTTATGCAGCTTAGAAGATCTTACATTTTTCCAAGAGGCCATCCCCTGGTACTATTACTTCTTTGGTATGCTCCTACACTCTCTTTACTTCCAAGCCGATGAAGATGCACTTCCTTATGGTGCAGCACTTCACGCATCTCTGGCAGTGAGGTATCTTCTTCAGCACCAACCAACAACTGAGTGAAAATCTGATGCCCGGCCTCTCTTCGTGTAAGCCTCTGTCCTATTGTAGCAGACCCCACATGCCATATTGATCTATGATTTTCTAGCCTTGTCTGAAGAGGGTGGTTTCAGAATTTGAATTACCACATTGTATTCCAAACCGAGTGAAAATCATTAATTTTCTGCATTAAAGTGTGTCAGTGTGCTATACCAAAAACGTCCTCCAGAAGTCATTTATGAACATCAAATTTTCATGTTGGATAATTTACATGTATTTCCTCTTTTAGCAATGTTGATGTCAAATTGTAGGTTCCTGAAAAGGCAATTAGATCATTTGAAAATTATAAGATGTGAAATTGCTTTGCTCCCCCCTAGAAACCTAGATTCCCTCTGGATGAGACCATCATTCTTTTGTTTGAAAAGCTGAAGAGCTGTGTTCTGATAGTTCAATTCAACCATACAAGGTAGGATCAAAATTAAATGCAAGCAACACCTACTAATATTTCTCTCATGAATGACCATTCTAGCTTATCATATGCTTTATCAATATCGATCTTTAGGAGGAGATCATCTTATATGGAAAGGACTCAATCCTTGTAGCAGTTATCTTGGATATAACCTTGTAAATCATATTGTAGTGATGGTTTGGGTTGTCAACATTTAGTGCAGAGGAAAAAGGAATGATAGAGTAGTTATCAAAGGAATGATAAGAGTGGTTATCAAATGCTGGAATAGCTCAGTTGGTTAGAGCGTGTGGCTGTTAACCACAAGGTCGGAGGTTCAAGCCCTCCTTCTAGCGCATGCATTCACCTACTTTTTATTATTTGTTGTTCCTAGCCCATACATTCGGCTGCTTTTGATCTATTATTGTTGTGATAAAAAATCTCTCTAAAACTTACGTCTTTATTAAAGATGGTAATGTCTCAATTATGACAAAAAAAAAAGAGATAATTGTGAGTTGTGAAGAAAGACTAGATAAGGTAAAGTGGTCATTAGCTTTTGCTTCCTTTGGGTGGGAGAGGATGGATCATCCCGGTGCTGCAAGGCTCTCTCCTCTCTTGTTCATGCCCCCAGAGAAAAAGTTTTCAAAATGAGAAAACTTCAGATGCCAATTCTAATAGTGGATCTAGAGCATTTGGAGCAAACTTTCTTGCAAAAAGAAAACAAGTGTTAGTCTCTTCATCATTGTAAGTGCAGTTTTCCCCATGGATAATTCACATCTAAAACTTACATCTTTATTAAAGATGGTAATGTCTCAATTATGACAAAAAAAATTTGCAATTTTGCAGTCCAAGGAGATGGTGATGGAACCTCTATCTGATATGGTACAGAATCGTTACATTGTTTTGGTCATTATTCTACCATGAACTACTCGGGAGTCCAATCTTCTACATAGAAGAGAGAATAGAGATAATTGTGAGTTGTGAAGAAAGACTAGATAAGGTAAAGTGGACATTAGCTTTTGCTTCCTTGGGGTGGGAGAGGATGGATCATCCCGGTGCTGCAAGGCTCTCTCCTCTCTTGTTCATGCCCCCAGAGAAAAAGTTTTCAAAATGAGAAAACTTCAGATGCCAATTCTAATAGCGGATCTAGAGCATTTGGAGCAAACTTTCTTGCAAAAAGAAAACAAGTGTTAGTCTCTTCATTATTGTAAGTGCAGTTTTCCCCATGGATAATTCTCATCAAGAATTCCTTGGTAATATCAGGCTGCCCAAATGTGGCCGGGTGAGCACCGCCTCTTGACCAGTCTACCCAAGTGACACTCCTGTTTGCTACAAGTTGTGGAGATTGCATGCTGAGCATTGTTGGGAAGTAGTGTTCATCAACATAACAAGCTGGTTTGCAGAACTCTTTGAATTTTGGATAGAAGAATGTGTCCTTGACAATGTCCACAGCGAGCCTTCGATTGACTTCAAACCACTGTGATCCTTTGCGCCATTGCTCGAGGTAAATTAAGGGGGCCATGTTCCCATTGTAGCGACCTCTCCCACAAGGTCCTGGATCATCAAAAACACTCATGAAGCCATGCTGGGAGTTCATAAGGTAGTTGTAGATAGTGCTGAAGTTGCGAAGAGGAATGCATGCCTCTGAAATGAGGATGAATCGCTCGTTGGCAAAATTAAGCAATGCATTAGCTAGGAGTCTTCTCTCTGCATCACACATGCTCATCGTCCCCCATTCCACTTCCTGCAAAAATTTAGGGATGTTTAACTGATTAGGTCAAAAATAGCAAATCAATTTCTGAAACAAGCGGAAAACAAAGGAATGGATGCTGTGGAAGAGACCCCAACAAATGAACTATAGATGCAGAGGACTTAGTTAACCCGTTATTTATTCGATTGTACTTCCATTTTAATATCTATCAACCATCAATTTCTTTCAATTTTCAATTACCCTATAGATGGAGTCTTCAAATCTAATGCTATGCAACTAAATTCCAAAATATTGGACTAAACTAAACCTAGAATCAACATATCTTGTACTAATGTCGTAGGTTCACACTGACAGCCATCCTAACCCCAATCCAACCATCAAAAAGAAAAGAAAAAAGAAAAAAATCTTGTTTAACAAACCCATATTTTCCTGGCCCATATCCTTTGACTTATGTTAAAACAAATACTTGTTCATTTTGCCTTAAATCTTTCATCCTTCCCTACCAAACAAGTGGGTAGACGGTGGAAGGCACTAGAGACTGAAATATGAACTTCCTCTGCTACAAGGAACCAAGCGCATTTCTCTGTCTAGCTAGCTTAGAAAACAGTTCTTAGTCTATTTTGGGAACACCAACTCATACTAAAGGGCGATCCATGAATTTTATTTTATTTTTTTTGAAAAAAAAAAGAAAAAAAAAAAGACTAATGTGTTTCGCCATTAAGAACATTGGATTACCTATCAAGGTTATGTATCAAATTGGAAAAAGGGAAAAGAGAGAAATCTAGCAAAGTATCTTGTGATCATCCTTACTGCAAATTATTCAACAAAATGGACCACAAAATTTTCAAAAATATTAAAAACGGGTAAACCTTTTCTTCCTATAAGATCAATTCTGCCTACACTAACATCTCGAGTTCGACTTCGAAGTTGCTTGAAATGCATCAACAAATAAGCAAGTCTGCAACTTTCTTTACCTTTGCTTTGTTATTTTCTCTCGAACATCTTATTTTCCGACGTGAAAAGGCAAGATGGAGTAAAATTGAAAAACTCATGATGAGAAACAAAGATTAGAGAATAATATCAGAAAACAAGTACATTATGACTGAAGTACCCATCAGAAAACAGCAAAAATAGACCGAACATGTACAATAATTTAGGGGGTGAAGACATTGGGTATTACCTGACTGGGAATTTGTCTGCCATAGAAGACTGATGAAGGTGGAAAATCAGCAACATAAGATGGCAGAGAATGGACATAAATTGAGTAAAGCCCTTCATGACCCTTAAAAAACCTTTCCCAAATAGGTGCCATTGGAAGAGATCCTCTAGTCAAGAACATGAACGCAATCTTGGGAGTCCTCTCAAAGGGGTAGTCCTTAATTTGTGGGACCAGTGAAGCCCTCCAAAGCAATTCCGTATCATTCATTTGATGCATCAAATTTGATGGAGGCCTAATCCAACGCTCCAATTTGTTTGGCTCTTCAAAACAAGGCAAAAATGTAGACTTTGCGACAGGTACAACGTTATGTCCTCCAAAATACCTTAGTGTGTATATACTAGCAAGTGAACATGCAAGACCCATGAATAAAAACATCAAGCAAAATTGTAAAACTTTAAGAGGAAAAATCTTTGATGAGTTTCCTGTTTTTGGATCCTTCCCTTCTTCCATTGCTAATAATCTTGCAAGTGACTTCATCTTCAGATTTTCCAACGAAATTGAATTTCTGGGTCTTGGTCTTCGCACAGAATTGAATCCTAAAATCCCCAAAAGGGTTTCCTTCAAAATTGGCGTTGGTGATTAACTTCGAAATCTTGAAGAGGGGTTTGGAGTTTGGTGATTTAATCCAAAAAATAGGGAGACGACCAAATTTGTACAAAATTAAATTTTACTCAAACACAACATGAGGGATTGTGTTTTTATAGAAGTCATGTGGAATAAATGGAAGAATAAAGACATTTTATACAACAGAAGTACCCTGTCACGCCGTCCCCCCTTTCTTGATTTCCGCCAGAAACCATTCAATGCGACAATTTATGTTTCTCTAAGAAAAAAAAAAACACAATAGAAAATTTCATAAAAAGTAGGTTTGGATGGACTGACTTGGAATGAAAAAGAAAACATCAGGAAAAAATGGCTGTATTTGTTTTATTTAGAAACCTTTATATAAAGAGAAAAAAAATGAATTGATTTTTATTTTTAATTTATTTTCAAAAATAAAAAGAAAATGAGACAAGAGAAAATTTAACTCATTCTAACATTTTAATATATTAAATTTAACCTTAAGAAATATTTAACTTCCGACAAATTCTACGCCAAATCTTTTCTTTTCTAAAATTTCCAAACAAAATAAAAAAAAAATCATTATTTTCCTTCTTTTCTTTTTTTAAATGAAATAAAAATTAGAAAAGATTTCACAAGAGATTCATCAAAATTAAATATTTTCCTATCATTATTTTAAAAGAAATTTGAGATATTAAAAGATTAGACTTGATCAAATTTTTTTTCTCTCTTTTTCTTTTTATTTTTAGAAAGAAAAATTTTAAGATAAAAAATTAATCTATTTTTTTTCTCTCACATAAGACTTCCAAATAAAAATAAAAACTTTCTCTCTTAATCTTTTTTCTTTATTTATCCTGAATCAATCTTTCTTTCTTATTCTTTTCTCTTTCCTTATCCTGAATCAATCTATCCAAACATGCCGCCAAACCATGTGTAGAGGCTAGGGAGAGAGAGAGAGAGAGAAGCGGGTTTATTTCAAGGCAAATAGGTTGTTTTTTCCTTCTTCGACACATGGACGGTCCCATGACTTTTGTTAAAATTGAAAGCCTTATCAACATGGGGGGCTGGGGGGCGGGGGGGGGAGGGATTTGTTTAGGGTGGAGAAACCTATGACTAAAATCCAAGTATATGACAAAATTTGATTTGTCCAAAGTTTGATTTTGAAACGTTATCACCGACGAAGAATACGCGTGGGGTATATGTGCATGACTTAGCTTCCTTTTCCTTCTTGTATTATTTGTATTTTTCTAAATTTGGGTCTTTTGTTTTGGTCTCTATCTTCTCAATCATACTAACTGAATGACATTTGTCCTAGACCAACCTTAAACACAATTCAATGTTGATTCTTCGTTCACCTTCTCCAATTTTATGTTTCAAAATTCAAATCCTCATATAATAATAAAAAGAATATTAATTTTTCATTCAATCATCATAAAGTCTTTGTCCAAGGATTATAACTCTTCATAACCATTTGTTTCATTGGCCCAAATACTTAATATATATACAAATATATATAATTTATATTAAGAAAATTTGAATTCGAAATCTTTAATAAAAAGAAAAAAAATTAATATCCGTTGATTCATAGTTTATTTTGACATATTTAATACTTTTCTTAATCTCTAATTACAAGGAGATCGGGAGTAAATTATTAAATGATGCTTCCTAAAAAGGGATAAAGTACCCCATGATTCATGTGCCTTTTTCTTTTCACTTTCTATTTATTAGTTCTTTTTCCAAAGTCCCCCAAAGCATGTGACAACAAAAATTTCTAAAAATTTTACTCTATTTGAATCGAATTTATTTAATAATATCATGATTTATAAAAAAAAAAAAATTAAAAAAGAATCCTCTTGAGTTCAGTAAAACAAAAATTATTAAGATTGAATCAAAATTATGATGTATATTGACACTAGGAAAATCATTAATTATCAAGTAATTCAATCATTAATTATCTACTCTCTGACTAGTTTTAATAAAAATATAAACTGATATAATAATCTACATTTGTTTCAAATATTACAATTTCATCATAAATATATATAATTATATAAAGCAAAAAATACTTAAAATATTTAAATATTTATGAATATTTTACAGAATATATAACTCAAAATATCTATTTTAATATATGAATATTTTAAAATTATTAATAAAACTATTTATTTTATATACTATTTATGAAATTTTAATATCAATTATCCTTTATTATAATTTAATTAAGTATTAAAACTTATATAAATTATTTTACCAAAAAAATTTACTTAAAAAATAGTTTTTTAAGACAAAACTGACAAAAAATTACTCATTTTGAATTTAAAATTCTTAATTATTACTCTAACATATAAAAAATAAAAGCTTTTAACTTGGAAAAAAAAAAAAAAGGCCAAACATGCTCTAAATTAAAACAGTTCTCCATCACTATTTTTTTGCTCCAAAACAATGGCACTATTTTTTTTTTTGGGCCTATTTTTTAGTCCAAAACAGGACTGTTATACCAATCAAGTCAAGTTCGAGTCGCTCGCGAACTACTCGGTCAACAATTGGACTTGACTTGATTTTGATCGAACTTAAGTCGAGATTAAACAGCTTCATTATATAATTAAATCAAGTTCCAATAATAGAATTTTAGATTCAAAAACTCATTGATTAACTTAATAATATATATTAATATATATTATATATATACCTTTATATCATTATAATATAAAAAATAAAATAAAATAATCTGTTATATGAAAATCAAATTTTCGAGTCGAGTTTGAATGGTTTTATTATACAATCGAGTTCAAGTCCTATTATTACTACTCGTTAAAGTTTAAATTCGAGTTCTAACAAAGAAATACTCAGAATCGACTCAACTTAAATACACTCCTAGTCCAAAACAATGACAATTATAACCATTTTAATACCATTCTTCTAAATAGTGAAATCTAGTCACATATGAGGGGATGAAAAAAAAATGAAGCTATACTGCCATAACTAGGGGTGACATGAGTTGAGCTCGAGTATTATGATACCCGAGCTCGGCTCGAGTTTTTTTTAGGTGAGCTCGACCTTGTCAAACTTGAATTTCTCAAGGTCGAAGTATAATCAGGTAATGTTATCAGGTAATATAATCTAGATTTGTATTTCTCGAGCTCACATTTGAACTCAAAAGTGTCACGAATAATATCATCAAGTAGTATCGTCCATGTTTGTATTTCTCGAACTCGAGTTCGATCTCAAAATGTTACAGATAGTGTCATCGAGTAGTGTTATCGGATATTTAATATATAAAAATATTTAAAAAAATATAATTAAATATTCAGGTAACTCGTCGGGCTTTCGAGTTCGAGCCTGAGGTTCCTTAGCCCGAGCTCGAGTCAAGTTTTCGTGACACTACCCAAGTATCAAATCAGCCCTAGCCAAAACTGGTCAAATTCTCAAAACTAAAAATAATATTAGGAAGACCCCAAAATTCAAAAATTTAACACCAAAATTGGGATTGCTAGGTTTCGCTGGCTAAGCTTAGCACGAGCACAATGAGATTACCAACGTAGAGTCCTAAGAATGACGCTGTACATTCATTACTCACGCACCACCATCATTTTAGCTAAAGCATCAATCATGTGTGATTCCATGCGAAAGGACATGTATAGCAATATACATCATTCATTCACCAACATCATTCTATGCCTATGACAAAAGGCACCTGTACTCATTTGATTTAAAGTAGGAAGCCATTATAAATGGCCCAAGGCAGGAGAATTAGTGAATCCAAGACCATAGTTAAGAGAAAGGAAAACCTGGGGTTTCAACCATCAAATACTTGTAACTCTCTCATATGTGGTTATCAATCAACAGCTGAACAATCAGATTCATGACTCAAGGAATGATAGCTTAGATTCGATAGTTAGAGAGGTTATGGACATTCCATTGGATCAAAAGTCAAATTTATAAAATCAATTCTTAATCGGTCGTACCAACACGACATGCATCAGAAACTGGCAGATGGATAACACCCTAAGCTCACAGATGGTTTCTATTTGGTCATTCTCATATCAAATATCAGACAACATTGGAAATAAGAACCAAACTCAACATGTAGAATAGGCCATTTTCAGTCAAACAAATACATGGTCCTTTAAAAAGAAAAAAAAAAGCAGTAAACAGGAAAAATGAGAAGAAAATAAGGATGGTAGATGCAACATAAGTTTTAAAATCAAGGATTCCTGAATTGAAGCACTTCTGAGACTTCTACAAGATAGCTTACTTCTCTGAAGAGTTGGGACCTCTCTTCTTCCCAAATCCAACAACTGCAAATCACAAATAAAAACACAATTCCAGTAAATATATTTGAAATTTTTGTTTTTGAAAACTTTATTTAACAAGGATCTAACAATCTTTAGATAGTTGTCACATGCCACAAACCTTGATAAATCAATTTCTTGCTGAAATTTGAAACATAATATAACACAAAATGTGCACATGGATCAATTCATTCTAAACCACTATCCATGTCCAAGATGAACGATGCATCACAAAAGTTGAATTGCAATGTTCAGTCTCATATTAGAGACTGTTTGTGTCCATAGTGAGCTAAGTGAAAATGAATCCAGAATATCTGGTATTCTCCTATAGGGTTCAGACACCAACTCAACAATATTTTGACCCAATGTTTCTGGATCTCCTATTCCGTTGAACTCAAGGTTTAAGTGTCTCGTGATTTCTAAGCCATGTCTCTTTATGAAAGGGACAAAATAAATGCTTAATCTCTACCCTAAAAAATGGTCTGCACACCCAACTTCCTGCGTCCCAGTAATTCAGTTATCACAAAAGGCATATTTTGGACCTTTTAGTATAACAGAAAAGCAGAGAGGTGGGAATTTTACAGAATAATATTATGCATATGAAGTTCCATGTTAACACAAGTCATTCAGGTTGCCCACCACACTTTTTCTACCCCAATGGCACAATAATCCATGTACTTGATGCATAAACATGCAGGTAACAAGACATTTTGTATTTGCCCTTCCCTCCTCCCCCCCCCCCCAATACCATACATATCCAAAGGCGCGAACAAGTTCTGTGACTTACTTCAAACGAGATCAAATTGCACCTTGCAAGACAAAATTACAGTTCAACCAACACAATGGTCGTGATTACAACACGTAAACCATAAGGGTTGCCTTTGAAAGTGTTAAGTGCCCATAGTGGTCATGAAGCTGCACTCTTTCCACCACTACAACTCATAAAAGATTTACTGTCCTCCCACTTACTCGCTCCAATGACTCCTTCCAGATAACAGCTAATTAATCCGCACCATAACAATTATGCATTGAAGACCATACTCTCATGGATGATAAAAGACCTTCCAATTACTTAAATAATCAATTATTTGATCTAGATAACCAAAGAAAATTTCACACTCTGTCCCAAGCTATGTAAACACTAGTACCAATAAACCTCTTCTAAATCAAAATCACAACAAACCACACAAGAAAAACAGGACAAGGTATGATAAAAAATTGCCCAAACATGACGCAGCAAATTTGTGCCCAGAAAAAAGCATAATTTGACAAACCAAAAATAATCACAAAATACCCAGATGAATAAATAAAAAATTAAGTCCACAACGAAATGAAAACAGAAAACCATAACCACGAACTCAAAATTACAAAAACAAAAAGGGTTTGGGTGTAAACATACCGGCAGTGACAAAACGACGGTTGTACTGCATGCGCTTGTGAGCGCGACCCCTTGGCTTCTTCTTCTTGTCTTGCTTCGCTACTTTTGGGGTTTGCCCTCTCACCTTCCCGGCACGAGCCAACGATCCGTGAACCTTTCCTGCAAACAACACAAAACAAAGATAAAAAACACAAACCAAAGTTCGACTGAAGCAGACAGCGTTGAAAACCTAATTTCTCTTACCCATAACTGAAAGCTACTGGTTGAAGCTAGTGAAGACGGTGAGCCGAGAGAGAGAGAGAGAGAGAGAGAGAGAGGCAAGCGTGAGATGAGATTTTTAAAGTTAGGGTTTTGGTGGCTTGCTATGCTATGTGGTGGTGAGAAATTGGGGCCTTCTGTGTGTACGTGAGGATCGAACGGCTGAAAATTGTTCGACTTTGAGATGGGGCTCGGATGAAGAGAGAGATCTAGGCCATGGAGAAGGGTTATGCAGAACGACGTCGTTTCTGGGTTATGCAGAACGCATTCGTTTCTTCTGTTGGGAACTAGATACGGTCTCGGCCCATCCATTGAATATTTGGGCTTACGAGTGAGCTGAATATGGGTCTGGCAGCCCACTTTGCCTTATAGGCCTGCCCGTCTCCGAAGATAGATCAAATGTTATTTCTGACGAGAAATAATAATAATAATTTTTATTATTATTTTATAAATCACCCATATTCAAAAATCACATCGAACCGATTAAATTCGATTCAAGTAAAATTAGACTTTTAAGAGAAAAAACTTTTTAGATATTTATTTTTTTTATACATAAAATTCGAATTTAAATTTTTATTTAAAAGATAATAATACCTAACAATTGAACCAGTTAGATATGTTTTTTTTTTTTTAAGCAAAGAGGGAAAAGACCCCAATTACACGCGAAACCCTAGTTCTAAACCCGGTTTCTATTTGTAGTATTATTCTTGTGCATATTGTGATAAAGTTTTGCTTTTGAAGCATTACTGAAACAATGGCTTGGTTTTGATTTTCTTCGAAACTAATTTTGTTATATAAGTTTTTTTTTTTAAATATTCTTTTTTCTATATGTTATGTTATGTATATTCTTTTACTTTAGCAAAGAAATGTCAAGTTTCATAATTTCATTGTTTGAACTAGGACAAGTATGAAATGTGAATGCTAAATATGATGAATGGGTAAAATCCATGCTTGAGACGAGCTTGTTGGTTATGATAATAACATTGGGATCATGGACAACCATGCGATAGGTTTCAGGATCAGCCACTCCTTCCTTGGCATGCCCTTCCTTGGGCATGACTGATAAGCCCTTGGAATGCCCATCCTTTTCTATCGGAAATGGGGCGTGTGGGGCAATAGTTATGATCCACTCCATATCCTTCATAGTAAGTTAGGTTACATGAAAAAGGGAAATGAAAATAAAAAGATAGAGTAATATTTTATAAAAATATAGAAAACAAAAATGTGAGTATACACATAAATATAAAATATATAAAGATTTTTATATAAATATTAATTATTTTATACAAATAATAGAATAATTATATTTTATAATAAAAATCTAAAATTTTCAAATATATAATTATTAATCATAAGAGGAATAACATAAAATAAAAATTATAAATAAATAATTCATTAAATATAAAAAGATATATAAATATAAAAATATAAAATTTTTTATGTAAATATTAATTAATTTAATGTGTTGAGATGTTTTAAAAAAAATTTAAAAATAGAAAATGTAAGTATTGAAAAATTTCTGTATATGTTAGAGTCAACCGGCATAAATGATATTCACTTTCTTATACATTCAAATTTACAGAACATGTCCTATTCAAAAAAGAAATAAATTATAGAATATGTTTATACATATTGCATTGCATAGGGATGAATAACATTCTATACATAATTTTTTTTCTTTTACAATGAATGTTGCAATGCCACTCTATATGCATGTGATGCCTTTGTAAAATAATATAAATGGGTTTATTCGATACACAAGATACTCCGAACTTAATGTGAGGGTAAAAATAGAAGAAAAATGAACGTATATATATAATCTTCCTTTTATACTTTTACAACGCATACCTTTATAAAATAATGTATTTAAAATAAAATATATTACAAGTAAAAACACCATTCGTCCCATATTTCAATTGCTGATTTGCTATTGCAAAACCTGTAAAGATGCTTTTGATTATGAAGTTTTCACCCCTTTGTAATCCAATGGATGAAACGATCAACTCTTCATAAAAACGAAGCAAATGGCTATTTGACTTGATATGAATCAAGAGGTCATAAATTCAAACCATACCATGATACCTTTTACCTTCTTCAATGTTCCACCATCTTAAGGACCCTCTTGAGCCAACAACGTTTTCGATCAGATTAATTTTAGAAATTTTGGTTTTCAAAGAACTGAAGTTCAGCAATTGCAAAAAGCTTAACAAGTTTTTTCCGGAAATGGCTGACAAAGCCTAGTTCATGTCCAAGTGAACTGGAACTGGACAATGACTTACAGGAGCTTGATCAAGTTTGGCTTGAAAGTGATGATTATCCAGAAGGAGCCATCCTCGTTGGGACTCCTAAGACTGAACATCAGAAGACTGCGTCTCCATTCAAATGAAGCTGGAGTCCATTAAGTGATGGCACTGGTCATGAGGTCTACTCTTATACACACAATGCCCCAAAAAAAGATTCAAAAGTGTTCGTTAATTTCTATGAGACCTCTGGTCTTATGTCGATGTAAATTGTTAGTATGCCAAGGATCACAAGCAAGAATCAATGTATGGAACCCCAAAACAGAGCAAAGTGAACTTGGTCTCTCTCAACTGTGGGTCGTCGTAGGCCAATCTGCTAATCTGAACACTGTTGAGGCTGGTTGGATGGTAAGACAGTACAGCAACAACATTATTAATCTCAAAATTTGAGCTTAATCGTTTGAAAAATAAATATAAAAAAATAAAAATAAAAATCATCACAAATATACACCATTCAAATGCATTTATAATGCAAAAAATGATGATTTAATTTACTTTAATTCTTTTACGCCACTTATTTCTATCTAAAATCATCTCTTCAATTAACTTTTTATCTGTCATATCTTTGCGAATATATTGCATCCAGATTTTTAACGGTTTATATCGTCGTTTCACTAAATTTTCTATATTTAAGTTCTCGATTCTCCTAATTGATGCATTTTTAGGTCTTTATTACACATATTCAAACCACCTTAAGCAATACTTTCACGTCTTATCCACAATTGACTTCACTCCTAATTTAATACGTATTTATTCATTTTTAATCCTATCTTTCCTACTTTTACCATACATTCATTTTAACATTCTTATCTTAGTTATAGCTATTTTCTTCTCTTGTTTTTGTTTAATGACCTAACATTTGATATCATATAGTAATACAAGTTTTATTGTCGTTCTATAAAACTTCACATTTAGATAGAGTGACACTATGCGATCATAAAAAATTATAGATGTCCTTCTCCATCTCATCCTGCCCACTTGAATCTTATAGTTTACATCATCATCCATATTGTCGTCATTTTGGATAACAAACCTGAGATATCTAAACGCTTACTTTTTGGTATATCATATTCTTCTAATCTAACCATTTTTTTATTGTTCTGATAATTATCACTAAATGTATATTTCATGTATTTCGTTTTAGATCGGCTCAAACTGAATTCTCTACACTCTAATATGTCTCTCTATAACTCTAATTTAGTATTAATACCATCTTTAGTTTTATCTATCAATACTATATCATTATCATTTACAAAGAATATATATCATGATATTTCATATTGGATGGTAAGATAGTAACTTTGATCAAAACTTTCAACAAATAGTAACCATATTCATAGTGGATATTTTTTAGATTATTTTTTTTTCTTGTTTGCTTTTTCTTTCCCTTTCCAATTTTTCATTTGTTATCTATCAATATTTTGACAAATCATTTTATTGATCTTGTACTTGTTTCATGGGTGAAACAGAACAATGGCTACCACTTGCTATAATCATGACTGCCCTGGTTTCACGCACATAAACAAAGTGTTTCACCTTGGTGCCAAGCTAGAACCTGTTTCCACTTATAATGGAAAGCAATATGAAATTTTCATATTTCTGTACAAGATAGAACCTGCAGAATCTAGGTTTTGGTGTAAAAATGACTTACCAATATGTCACTAACATAACCTTAATTTTGCCCAAACAACATTTCAGGACCAGTCAAGTGGAAATGGAAATGGTGGCTTAGATCTCAAAATCTAGATATAGGATACTTCGTCCCTCTTTACAAGTTTAGCCGCCAGTGCTACATCTCTAGGATGGGTTGGTGAGATATTGAATAGAGGAATGAGCAGCCATCACACTACAATGCAAATTGGAAGTGGTCACTTTGCTGGTGAAGGATATGGAGAAGCAAGCATTTCAGCATTTTGCGAATCATGGACAACCGCTGCAAGTTCAAGACACGGAAGCACTCAGACCAGTTGTAACAAAGGCAAGTTGCTATGGTTTACGTATGGTAAACAGAGGCACTACATATGAACAACACTTCTTTTATGGTGGTTCTTGAGATTCTGCAAATTGCCAATGAAATGTAAAATGTAATGATGGGTAATGGTTTTTTTTTTTTGTATCAACAGGTCTATTGCCAATAAAATTGTCTAAACAGTACAATATCACAGAAGTATTGGAGAAGCTGCAAACTGATCAACGTAAGACAACCTGGACTAGGAGAGAATCCAGTTTAATAACACTAGCATTCCGTTCAATAGTGAAATACGGGAGCAAAATCGGAATACCTAGTTGATATTTAATCAAAATATTTACACTGTCAACATATATAATCTGACAGTATATAACACAATACACAAAAGTATAAGAGAAGCCACAAAGTTTTATCGTCACTCTCCCACCAGTTTCTCAACTAAGAGTTAATTGTCATAGTTTATGCTATTCATATTGTTTCCTCTCCTGCTGTATAGACCGAAAAATGCGAGCTGCAGATTCGCTAGCTGATCTGGGGTTATGGGGCACTACCTTAATAACCCGTGTTGGAGGCTCAACACTATGCATCTGAGTCATTTGCTCAGAAACCTGATCTGCAGGTGCCATTGGAAAAAGAGGAAGTGCATCTCCTTGGACTCTCTCCAAGGGACTGCTTGCAGTACTCCCCTGCATGTCACTATCTTTTGATGCCTGAAACTTCTTTCCAACGCAATAAGAATTTGCCTCACTTTTCTGGCTTGACATGTTACATGAGCGTTGATAATGTATGAAATTAATGTGCCCCACTGATGATTGATCCAGAGTCTTATTTGAGTGCAGTCCAATAAATGGGCTCGTGTGCTCAACCGAACCCAAGAGAGATGGATTCATGACTGGCATGCCATATGGTGGAAAGTAGGCTTGGCACAGTGGTGGAGTACCTGGAAAAATCCCAATCCCTTGGTGGTCAGAAGCAGGAACACCATGAGCCGTATTCATCATATCACCTCCCAATGGTGTCAAGCCGCAACCTCCATATGTTGGTGCCATAAAGCCTCCAGCTGGAGGGCACGGCCCACTATAGGGCTTGTAGATAAGACCCTCAGAGGGGGACATAACTGGAACTAGCCACTGGTTCCCATGTGGAGGGTGGAAACACCAAGATGGCAGTTTTACATCTGTTGCCACAGATGCTGCTAATGCGTTGCTGGAAGAAAGCCCACAATTAGAGCGTACAGTAACAAGTCCTTTGTTTGTATCATTCTTGAGAGAAGGAAGAGGAGGTTTTGGAACAGTGTCATTAGTTCTGCATTCTGTGGTGGCAGTTGGTTTCCGTGGCTCATCTTTTTGCATCACAGATGGAGCCTCAACAATATATTCTAATGTCTTCTTTTCAGGGGATGCTTTCAGCTTGCTCATGTTCTGATTATCCTCTAGCAGCAAATCTGGTGAACCAGCAATAAGCTTCTGCACCTGCATGGTGTCAAAAAGATAAAATGTTAAATCATACTGTCCCCAAATGAAATTCATGGAAACTGACAGAGAGAAATTTCAATTGGCTGAACCACCAATTAACTCAACAGGACACCAGCTCACCTTTATTAGTCTATGCAGCTCAAAAACTTGCACCGCAAAAACTCTTTGTTGACTGAAAAAAGTAGCATAAGCGTCAAACTTTCTTATTGGCAGTGAACAGGCAAATAGACCGGGTTCGCAATGTTATAATGATGGCACACACCATGTAACAAAAAAAAAAGAGAAGGAACGCAAGAATTTAGGTGATTTGTGTAAATTGCAATATCCATGGGCAAGGGAGGATCATTAGTCCACCATCGGGGAACGGGAGTACAGAAATAATAGGAAGACGCAAGAGAACAGTCTGAGATCCATAAGCCCCATTCAGCCAATATTTCAGTGGCTAACACAAAATCATAAATAAAATACATATTATAATGCCAAGAGTGTTCCCTTCATTCAGGCTACAAAAATGGGGTGTCAAGTTGCTCTCCAAAATTACTAGGATCAGGTCTTTGGACGGGCGAAAAATCAAAGTTCTAAGTATTCAAACTATCTAACTCTTCAGTGCCTTTCATGCTAAAATAAGCAACCTAGACAAATACAGATTAGTGGACTCGTGAAAGCTATATAATTTAGGTGGATCTGCAGCAGAAACCTAGGTGCCCCTGTCTAAGACCCTAATTCGCCCCCCTACAGTACCACTAAGCCAACAATGACATAAAAATTATACATAAAATGTTCAACCATCAAATCAATAGCATTAATTTACAACCACATGTTACACAAACATTATAGTGAAGTATAACAATCAAAATCTGGTTCAAGCAAGGGGCAAGAAGATCAAATCGCATTTTTGTTTCTCTAAGTTATAAATGGAAAGTAATCCATCCCCATGTTGTTTCCCGTGGGAAGGGAACCTTGATGGAACTCCACTAATCAAGATAAACAAAAAGAAAAGTCACAGCTAGCATAATCAAAGCTCTAATGAGCTCCCACACTTAATAATAGGACTTCACATAAAAACAAATTCATTGGAATTTAGTTGTTTGAAGTTCTCAAGAATGGATGAAGATTGCTTGAAGAACAATGAAGAATTCAGCTCTGACAAGCACTGCAGCAGCGGTTTCACTTTCATCCTTGCGTCACAGCACCACTCTCAGGCATCCTTCCTATCACACATTGCAGCAGCAATGACTTCCAACCGCCACAGCACTACTCTGAGTCCCCTTTTCTGATGCACACCGCTGCGGATGGTAGCAACAATGCTTTTGTTCTGTGTGTAGGATTTCCAAGACACATTATCAGAGGCCCTATTCACTTCTAACATGTATTGGAGCCGACATTCTTAGGGTCTGAGTGTTAAAGACCATTGATGAGGGTCTAGAGAGCTTGCTGAGAGCATTTACTGTGGTTGGGTAACCTCCCTTGTACTTCTTCATCTTCATACTGCATCTATTCTCCTCTCTCTAGCCATGTTTTCTTATTTGGGTTTTCCACGTAAAAACTTGGTCCTCATTTGTGTTGTTGGTTTATGCTTTGATTGCTCATAATTGCTTCACTTTAGGTTTCTTCTTTCTTTTGGTTCCATTTTTAAACAACCATCATCCTTATGTTCCAGCCATTACATTACAAGAGTTGCAAGAACATCTCTAGCACCTAGTCCTAGATTATACTACGTAAAGTAATTGGAGTTCCGGCAGAAACACTAAAGATTATAATACGTACAGTAATTGGTAGCTGGTGAAAAAAATCAGAAGCCACTCTGTCAATGGAGAACTGACGCGTTTTTATTAAGCTAGAACCTAGCTAAACTCTCATCACAAATACAAGAAGGCCAGACTCCAATCTTAAGAACGAGGGAAGTCTCAGAAGACACCTCCAACATGTCTGCTGCCCACTCTTCCTTCAACTGACCATAAGCCCTAACACTTCAAGGACAACAATATGCATCTCAACCATAGGATGTTTTAAAGATCCACTACCCAATAAAAAAATAAAAACACTAAAGTGTCATGAGCAAAGAAAATGTGGATTGTCAAGACACTTTGATAATGCATTGAATCTAATGCAAATTGTGAATTAAAACACAATCCACCATATAGAATACAATCATGTTAAGCACTTCTGTCACCAAAATAGAGGAGAGGAGACAGCTTGTCACCGACCCTCCCAAAGGCCTCCAGTGCCATGGGTTGAAGAGAATCTGAAAAACTACCACTAACAACTACTAAGCACTTGGGCTAAGATATACATGTTTGGTTCCGCCTGCCTCGATGGTTATAAAACTCCATTATTCTCTATCACAGGTATAAAGAAATCCCAAATTGGCATATTACAAACGTTATTTATACCTAGCTTATAATGGACCCACACCCACCTTGGTGTTAGCATTTATCATCTTAATGGCAACAAACATTGTACTGCCGCCTTCAAAAAAGTTGTTCGAAGTGGACTTACCCCTAGTTCCATTGACTTCCTGTTCACATATTAAATGTAAACCTCTATCACAGGCATAAAGAAATCACAAATTGTCATATTACAAGCATTATTTATACCTAGCTTATAAAGGACCCACACCCTCCTTGGTGTTAGCATTTATTGCCTTAGTGGCAACAAACATTGTACTGATGCCTTCAAAAAAGGTGTTTGAAGTGGACTTATCACTAGTCCCATTGACTTTCTGTTCACATATCAAATGTAGATCTCTTCCATGCTAGCTCTACCAAGCTAAACAAGGCAGTGTAACATTTATAAGGAAATTAAATACAAATATACAGCCAATTGCTTTCTCTGGATCTACCCCAATATTATGTTCCTCTGGGAACCTCATGTTTTGAATTCTCAATTGCTAACTCTCAAGTGTGAAAAAGTCCCATTTAAGTGGTGATTGGGCTGCACTTTGATCATCTTGTAGACCCTAGCAGTCGCACATGCTAAGCAAGACGAATTGTGTAGCAAAGGACAACTGCATATGCTTTGCAAAAAATAGAAGGCAAAAGCATGTCTAGTTAAATTTTGAAATCAATAACAATGCATTCCTTTTCTAAACTTCCTATGTATATCCTGGCCACAGAAACAAGTCCTTGACAATTCAAACGTCTTTTTGACATATAAAGAAATCAGTTCGCAAAGGCAATATCATGGATAATGAACAACTACTAGGGATAGTAGAGAACATTATTATGAACCAGAAGAACCACATTTGCAAGCAAAGTTAACGAAAACCATAAATGGATAATAAAAAATAAAACACAAAATAACAACCTTCCCTCCATCAGTAATATTTAGGAAATTGCAACAGCTGAGAACAATATCAAATCCATGTACCAATTTTATAACTGCCGTACTACTAAGTACTACATAAAAGTTTAGTTTTCCTCATCAACAGGCAAACTAACTGTACAAACATCAGATTTAGATGAATAACAGATTTTACTACAAACTTCTAAAAATGGAAATTTCATGCTGAAAATTTAGCAGCGAATTAAATAGTATGGTTGGTCAAGTTACTTCTGGCATGGTGTTGCAAGTTTTGATCTATGGATGTGAATGGCTCTTCACACATTGTATGGTAGGAACACATGGGAGGAGGGGGTCTACTGCGTAGAAATGACCTTAACTAGATGAGACATAATCCATGGACGGTGGGAAGAGGCTCCATTATATGCCTCCTCATATGAAAAGCAAATAATAAATGCAAGGGTTTCAATGTAGAAGACAATTTGCCATATAATTTTCTTGAGATAGAATTATGAAATTTTGGATGAACTACCAATTTTAGCCCCTGCTATCTATTATTTTTGTCGTAAAATATTTTAGCTGTAGCAGGTGACACAATATGGTGCTCTTAGTGCTATCTTAGCATTTCTTAAACAAAAATGACAAATAATCTATAAAGCACAATCTCAACCATAGTTCTAAAAGTTCTTTCAAAGCAAACAAAAGCACACCAAGACAAACAACTTTACAGGGTGGTTAATATCAGCTTAGAGAAATTGGCCATTCTTTTATATCTAGGAGAAGTTTTTATTACAGTTTCTCACTGCCCACGAGGGAGGAACCGCTTCTACTGCAGGTTCATCAACTTTTGGTATAATATTTCAACAATGGCATTGTCACCTATTATGAGCATATTGTACGCTTTCGAAAACCACTTAAATCCAGTGAGAGGTGGAATAAGCAAACCAGAACCAGTGCATGAAGACAAACAGCATAACCATTAATCACTACAACTACCAAAGACACCACCCAATGATGTGCAAGTGGTGAAAATTTTGAACTGTTAGAAGTATGACAAAGAATGTGACTGAACTTCAAGTGTGACATTTTTTGATAATAAGCCCATGGCAATGAGCAGAAGATACTTACTTGACAATTGCTCTTCGTGCACTCCAGAATTGCTTTTGACCTATTACTCCTACAACATCATCTGGTGATATACCTAAACGTGCTGCAGAATCCACCATGGAGGTCTCTGAGACATCATCTCTTTTATCCAAGTCTCCTTGTAAAGGCTCAGATTCTTCCACTTCACAGCATCCACCAATATTTTCAATCTCAGAAGAATTTCTACGATCACCTTTTAGCTGTTTCTGTGAACAAGATTCACTTCCTAAGTCCAGAGTGGATTTATTTTGCATGCACCTTTCTCTGGGTGCCATATTATTTTGCTGAGCTGTACAATTTTGATAATACAGTCCATTTGTATTGTGTGATCTACCCAGTCCATCCACAGAAATGACTCTAGTTTCTCTATTTGAACTTGCATGCACATGACTTCTAGAATCCAAAAAATTCTCTTCAACCATTTGGTTTAAAGATGCATCTGACAAAATCTTAGTTCTTGTTGATAAGATCGAAGCAGGCTGTTCATTGTGACTCTGATTAGCATGAGCAACTTTAGCATTCCCTTCTGTCTGGCTTCTCACAATTTTCCTTAACATTGGATCAAAGTTTTCCAGACTCAGCTGCTTTGCCAAAGAACTTTCAAATTGCGCAGTGTGCTTTGTACTCAGATAATCAAACTTTCCATTATCCATGCCATGCTGGCTGTTGCCAGAATGTTGAGATAAGCCTTGTAGGGTGATACCTGGAACTGCGAAATCATCTTCCTTCCACTGTTTCTTCAAAGAGGAATCCTTTAAGTTGGAAAAATTGTTCAACTGAAATGAATTAGATTTCATAGTTGATGCAAAATGGCCAGGGGCAATCACAGTGTGATAACTTGTAGGTTTTGCAGATTTTCTTTCAAAATTACCCATCATTGCTTTCTGATTTACCCCACCGGAACAATGCGAGTGATGCTTCTCAACCAATTGAGCAGGAGATGAATTGCAGAAGTGAGGAAGCATGTTTCTTTCGGGTCCAATACCCTAAGATTATCAAAAGTGAAGTGCTTAGGAGAAATTCAAGAAAAGCAATCCACCATGTATGCATCTCATTTAGATTTTGAACTTGGATAATAATATGTGTACCTCCATCAAGTTTATCCCTAAATATGCACACTACTGGTGCTGCGGAGGCAGAGGACACCAATAAAAACCCATCCTCAGTGTCTCTCTTTCAGCACTACAGCTAAATGCCAATGAAAAACAAGCTACCTAATTATGGATTGGAAAAGATATTCTTTCAATGAATTATCCCAAACATGAAAATTGCCGATAGACTGCCCAGCACTCTACCACCCAAATTTGACAAAGAGGAAAAGGGGGAGGAAAAAAAAAGTGCCTATGCCAATGCAAAGGCATGCTTCCAAGTTCCACCATTCAAAACATAGACCGTATCAAACACTAGAAACAAATCATCATAAGAATGCTAATTCGATAATAATATGTGGGAGTGATGACAAAATTTTAACAGAAACATGGCATAATAAAGGATTAATTCAATTAGCGGGGCACACAGAAACAAGTATAATCATTTCTGATCTAGTACACCAATAACCCCAAAATTCTTAGTATATAACTATTCCAAACCATGACGCAGTATCTCTGAAAAACATTGACAATAAAGTAATTGAATTATAATAAAAAGAAAAAAGCAATAAATTTCATAGTTCACACAAATTAGCCAAAAGAATCAAAACTTACATCGCTAGAGGAGGTTGAATGAACGAAGCTGCCACCATTATTGGGTAGAAGAGGCAACATGGAAGATGGCTTGGAGCTGAACCTCTGAGAAGGGATACTAAACTGTTCGTATAAAGCCATCTTGTTCCTAGGAGGTGCTCTAGGACCTCCTTTCTCAGTATCATTCACATGGAGCCTAGGAAACAAAGGGCCCATCAATTTCTCCTCATCTTTTCCTCCTTTCATCTTCCTCTTTCTACTCCTTCAACATAGAACCGACTTTGAATTCCCAATTTTTTAAAACATATTTCACAAGAAAATCCCCCGAAAGTAACGCATACGGAGATACCAAAATCAATTCATCTTTCAGAAACTGAACATCTTGTACCCCAAGTACCCAAAAATCAAGAGACCTCAAAAAGATTTGAGTTTTTGGCTAAGACCAAGCATCAAACAATAAAAGAGCACCGACCCAGATGAAAAAAAATAAATTCCTGTATCAAATAAAAACAACCCAGAATTGTCGAGTACCTAAGATCCCCCTCCTTGCAGAACAAAAAAAGCAGGCCAAGAACACATGAAATTGTTGTGGAGAGAGAGAGAAAGAAGGAGAGAGAGTGTGTGTTAAGGGAGGGAAAGATAGATTCGGCTAGAGAAGTGGGTTACTTTGGAATTCCATAGAGGATCTTCATCATCAAAAAGCGAGAATAAAAATTTGTGAAAAAGTTGCGGGTGTTATGGGACCCAAGTGGATAGAACTAGAACTTCTTCCTTTTCATCAAGACAAATTAAAAAATAATAATAATAATAAATAAATAAATAAATAAGAGCAATTCATCAGCTACTCACAAACCCCACGTCCTCTCCATCAGCCCAGCAAAACACGTCCTCTCATGTCACTGATTGTCACCTTATCTCCCTCACACTCTCACATTATGTCACGTGACACGTTCCTACGTGTCCAAATCCAATTGGCTACACTTTCTTGCAATAAAAAAGGGACGACTCCATTTTCCTCCAATTTACACCAACTTGAAGTTATTAGTCATATTTAATATTTGTTGTTAATATAACATAAATAATAATAATAATAATAATAATAATAATAATTAAAAAGTGTCCATTAATTTTAATTTTTTTAAATTAATGAAAAATAAAAAATGAATATGACTGAATCATGTGCGCAAAAATATTAAGAATTCTATAAAAAAATCTTGATAAAAAATTTTATTTAATTATTTTTTTGAGGTTTTATATTCGAATTTTTGTTTTTTTTTTTTTTTTTAAAAAGGCTAGAGAGAAGAGAGAGTGGTAATACTTATAGCCACGTATAAAATATTTTTAGATTATTTCGAAAAATAAAATTTGGCCGATCTTCAACGAAGTATCCGTTAAAGATCACATTCAAGACTTGAACAAGCACGTGTTCTCGTACACATACCAAGAAAGGTGTTAAGGACTCTCAGATATGGAGAGTATTCTTCACGTTCCAATCATTGGACTCTGTTTGGTTTGGTCTACCTTCACTCGCGAGTATTCGATTGTGTCAAATGCTGGAAACAAAACAGCCTTGCTGGAGCCGTTTGGATTTGGCTCAGATAATAATGTTTTTTGATTTGTTAATATTTTATGTGTGCTCCTAATTCATAGGAAACGTGGGATATTTTGTAAAGCTTGCAATGCAAGACATGCCCGAATTAGGTAAACTTGTCCGATATTTAGCGATATTTTTGTTTTTCTTTTCCCTAAATTAAATTAAATAATATTATCAAAACTTGATACCATATTTTAAAATAAATATGATATTATCTATCGAAATAACAACAATAATAATTAATTTTTATTTTTTTTTGTTACATCATAATTCAAATTCAAGATTATTGGATTGGGAAAGGAAATTGTGACTATCAATCTGTCTCCTTAATAACACAACAATTAATCTTTATTTTATTAAATGAAGTCAGTTTAATAGATATTTATATATTATTGTATTCTATTTTATATCGTATATTTATATATGCTTATTTTTTTATACGAAAATAATAATCGTATTTTTATCTCACTAAATGAGGTCGATAATATGAATACTTTTATATAATTATATTTTATTATATATCATTTTTATTTATATTTAAAAAATTCATATAATATTTTATTATAATCTATCAAAATTAATAAATAATAATTGTTACATTATACATTAATTTATATTTTTAGTTGATCTGTTGTCTTAAGGGTTTTAGTCCTTTTCTAACTTTTTTTTTGGGGGGGGGAAGGGGTAAACGTGATGAAAATGAGTTATGTATTTCAAGGGTGGGTTAAAATAGCTTAAGGTAATTAAAGGTAATTTAAGGGAGTTGGTGATTAAAAATCAAATTTTAATATAAAGTCTTTGATTTATTAAACGAAATTTATACAAGTTTTTACTTAAATTTTACTTTTCTTGTAACTTTTTTGGGTTATAAAATTACCCATTAAAATCATTAAGCATTGTTTCGGAAAGTTTTGGATATTTAATATGTTGAGAGAGAATAAAATCTTATTAGGGGCTAAGTTAAAAAATAAAAAATAAAAGAATGAGTGGTGGCTAATGAGGTAAAAAGAAACGAGCAAAAAATTAATAAGATTATAATTGATATTTGACGATCAATTCTTGAAAATCTGACGAATTCGATTTGAATAGTTGTGGAGATTGATTTAAGACTGACTCTCTTGACCTATATTTTTATTCCCAAAACTCAAAATCAATATCTTAGTTAAGAAAATATAATATTTTGTCACTAAATTCACAAAAATATTTATTAATTAATTAGTAGAGAATAGGATTTGTACAACATTTAAATAAGAAAGTTTGAGGCATAACCAAAGCAAGTATAGTTTAACAGCTATGCGCCAAGTAACCTCTTTTAGGAAGCAATTTTAAATTTTAATGAAAAATTCCTATTTTTGTATAATTTTAAACACTCGGATCCCCTAAAAAATAATAAAAAAAATAAATATAAATATTATATGAATTGTATACATTATGTAAATTAAAGGGGATCTCAAGTAAAAACTTTAAGCTCACCCAAGATTTTTTTTTTTTTTTTAAAATCAAAATTTGCTGTTATCCAATGATTATTAATTAGATGCATTGTGATTCAATACTTTTTTATAGGTTATATTGAGATTTAAATTTGAAATTATCGAATTGAGATACAAAGATTATGATCAATAAATTATTCTGACTATTCAACATCTTAGTCGTATCAATACTCGCTGGATGGCTAGGACCTGTTGGGTGCACCACACACACAGTTGGACCAGCCTAGGTCCATTTGGCTATGCCGAGCCCCCCAAAGTTATAACCCAAAATGGCCCACATCTCCAAGTCCCAGCTGGCATGATTCTCTCTCAATTTTTATTTTATTTTAAATCACCATGGTGGTGGACCTCACATGCAAATTAAAACTAAAAATTTTAATGAGTAATTGTGGATCTTTTCTTAAGCTAAAAAAGTGTAGAAAGTGAATATTATTATTATTCTTTCTATCCTACACATAGTTTTAAGGGTTTTACTCTGTAAAATAAAAATCAACCAAATTATAAATTTTAGAACTTGATGCATGAGTTGTTGCAAAGCAAACCCTTACTGGGTTTATATCATGCTTGGTCAAAAGTTCAGCCATGGTAGGGTAGAGAACCTAGGTTATTTGTCTAATAATAATTTATATATATATATATATATATATATATATATATATATAAGAGAAATTCGAATTTAAAATCTCTAAAATTTTTAAATAAAAAGAGACAATGTTAGTTGAGTTACGATTCAACAACTCTAATAGCATTATCTTTGCCTCATATGCACTTTGGTGGTATTTCATTGGAATTTATGTATTAAAGCTCTTGTTCAATGCCCCTATAAAATTGGCTTATCCATTTTGTGGGGGGTCCTTAATGCTTGATTTAGAGAGAGTGGCCTGCACTCTCTGTATAAAAGAATTAATAAAATCATCTCTTTGGTATAACTTTAGTCTCTAGTAGTTTAATGTTGCTTTATTGTCACTTTTCTACATCAAAGCATAAGTAAAACAAATAACAATGATAATAAAGGGAAAAAAGAATGACATGCAACTAAGAGTGACAGCCAAAACCATTATCCACTTGATAATTTGTGAAAGAAATGATTTTTAAATAACAAGAAGAGAATTTCCCAAGCAGCAAAGAAGCTTCACCTTCCCCCCGCGCTCGCGCGAGAGAGAGAGAGATGACAAATTTAACCCCTAAATCTAAAAGGGGAGGAGAACAGAGAACAGAGACAATAAAGATATAAAAGTGGAGAGAGAAAAAGAGAGAAGAGAGAGAAAGAGAGAGACTTTTTTTTCTCTCTCTGTTTTTGTGGATGAACATAAAGAGGGAGAGATGAGAGAAAGAGAGTGAAAAAAGAAGAAGAAGAAGAAGAAGAAGAGACACTCTTTCTGCTTGACCGGAGAAATCACTACACTACTCGTTAAATCTCTCTTATTTTGGTATTTATCATCATTATTTAAAATCATATTTTAATTAATTTGATTCAAACGTTTACAAACATTCTATTTAAGGAACATCTCTTCCAATATATATATATATATATATATATATATATATATTTTTAGATTTTAAATTCAAAATTTAATTAAAAAATCTAATATCCCTTTGATACCCATTAAATTTCTCATTCTCTATCCCCAAAGAAATAATTTAACGATCACAATATCTCTCAATTTAAAAATCCCAAATTCAATTTTTTGTCTAACCAAAAAAAGAAATTTCTCTCCCTCTCACGATAATTAAGTAAAGAGGCTACAAGGCACATCCGGGCCAGCCCAATTTCGGCGGAATAAGCAAGAAAATGCTCGAGTCTAAATGCCCCAAGTATGGGACCTCGTGGTGGACTCAATCCAACACAAAGCAATCTTAGTCCATTATTATTATTATTATTATTATTATTATTATTATTATTATTATTTATATTATTATATCGAGATTTGAATTCAAAATCATCAAATTAGAAGAGAAAAATTATGACCATTAGACTTTAGTTCATTATTTATTTTCATAAGAATCAGCTAAAAGGTGACTCTTTCTTCCAAAAACCCAACTCTAGCTAATGTAAGCAAAAAGGAAAAAAAAAAAAAAAAAAAAAAAACTCCAACTCTAGTACAGTAAAATTGAAATCTAACAACTCTTGATATCATCTTAAAAATCTTTATTCACTTAAATAGTTGACCCTCATAATCTTCATATCATCTTTTAATTAACAACCGATACGTTCATGCTTTTTTTTGCTTGAACACCCCTTAAGGCAGTCCAATGGATACCGACATTTTGTCCTCCATGCACTAAGCAAATACTTACTGCCGGGTCAAGCAAATGACAGCATCTTACTTTAAAGAATAGAATTTTTTTTTTTTTTTTTTTTTTTTTTTTTTTTTTTTTTGGGTGTAGGTGAATACTTGTTATTTGAAGAACTTTGTCATAATTAGTCTCAAATCCAAATAAAGGAGCAAGATTGCGATAAGTTGACAGGTAGTGTAAAAACCTATGTCAAAATATAAAAATGAGAGACAAATATAAGAAAGAATCTATATTTATCTCTCGAATGACCGATCTCCGAGGTTGAGATTAAGGTTTTGTATAAGTGAATATTTATCATCAATCTATATTGGGGTTAAACTTGATTAATCAGGCCGAATATTATGGGTCCCATCGGTGGGTTAGCTCTTCTAATGCTTATTTTTTTATTTTCAAATTTCAAATTCAAGATCTTGACCAAGAAATCTAAATCCACCGTTAAAGAATAGATGATATTAGCCCATGTGCTTAGGCAGCATAATTAGGAATTTGAATTTCATTATCACTACTAATTTACGCTTTGTGCTGCACCCAGGTTTACAATAACTATTTCTATATCATTGGTCTCTTTGACCACAATCCCTGGAATCTTAGAAGTCATATTCATTTCCTTCAAATAATCTTAATTAACCAAGATTTCGAGCCCCAGATGTAAAAAATGACATCAAACTAATTTATAAGATTGAACAAATTAAATAGCTAATTGCTCTTCCTTTTTTATGACTAAATGCAGGAAAAAAAAGAAAAAAAAAAAAATTTCACTGGTATAACTTAATTCATTTATATTTTTATCTTTATGGCCTTCATTTTTCATAAAAAATGTTAAGGATGCTTTATAATTAGGTTGCATGAAAATAGAAATGGATATGAAACGATATAAGAAAATGATATTTTGTAAGAATATAGGAAATGGAAACATGGGCAAATACGTAAATATAAAAAATATAATGATTTTTATGTAAATATTAATTATTTTATGAAAATAATAGAATGACTATTTCGTAATAAAAATCTAAAATAATCAAATATATAATTATTAATCATAAGATAAATAATATAAACATTATAATGATAATTAAATAAAAAAATAATTCATTAATTATAAAAAATATGTAAATATAAAACTACAAGAATTTTTATATAAATATTAATTAATTTAGTGTGTCTAAATATTTCAAAAATGAAAAATATTTTGAAAATAGAAAATATTTTGAAAATAAGAAAATGTTAGTGTTGAGAAGTTTTTGCATCTTAGAGTTTTATAATATAATTTCCGACACACCGGATCTTTTGTCTATTTTAAAGCTGGCTTTCATATGCCCTTCCCCAATTAGGGTTTTGAATATGGGAAATCAAAGGGTACTAGATCCAAGAGGTTAGCTCTCTTGCCACAATGGGTTCATAGTAATCCCATAATTCTGAAAGTCATTCAAGGGTATGAATCCAATTCTCACTAATTACAAAAACACACATATAAAATGTAATTTTTCAAAAAAAAAAAAAAACACATATTATGCTGCCATAATTGATTTATATTGTGGCACCATTGATTGTACCATATGAGACTATTTCTAAAATTCTAACCGACACATTTTTTTTTTCTTGAGTACGATTCGAATTTGAAATCTCAAGATTTTGGAAAGAGGAATGTACCACTTGAGCGACTCTTTATTTGAGATACGTTAAACTGAATAACAATATAAAATTAGATTACACAAAAGTCCTTTACAACTCATGGAATATTTCCAAGTCATGAATCTTGCACTCTAAAGGTGCATTTGTGAATTGAATTTATTGTTATTTCTTTATCTTGAATTTTTGTCATTTTATGAAAGATGAACTTTTTGAGGCTCGAATCGCACATTTGGAAACATAATATTTGCTTTTGCTGCAAGTATTCTAGTACATTTTGAAACTATTTGTGACAGTCACTGTTCTGTTGGGTGGATGGTTATGGCTTAATTGTCCACAGAACGATTCTTGGTCTGGGATAGGCGGTAGGAATACCAAGAAATCGAAAATTATTGAAATCATTGAACTAAAGTAAAATTCAAGTAGTTCTTTTTTTATGTTTATACATAATAAATAAGTACAATCATCGAACATAATAACTCGTTGTTTTGATTGATTCTTTAAACAGCATAATATCCGAGTTCAACCCTTTAAACGAACTCAAAATTAATTGAATTAACGTTTGAAGATCATATAACTTTTGACTTGAATAACTCGAGTTGAACTCGAGTGATTTCTATCATGTTGATAATCCTATTTTGACATGTTGCCCTGTTTGAAGCTTGAGGTGTGAATACGCATTACTCTGGACCATCTTCTCTTAGTTCTCTCCCAAGGTAGTTTAGCTACCCGGGTTTCTCTTGCGGCACGGATGAATGTTTCATCTAGGGCTCCTGGCCCTGCTCAAGATAAAAAGGATCCGTGGCATTACCCTATATCAGGTTCATCTGTTGTGAATCTATAAACACAAAAGTAGGCATCAGAGAGAGAAAGAAGCGGGGGGAGATGAAAGAGCAAAAGGTTGCCCCATATCTACGTGCAGTGGACTTGACAAGGACTAGTTCTTTATTTTCTTCGTTTTAGCTCTAGAAGATGTTGTGGAAAGCGATGGTTTCTTTCCTAATGAGATGGATGAGGAACCCTTTGAAAAGTTTGTGGGGTTGTTGGGCTTATTTTCATTAAATATATGCACCCAACCCCCCCCCCCCCCAAAAAAAAAAAGAAGAAGAATTGAACATATGCAATGTATAATGAAACCTTGCTGCCATCCGATCCAAACATAACAAATTTAAAGTTTGGTCCAGTCATGATCACTTTTTATATTCCTTTTATGTTGCATAGCTGGACATAGCTGGCCTTAGTTTTGATCGCGATGACTCTATAGGGTTACGGTAGCATTTTCTATACCGTATTTATTGGTTTAAAAGTGTTTAATTTTTTTGGGTACCTAGACTAACAGATGTTCGGAGTTATACTCTAACTAATTCAATCCGAATTGCTATCGGATTCTCTTTAAGAGAAAATGTTTTTCAATATAGTTCTTTTCATTTCTATCGGTCGATTAAAAGTGTTTGATTACAAAATAGCACTAATATATAACAATCTATATCAGTATATTTTTTCGATATATTTAACATATTTTATAAATTTATATAAATATTAAATAAAATTATTTAAAATATACGAATGATGTGAGCAAGTTGTGCTTCCTTTCATCGTTTAGGTCTACAAAGAAATTTTCTTCTTGATTTTATTGTTGATTGGGCTTCTTTTGGTAATACTAAATGGGCCTTGAGTGATATTGTATGGGCTGGTGACCCATTTATTCCCTTGGGCTTTATTAGGCCCATTACAGCTCCAATTAACACAATTTATAAATTTTATTATTTTCCTTCACCATTAGCCAAACACCCCCCAAAAAAAAAAGAATAGAAAAGAAAAGCACGCGTGATGCACGTGACGGAAGCAAGTCAAGAAGTGGCCCACCACTAGATGAAAGCGGCCAAAATGGACGAACGAGATCAGATCAGTTTGGGGGAAGGTAAGACTCCCGGTGTGAATGATCCGGTGGAACACATACACATCATTGACCATATAGATTCTGATCCGATTGATATCCAATCCAACAAGATAATGTTAATTAAAGCTTGGTCAATGAATCGAATGGTCCCAGTTACAGCACTCCACTGTTTGATTTCCCCCCACGTGCCAGGCAGGTTTCCTGCCCAATCATCATGTGCCACTTGTGAATAAACCGTCGAGTTCACGTGTGAAGGTGTAATTATATTGGAGAAAAAATTTGTGGGACCAGAAGCTCTTTGGCAAGAAGAAAATTAAATTAAATAAATAACTAAAAAAAGAAAATTGTTTGAGAAATGCAAAACAAAAGGAAAATATTCTTTTCGGTCCTAACACACCAAATGGTATAAATGTATCTTGGATCTGGTTTTCAAATTTTTGCGAAAATATATATTTTATAACTTTTGTGTTCCTATGTAATTAATTATTATTATTATTATTATTATTTTTCATATTGAGAAAGAGGGAGTGCTTGTTTCGCACAAAATTGGAATTGAATTTAAAATAAAAAATTTAAAAAAGGGGTTTCAAAACTCCACATTCTCATTTGAATTTCAAAAATATTTGAAAATTTTATTTATAAAATTTATCCCATTCTATTAATTTAAATAAATTGTATATATTTAAATCTGATTTCTAATTTTAATTCACTTTAATTAAGCACCTCTAAAATTAAATAAAAAACTAAAAAGATTGTTTGAGAGAGTGAGAGAGGGGGAAGAGGCCCACTTAATGGGTTTTCTCTTTGTTCCTTTTTGCTGCGTAATTGAATTTTTCTTTTTATATGAAACCAATTTTATATTATTAGTATTATAATTATAAATAAATAAAAATAAATCCGCAGTACTATATAAAAGAATAGTCGTGTATTGACTCAAATTCACGAGTCAATGAAAGGATACATCTAAGCAATACCCCTAATATTTGAGATTTTCGGCTTTTGTTCATACATAGAACTTTAAGGTTTTCATGTCGCACAATCTTCTGTTATTACTTCAACAAATTTAGATATATCTCGAGACTCGAAATCAAAATCTTTATTAATAGAGTTTAGTGATTTATTGCAATATTCAAATAATGTTGGTATACAAATATTACGTCTAATCATGCATTTTTAGTACATTTTGTGGCATGTATACAAATATAAAATTAATTAAGGGACTGAATTTAATATGCATTTTTGAGATTATAGTGAAAGTAATTTTAATTAATAAGGTTTAATCATCATTAAATAATAAAATATTTTATTACTATATGAGACATCTAAACTTAAAACCATCCATGACTTAAAAATCTCAATTTTGTCCTTCTGGGATAGTTCAAGCGGTAAATTTTTTACGCTTTCATTCTTTATTTTTCAGTTTAATCCCGTTTGATTATATTTCCTTATACAAAAAAAAAATCTCAATTTCTCTCTATTTTATTTATTTTACATGAAATATTTTTCAAATAAACCAAAGAAATTTATATAGAAAATATACAGTTCCCTGAGAGTAGAAATTTAAAATTCAATATACATATATATAACCAAAGTTAGTACTATAAATATCAAACATTAAATTTAAATTTAAATACCATAATTATAAAGGACAACAACTTATAGATGCACGGATACTATTTATTCATCAATCATTTGTTTTTATTCGAATTTTGTATATAGAGGAAATATGTCTCGAGATAGTTTTGTCTCTTAAGCATCCAACGTGATTCAAACTGGATTTATTCGAATTCAACATGATTAGCTAGTAACTTATAAAAAAAATATTTATTTGGGTATTCTTCATTATATT
This sequence comes from Dillenia turbinata, assembly GCA_037126225.1. Lineage (NCBI taxonomy): Eukaryota > Viridiplantae > Streptophyta > Magnoliopsida > Dilleniales > Dilleniaceae > Dillenia > Dillenia turbinata. Next base: position 14,333,454 of record JBAMMX010000028.1, read on the forward strand.
CTTATACCCACTGTTTCTAGCTGGAAAGAAATATCAAACTGAGATACAAAGAACTACTAGCTGTTCAATGTTTATATATATATAATTTTTTTTCTTTGCAATCTCAGACCGTAAAAAGAAAAAAAAAGAAGTTTGTCTACTAGCAATATGTCACATTTTCAAATTAGAATTTTCATTGTGGAACTTTTTTTTTTTTTTTTATGTAGTGTCTTTAAATTTTTATTTTGAGAAGGTAGACGTGTTTCGAGGAAAATGCCTTTGAAATATAGCATTTGGTGGGTGAGCCAACGATTTTTTTTTTTCACATTTCAAAATATAATTAATCAATAAATTTAACTAATCAACTACGATAAATCAAATCTTGTAATTTTAATATGAAATAAAGTATAATAACAAGAATTCATATAATCAATCCTATTTAGTGGAATAAAGATTTTATTGTTGTGATTATTGTTTTTCTTCTATATATGTGTAATGTATATGTACACACACAATTCTTTTTATGTAATGGGACACAATTCATGTAGCTCGCAAATGTACCTTTTTTTTTTTTCTTTTTTTTAATCAATCAATATACTGATTCATTCCAATATTATGAAACTTAATTTATAGGTTTTAGTATTTATTTTTTTATTATTAAAATTTGAATTTGAGATTTTGATTAAAAGAATTGATTAATTAGTTTCGACTATTGTGAGCCTCAATTTAAAAATTTTTATGCTTATTTCTTTATATTTAAAATTTGAAATTGAGATTTTGATTAAAAAAATGTGATCTAAACAAATTATTATACCCACCCATGTAAGTCATCTCTCTCTCTCTCTCTCTGTGCGCGCTTGTCACCTTGTATAGGGTTTAAGATTGGGAGGTTGGTTTTCATCTGAGTGGTACTTATATATTGTAAAGAATATTGACAATTCCTAAATTGAAGAGATTTTTAGAAATATCTTGGGAATTAATATTGCAAGTATTGGGAACAAATTTTGGAGATTTCCAAATTAAAGAAGTCTTAGAATATTGACTTTCTAAAATTCCAATATTGTAATTATTTAGTTTATTCTTTACAATCTTGTAAATATTCTATATATTCTTTCTTTTTATATTTCTAGGGTTTAGTCTCATGGAGTCACCCTATTTATAGGGTTATTGTACAATCTATTGTATATACAATATACACAAACAATTTTCTCTTAGTCTGCTTTTCTTTATTTTCTTAGTTTTTCTGCTTTATTCTGCTTTTTCTAACATGGTATCAGAGCACTAGGTGTTCGATCTGATTTTATTTTATCAATTAAACACTTTTTTTTTTTTTTTGCCGTGTTATGGAGAAATTAGATATTTCTCAACCTATATCAGTTATGCTTGATGGATACAACTATCAGGCATGGTTTCAAGGGATGAGAAGTTTTCTTAAGGGAAGGAGGCTATGGCGTTATGTTACGGGAGATATCAAATTGCCTATAAAAATCGATGACGAATCGGATGATGATTTTGGTAACCGTCTTGAAGATTGGGATAGCAAAAATCACCAAATTCTTACTTGGTTTCAGAACACATCCGCACCTTCTATTCATCCGCAATTTAGTCGTTTTGAGACGGCTAAAGAAGTTTGGGACCTTCTTGCAAGTCGCTATACTACATCGATCCGGCTCATCAAGATCAATTGCTCACAGAACTTCACTCTTAGCGACAAGAACAAGGTCACTAATCAATGATTTTCTTGCCCGTATACAAATAATATGGGATCAACTTGCTCTTTCTGAACCCCATTGGCAATGCACAACTGACGCAAGTAAATATGCAATATATCGAGACCAAGGACGTCTGGTCCAATTTCTTATGGCTCTAACATCAGATTTTGAGCCTGTTAGAGCTTCTCTGCTTCATCGACATCCTCTCCCTACTATTGAAACTACAGTTTCTGAGTTGATATCAGAAGAGACTCGTCTGGGATTACTCAAACCTCAACATAGTGATGTTGTATTGGCCACCACTACTCGAGGACCAAAATTTCCAAATTTCGTCAGAACCGCCGAAGTCAGGTCATATCCTTCCTAATTGTCCCACTGTTGAATGTAGGTTTTGCAAGAAGCGAGGACATATTTCTAGTCGATGCCTTGCTAATCCTATGATTGAATGTAGATATTGCAAAGAGAAAGGTCATCTTATTGAAAATTGCCCAAAGAAGGTCATTCAATCCCAAAATCGTTCTACATGGTTCTCGACATATCTCACAATGTCGCTGTTGCCACCGAGGATTCTCTACTACCACCTCTTCTTCTCAGCCAACAATATCTCTTGGTGATCTTCAAACCTTTTTACAACAAGTTCTTTCTTTTGATAATCACAAACATACCGCACTTTCTACCGTATCGGTACTTCTTCTTGGTTTTTTGACTCGCTTGCTCTAACCATATGACCCATAATTCCCATTCTTTTACTTCTTTATCCGCTCCTAGTACACCATCAATGATTCATACAAATTGATGGCTCTACCATGCCGACCACTCGATTGGTCATTTTTCTAACTCTTTTTTAGATTTACCTGATACATTTTTTGTCCCTACACTTACCTTAAATCTTATCTCGTTGGTCAATTATGTGAACTTGGATTTGACATAATATTCACTTCTATTGGATGTCGTGTGCAGGATCCTCGGGACGGGAAAGATCTTTGGGACAAGCCGTAAGGTTGGACGTCTATACGAGCTTACTTCTCTTCACATTCCTATTAGTGGTTCCTCACTCTCACTGCTCATGTTCCTTCATCCTTTCACTTATGGCATCTTCGTCTAGGTCATCTATCTCTTAATAAACTTCGTTCTTTAATTTCTTCGGGTTCACTAGGTTACATATCTGATGAATCTCTTCAATGTATTTCATGTCAAACCGCAAAACAACCGGCTTTATCCTTTAATACAAATGATTCTATTTTTAGTGCTCCCTTCGATCTTATTCACTCTGATATTTGGGGACCATCTCCTACACCAACTATGGGTGGGTCAAAATATTTTGTTGTGTTTATTGATGACTACTACCGTTTTACATGGATTTATTTGATAAAAAACCGTTCAGAATTACCTCAAATATACAAAAACTTTGCATCAATGGTTGAAACTCAATTTTCTCAAACCATCAAAATCTTACACACTGATAATGCATCTGAATATCTTGAGTCTACTCTTACTATGTTTCTTAAACAGCATGGAACCATTTTCCAACATTCTTGTCCAGTCACTTCCCAACAAAATGGTAGAACAGAACGAAAACATCGACACATTCTTGATATAACTCGGTCTTTACTTTTCTCTCGCATCTTGTCCATCACAATTTTGGGGTGAGGCAAGCCTTTCAACTATATATGTCATCAATAGAATACCTTATTCTACAATCTCTAACATCTCTCCTTATGAGCGGTTATATGGTTCTCCACCAACATATAATTCTCTCAAAGTCTTTGGTTGTGCTTGTTTTGTGTTACTTCAACCTCATGAGCATAATAAGTTACAACCTCGAGCATGATTATGTTGTTTCCTAGGGTATGTCATTGAACATAAAGTATATAGATGTTGGGATCCTGTCTCCAATCATCCTCGAGTCTCTCGACGTGTCATCTTCTGGAAAATATCATGTTTTCTTCCTTATCTCCTTTTCGTACCATATCTCCATTACTTACTAATCTATCTTCCGATTTATTTCCTTCTAGTTCGATACATTGACAGATACTTCAACTCTTACGGCTTCTCCTTCGATTCTCTCCCAAATGATGGACCCGCACCCTCTTCCATTGAAACCGAGTTGCCTCCTGTATCCACTCCTCGACCAACAAGAGTAAGAGCACCCCCCGTTCGTCTTCTTGATTATCATTGTTATTCTACAATCTCCACTTTACATGAGCTTCAATCTTATCGAGAGACTAATACTAATTCTCTTTGGTAGCAAGCTATGCAAGAAGAATTTCAAGTCTTAGAGAATACACATACTTGGGATTTAGTTGATCTTCCTAAAGACAAAACTCTTGTAGGATGTAAGTGGGTTTAGAAAATCAAAACTCACTCAGATGGGACTATTGAACGATATAAGGCTCGGCTGGTCGCAAAGGGATTCACACAGGAATATGGCATTAACTATGAAGAAATATTTACTCCTGTTGCTCGTCTTACCTCTATGCGAAGCTTGCTTGCTGTTGTTGCAGCTAAACAATGGCTCTTGTATCAGATGGATGTTAAAAATGCTTTTCGCAATGGAGTTCTAAAGGAAGAAGTTTATATGAAACCACTTTCAGATTATTCACATCCTGCCAACAAAGTTTGTCATCTTCGTCGCGCATTATATGGCCTAAAAAAGGCTCTCGTGCCTGGTTTTCTACTTTCAGCAGATGTCGTTGATTTTGGTTTCTCTCCTAGTGCTTATGATTCTGCACTTTTCATTCAGAAAACTGATCATGGTACTGTTTTACTTCTTCTTTATGTTGATGATATGATTATCACCGGAAGCGATACTGCCGCAATCTCCAAATTCAAACATTTTCTTTGTGGCAAATTTGAAATGAAGGATCTCGGCCATCTTAGTTATTTCTTAGGACTGGAAGTTACTCCTACATCTTCTGGTTATTATTTGTCTCAGGCAAAATATGCCTCTGACCTTCTTTCCCGTTCAGGCATTTCAGATAATAAAATTGTTTCCACCCCTCTTGAGCATAATGTTAAACTTTCTCCTACAGATGGCAACCTTCTTTCTGATCCTACCTTATATCGGCAATTAGTAGGCAGTCTTATTTATCTTACTGCCACTCGTCCTGATATCTCTTATGATGTTCATATTGTCAGTCAGTTATGGCTGCACGACGATCTCCTTATTTTGCTGTCGTTCTACGGATTCTTCGTTATGTTAAATGCACCTTATTTCATGGACTTCATTTTTCTGCCCCATCCCCTTTACAACTACATGCTTATTTTGATGTTGATTGGGCTGGTGATCCTACTGATCGACGGTCTGCTACTGACTATTGCATTTTTCTCGGTGATTCTTTAATCTCTTGGCGTAGTAAGAAACAAACTTTTACAGCTCGCTCTAGTACAGAGGCAGAATATCGTGCACTTGCTGACACTCATCGCAGAGTTATTATGGATTCAGAGACTTCTTTGTGACATTGGTATACCTACTTCTTCTCCAAGTCCTCTATATTGTGATAATCAGAGTGCTATTCAGATTGCTCATAATGATGTCTTTCATGAACGAACTAAACACATTGAAATTGATTGTCACTTTATTCGTCAACATATAACTAATGGTGATCTTCAAATATTCTTTTTCGCTTCCGTCGATCAACTCGCTGATTTTTTTACCAAGACTCATCTTCCTGGACGTCATGATGATCTATTATACAAACTCAAGATGATTTCTCTACACCCATCCTGAGTTTGAGGGGGGGTGTAAAGAATATTGGCAATTCCTAAATTGAAGAGATTTTTAGAAATATCTTGGGAATTAATATTGCAAGTATTGGGAACAAATTTTGGAGATTTCCAAATTAAAGAAGTCTTAGAATATTGACTTTCTAAAATTCCAATATTGTAATTATTTAGTTTATTCTTTACAATCTTGTAAATATTCTATATATTCTTTCTTTTTATATTTCTAGGGTTTAGTCTCATGGAGTCACCCTATTTATAGGGTTATTGTACAATCTATTGTATATACAATATACACAAACAATTTTCTCTTAGTCTGCTTTTCTTTATTTTCTTAGTTTTTCTGCTTTATTCTGCTTTTTCTAACATATATTAAATTCATCCTAAAGTTTTATGAGCAGACAAAGGTGAAAGGAATATATTTATACACAAACAGTTGACAATAACAGAAAGAAAAAAATAAGAGGGGAGGGGGTGACAAAGAAGCAAGTGCAATGGCAACCCATTCATTGAGCTGTGCAATGATGGGCCGCATGTGCATAAGACTCAGAACACCCACAATCTCTCACTCTCTCTCTCTCTCTCTGTCAGCTAAATATGAATTCATTGCTTTAGGAAAACGAAATAAAAATGAAAAAGATATAATGTAACAAGACAAAATTTGTAGAAAACAAGTTGCTAGCTAGTGCTATCTTCTCTCTCTGACTGCACTTTGGCAGTGGCAGGGCATCTCGTAAATTCTACCCCCCCATTTGCACGTTTTTATGCTCCGTTCCTGAGAAAACAACACTGCAGACCTCTCACCCTCCAGATATTTGGTTTTTCTTGAAGTGAGAGTCATCAAATCACGATATAAATATCATAAGAGGGTGAATTTTCAAATGCCTCTTTGTTGCTTTTATTGTTGTCGTCCATTGTCACTTTTGCTTTTACCATTTTTTTTCCAAACATTGAATTCATTTGTTGTCAAAGAGTGGGATGAAATACTATCTCTTAACCAATTTTTGTATTTAAAATTTAAAAATAGAAAAAATTATCTCAATAGAGCCGTTTCTTAAATAAAACTCTCGCAAACGTATAATTCCGAATACCTGTTGTGAAACAAAAAAAAGAAAATATCAAATCTTGTTTAGATCACAAAAGGCCATTCTTGCTTTGCTATTGGACACGTCCCCCATCAGCCCCAATTTTTTCTACAATATCCTTGCAAATTGTCATGAGTTCTCTCTGCAAAACTTTGTTATCTTCCCATTTGACCATGGCTCGATCTTGCACATAATAAATAAATCACCACTCATGTGCTATTGACCATTAATCATTGATTCATTAGCATCAGGATGGTTATAGGAATCAGTGACATCCAAATTAATTTTGGTGTGGCCTACTCATATGTTGCCTCATTCATCTCCATTGAAATTTTGGATGGCAAAGTGGGCTACCAGCTGCGAACCGGAAATGATAGTATCAACCACGAAGCTTTGTTAAAATGTTTGAAATGGTTTTAGAGATTTAGAGCTACCAAGATTGGGTCCTTTAGGGAGAAATTCCACTTGAATGACCCAATAATTCAATTGATGGGAGGATTATAATTGGATCATTTTTTCTACTTTTCCTCGGAGATTAGGAATAGATGGACTTTCTATAGAACCTATTTCACTAACGGTATTTGTCACTACTTTAGCGACCTGACAAGTTATTTGGGATTCACGATTATTTCATTTCCTTATGCTAGCAATGTACAGTGATCAAATAGGATCATTTTCTTCTCGCAATCTTTCATCTTTTTTATGGGAATTCAGGTTAATTTTGTCTATTTACTTCTATCAATGTGGGGGGGGGGGACCTCTTATTATGGTGCTCGATCATTTTTAGACCCTTTCAAAAGATATATATATGTATTCTTACAAATAGAATGGCTCTTTAGAATTAGGTGGGTGTGATGGTATTTAATTAGTGTTTGTTATAGTGTTTTATGCAAAGTGCGTCAATAACAACCCTTTAGACATCACGCAAGTAATACAAATTAGACTAAATAAATTATAAACTAAATTTTATGTAACGATATATATCAGTATATTTTGATCGATTTTTAATCAAATTTTTGTTAAATTTGCTAGAACATTTCTGTTCAATGATAAAACCATTATATTTTAAAATGAGCTCGCATATTAAATCTGATCTATTTCATCTGTTATTTATTTCGTCATCATAGTTCATAGCCCTTTAGAGCTACTTTGCTTCGGAAAAAGAAAATTTATTTTCCTTCAAATTAATTTAATATTTTGAAGAGATATATTTAAAGCAATAATCCTTCAGCAAGGATCACCCGAGTAGGTTTTCAAAGAAAAGGGCATCAAAGTCAACGTCACATGAGTTTAATAATAAAATACTACATTCGATATTTAACTGAACTCTCAGATTTCAATCTTGAAAAAAAAAAAATAGGTATCAAAAGAGTTTACTCTTAAATTAAATTCTATAATTTTCAAATCGAAATAATCAAAAAACTGATAAGGTCATCAAATAATCATATCACTACAAAATTAAAGTATTGAGATGACGATAATATTTATACGTGATGACATATAGCAATCATTTTTTATGACGTATAACAATATTTATGACGAAACCGTTAAAAAATGTATATATTTTACGACGGTATAATATTATTCGTTAGGAAAAGTTTAACAATCGTCAGTAAAAATTAGACAACCGTTTATAAAAAGCGATGTTAAATTTTCATTGTTATTATTTGTGGTCAATAAATATAAAATTTTTAGGGACAGTTTGAAATAGTCAGTATATGACCGTTTTTACTGTCTACTTAACCATACCGTCTGCATAAATTCTACATTTATACTAACTCATATATTATACAGTTTTTAAAAGTTATGTTTAATTCAGACGCTTATCTTTTGTGGTCAGTAAATAAAGCAGAGTTTTAAAAATGGTTTGAAAACAGTCTCAATATGACTACTTTGACTCACTACTTAAGCATATAGTCTTCATAAGTTTCACTGAAATTTGACGATTATTATTTATGGTTAGTAGATATGACAAAGTTTTAGAAACGATTTGAAAAATGTCTCTAAATAACTCTTATTTACTATCTAGTTAACCATACTGTGGACATAAGTTGTATATTTATACTAACTTATTCATTGTACAGTCTTTAAAACTTATATTCAATTCTTACGCTTATCATATGTGGTTAGTAAATATGACCGAGTGTTAGGGACTATTTGAAAACAGTCACGATCACTATAAAATTAAAGCAATATTTTATGACGGTATAAAATTGATTGTGGGGAAAAATTTAACAATCGTTAGTAAAGATAGTACAACCGTTAAAAATTTTCATTAAAAACATTTATAATATAAAAATATTAAAAAATGCTCTTTAAAATATAAAAACATTTATAAAATAAAATTTTAAAAGCCATTAAAAATATTAAAAAAGAATATAAAATCAATCATTTTTAATATATTTTTAATATTCTTTCAAAAATTTTTATAAAATCAATAAAATTATGGTTCTTGATAATACTGTAAAATTAAATAATGTATATAAAATAAATAATACATTTGAAATATAAAATTTATATCTATAATGTCATTTTAATTTAATACATTTACAAATTAAATAAAAATTGATAACAATAAAAAATAAAATGTTTTTATAAAATCAATAAATTAAAATAAATTACATTAAAAATGTGAAAATATATAATAAAAATAGAGAGTAATGAAAAAAATATATAATAAAAAACACGGATGAATAATAAAAAAAAGCGGGTGTGAATCTTACAAATAAAATGTAAGCGAAAAAAATATAAAAAAATAGCAAGTAATGAAAAAATATATCTAATAAAAAAAGCGGGTGAATCTTAAATAAAATGCGGGTAATGAAAAAACGTATAGTAAAAATAGACGGGTGAATAATAAAAATATGAACGGGTAAGTAAGTGAGGGCTTTAAAATTTTGCTTTGTAAAAATTTGTTTGTGAAAATAGCGTGCATATGTCCATATGCTGTAATGATAGTTATAATGTATGCTAACAAGTCGTAATAAGTGGTAATAATAAATGGTAACTAGAGGTAATATGGCTATAAAGTATGTAATGAGTAGTAATAAGTGGTAATATAATTCATGATAATAAATTGTAATAAGTGGTAATATAATGTATGGTAACAAATGTTAACAAATGGTAATATAATGTAAGGTAATAAATTATAATAAGTGATAATATAATGTATGATAACAAATAGCAACAAATTATAATATAATGCATGGTAATAAATTGTAATAAGTGGTAATAGAATGTATGGTAATAAATAATAACAAATGGTAATATAATGCACAGTAATAAATGGTAATATAATGTATGGTAACAAATGGTAATATAATGTAAGATAATAAGTTATAATAAGTGGTAATATAATGTAATATGATATATGGTAACAAATGGCAATATAATATAAGGTAATAAGTTATAATAAATGGTAATATAATGTATGGTAACAAATGGTAATATAATGCACGGTAATAAATTATAATAAGTGGTAATAGAATGTATGGTATCAAATGGTAACAAGTGTTAATATAGAATAGTTATTAGTTGTCATTACTAAATGTGACACTATAGGTAGAGGTAACATATCAATCTAAAAATATATAAATAGATTTTACAAAATTAAAAATATATAAAATATAAAAATATAAAAAAAATATATCAGAAAAATTTTTCAATATTAACAAATATTAAAAATTTTCATTAAAAACATCTATAATATAAAAATATTAAAAAGTACTCTTTAAAATATAAAAATATCTATAAAATAAAATTTTAAAAGCCATTAAAAATATTAAAAAAGAATATTAAATCAATCATTTTTAATATATTTTTAATATTATTTCAAAAATTTTTATAAAATCAATAAAATTATGGTTCTTGATAATATATATAAAATAAATAATACATTTAAAATATAAAATTTATATCTTTAATGTTATTTTAATTTAATAAATTAACAAATTAAATAAAAATCGATAACAATAAAAAAATAAAATATTTTTATAAAATCAATAAATTAAAATAAATTACATTATAAATATGAAAATATATAATAAAAATAGCGAGTAATGAAAAAAATATATAATAAAAAAGGAGGGTGAATAATAAAAAAAAAGCGGGTGAATCTTACAAATAAAATATAAGTGACAAAAATATGAAAAAAATAGCGGGTAATGAAAAAATATATCTAATAAAAAAAAGGTGGGTGAATCTTAAATAAAATATAAGTAACAAAAATATGAAAAAATAGCGGGTAATAAAAAATTGTATAGTAAAAAAAAAGGGTGAATAGTAAAAAATTGACGTGTAAGTAAGTGAGGGTTTTAAAAATTTGTTTTGTAAAAATTTGTTTGTGAAAATGACGTAGACATGTCTATATGTTGTAATGATAATTATAATGTATATTAACAAGTCGTTATGAGTGATAATAACAAATGATAATCAGTGGTAATATGGCCATAATGTATGTAATAAGTTGTAATAAATAGTAATGTAATTCATGATAATAAGTTATAATAAGTGATAATATAATATATGGTAACAAGTGGTAATATAATGTAAGGTAATAAGTTATAATAAGTGGTAATATAATGTATGATAACAAATGGTAACAAGTGGTAATATAATGTCCGGTAATAAGTTGTAATAAATGGTAATAGAATGTATGGTAACAAATAGTAACAAATGGTAATATAATGCACGGTAATAAGTGGTAACAAGTAGTAATACGACTATAATGCATGGTAACAAGTGGTAATATAATGTATGATAACAAGTGATGATAAATTTTACAAATAAACCTAGTTTTTGTAAAATTATTTTTAAATATTTTAATATTCTAAAAAAACAAAAGAACAAAAAAACATAATAACTAGTAATAATATATAGTAATAGTAATATATAGTAATAATAATATAAAAGAACAAAAGAAAAAAAAGCAAATTAACTAAAAAAAATATATAAAAAAATATAAGGTAAAAAAAAATCAAAGAAAAAATGTAACTTCCATTTCCTAAAAAAATAAAAACAAAATAATCGTAAAATGAAAAAAAAAGAAAAACTAAAATGAAAAAAAAAACACAAAAAAAATTAAAGAAGTAAAGAGGCTGCCCCCGTGCTGCTTTACTTCTTTAAATTTTTTTTTGTGTTTTTTTTTTCTTTTAGTTTTTTATTTTTTTTTTGTTTATACGATTATTTTGTTTTTATTTTTTTAGGAGCAGCCCTTTTTAAGAAAGTCTTTTTTTAAATAAATTTTTTTAATTTTATTTATTTTTTTAACTCTCTCTATTTTCTTATTACACTCTATAAATTTTAAATAAAATAATAAAATTCACATGACAATTCAATAAAATTATAAATATTAATATTAATTTAACATAAATTAATAATACATGATAAATAATATTAATAATTATAATGTCGGTAAGTTAATGGTAAGTAGTGATAAATAGTGGTAAATTAGTGGTAAGTTATGGTATGTTAGTGATAAATAGTGGTAAGTGATAAGTAATGATAAGTTGTGGTATGTTAGCAGGTGTAAGTCCAATCCTTACGGGCGCAGTCATTCCTCATGCGGGCGCAACCATGCCTCATGCAGATGCAAGTCTAAGCCTCACAGGTGTAAGCATGCCACATATGGGTGCCTCTCCAAATCTTAAGGAACCCTACGGTGGAAGACATTTTGGTTTTTTTTTAACACTTTTCTTTATTCTTTTTTTTTTTAATTCTCTCTCTGTTTTTTTTTATTTTTCCTCCTACACTCTTTTTTTTAACTTACTTTCGTATAAACAAATAAAATTAAATATATAAATAAAAAATTACCTTAAAATTAAAAAATTATTATTTTTTGGTAATATTATTTTTATGAATTTTCATTTTGCTTCTAATTTAATATATATATATATATATATGTATAAAATAAGATCATCTAAATTCACATCCTATATACTTCCTTACCCAATAACGTATATTTTTTTTAACTTTCTTTATTCTTTTTTAAACTCTCTCTCATTTTTTATCCTACTACATTCTTTTAACTTTCATCTTCATATTTTTTAAAACATATAAACAAATAAATTATAATTAATCATTTGATCAATCAGACATTATATTTTAGAGTTAGCCCAGCCCAGCCATCGGATGTAATTTGTCCAATTTGGATTGACAACGTGGTAGAAAATGAATTAATTTTGGATCACTTTCGTGGCATGTAGTGAGTTTTTAACAATTTAAAACTAAAAATATAGACAAGAACTAGCATGTAAAAGTGAAAGTGTAGGGCGGGAGACAAAATTTTAAAAAGAGACGAGTTTTGAAATTGGTTATGAAAATATGACGGTCAATATCTCTTAAAACCATCAAAACTCCCTCATTGCTTCTTATTCCCTCAAAAGCTCTTATTGTCATTGCTTCTCATTCCCTCGAAAGCTCTCATTTTCTCCGATCAAATGTCTCAAAATTCATTATTTTCTCATCCTTTCAAATCTTTCAAAATCCATCGAAACATATAACCTTATTTCTCATTTCCCATAATCTATAATCCATAATTAACAAACTCTCATTCAACCAAAATATATATTATACTTTCGGCATCTATATCTATCCAAAACTCTTACTCAAGGTCACTGAAACTCTCTTGTAATGTTTAAGCTCACTGTTTCATCACTTTGTCCAAATGAAAATCCAGGTGGATTTAAAGAAGTCTAACCATATGAGATGTTACTAATATATTTGTATGTATTTTTTCCTTTGTCATTAATTTTATTAATATCTTGCATTACGTTTATCTTTGGTTGTTATCTTGGGTTGTAATATAACATTTTCATCTTTGGTTGTTATCTTGAATTGTAATATAACATTTGTAAGGGTGGTGAAAGATATATTGACGGTGAACTTGGTATTATAATAAACAAATGACTGTGGATTATATATTTGTGTAACTGACAATAAAAGACATATATTTTCATACATTTTCTTAACAATATTTTCTCACTATATTTTCCTAATACTTGTGATAGTTGATGATATAAGATAAGATAGTAATTTATACTAATATATGTAACCAATGACACAAAATATACAAGACAGATTTGTGGTAATCCACAATATAAGATGATAACTTTATTTACTGATCAACAATAAAAGTAACTTTTCTTTAACACTTGTTTAATTGACGATACATGACAATATTTTCTAACACTTTCTAACACTCGTCTAACTGACAATAACAGGTATTTCATTTTCTTAACTTTTATAGTAACCGATAATATAAAATAATAACTTATAGTAATATATGTGGTAACTGACGATATAACATAATAAATTATAGTAATGTATATGGTATCCGATAATACAAAACAATAACTTATACTAATATATTTGGTAACTGACGATACAAGAAAGTAAATAACTTATAGTAATATATGGTAACCAATGATACAAGATAATAATTTATAGTAACATATTTGGTAATAAACTATATAAGACAATAACTTAGAGTAATATATAGTAACCGACGATACAAGACAATAATTTATACTAATATATTTGGTAACCGACGATACAAGATAGTAATTTATAGTAACATATGATAGTTGACAATATAAAACAATAATTTATAGTAACATATTTGATAACCGACAATACAAAATAGTAACTTATGTGACATATGATAACCGACGATACAAGACAATAATTTATAGCAATATATTTGGTAATCGACGATACATGACAGTAACTTATAGTAACACATAGCAACCGATGATAGAAGACAATAATTTATACTAACATATGTTAATCAACGATACAAAATGTAACATTTCTTAACACTTATATAACCAATAATAAAAATCTGTAACTTTTATCAATGGTTTTCTAACTGTCAGTATATATCAAGATATGACGGTTACCACAATTGTTGGTATAGACCTATCTCGATATGTGTATAGCCAACTAAAGACCCATCCGTTGGAGAAGGTTCTGCTGATGATTTTTATGGGTTTTGTAAACAGTTTTCATCCGTCTGAATAGAATTTTTATTTTGTAGTGCATGATCCAAATAGAAAGTTAAAAGGAGATTAAAAGGTAAAAATGAATTAGTTATGATTAAAACTATGATTAGTGGAATTCATTTTTAGGAACGCAAGTGCTACCGATGAAAGCTGATGCTCCCACTAAAATAAAACTTCCATTTTACTAAAGCTTTTTTCACAGAGCGCATGAAGCTTGAGCAATTAGGAAATGGAGGTCAGAACCCTTTTCACCCCACTTAATTAAAAAAATAATTAAATTTATACTTATAAACTCTACCAACCAAAAATTATCATATTATATGATAATTTTATATTTTAAAATATCAATTTAATATGATTATAAATTGGTCTCTCTGAAATTCTTCTGCTTTCCACTTGCAAAAATGTAGACCAACACAGACATACCAGCTCCACCAATCTGACCCACAAAAGCCTTATCTTTTATTTTCAAACCCCATTACGTCTCCTTTCAACTCTTGAAATCGGTTCCTTATTCAAAATTCTCCCTCTTTCTCTCTCTCTATCATATTTTTTACATGTTAAAATATTACTAATAGTCTATGCTGTGAGTTTGGTCAAATCTTTTTCTCTCACTATATATACACCCTCCCTCTCTCTCTTTCTTAACTGTAAAATAGAGATCACAAGAGAGATTGGTCATCTTTGATAACTCAAGGTAAAGCAAAGTTCCTTGTTCTCTTTATTACAACACGTACATACACACTTCCACATATGATATGACATAAGTCATGATTACACTAGAGAAATCCAACTAATTCTTCATTTTGACGTTTTCTTTTTTCATTAATTTTATTTGGTGGGGTTTTGGGTCCAAATTAATTGCATTTCAGTTGTTGGAGATGATTTAAAAGTTGTTTTACATTTGCAGTGGAGGACAAAGAGACTTTGGTTGTGTGTCCTAAAACCTGACGTTAGCGCGACATCTTCTCTCTCTCTCTCTCGTTGTCCTCATCAAAGTTTCCCCGAATACAGAATCAAAAGAATGGTTGTTACTTGCTAGCCCGGTACCAGATTGTACAAAGAGCTTGATATTATTTTCTTTCTTTTCAGTTTCTTTTTTAGCGTTAAAAACAACTCATCATCAGTGGCTGGTTAGATCTATATTAAGGGTATGTCTCATTTTTCAATAGTTTTATGCTTTTATTTTCTTTTTCCTTATTCATATTATAGTTCTTTGAGTGTCTGTGTGTGCCAAAGATTTTCTGGGATCTTTTAGATTTAGTATTGCCGAAGAAGACACAATTTTTATGTGTAACAGGTTCGAGAAAAGCAAACCTTGAATGGATAGTTTTGGTTGGTATGCGACTCCGTTGGTAATCAATAATACATCATCATCATCATCCATGTGGGGCAATTTTCAACGTGATATTGGTGAGACGTACCCAATCACCAGCTCCAATTCCTCAGCTTCTACTACTAATTTCATCGGTGGCAAGACCGATCATATTATCACAGTTTTAGATCCAAGTAAACAAGTTGGTGATTCGATTTCTTTGGAGAGAGTTACTAAAACGGCTCATCAACATTTGAGTCCTCCGCAAACATCTGATTCGAATAACCTTTACAGCGCTTTTGGGATGATTACTAATCAGCAGCACTTGCAGGTTTCCAATTCGGGCTCTCTTGAGTCACTTGATTGCTTCCTCTCAGCTACTAATAGCAACACAGAAACTTCAAACGAGGATGATGGGATTTCGATGATATTCTCGGATTGCAAGAACGTTTGGAATTTCGGTTCAAATGGGGGTGGTGGCGCTGCTGCTGCTGCAGTTTCCTCAGCTGAGTCCGAAAACAACAGCACCAATCCAAATCCTAGAAACAAAGAAAAAATTCATCATCGCGGAGAGAACAATAATGATGAAACCCTCTCAGAAAGCTCTTCAGAACAACATAATGGCGCAACTCATGCAAGAAACAAGCATGCCAGTGTTGCCACAAAGAGAGCAACAAGTGGTACTACTAACAAGAGCAGTTCTCAATTTCTAGCCATTCTTCAAGATCATAATTATTTTTCTGCCACAAATGGTTTCCATCTTGTTTCTGAACACCCATTTCCAAAAAAGAAGAGAACCATATCGGATTATAAACGTCCCATATCATCAAACATCGACTTCCAACAACGGGCATCATCTTCGGTATCTCCCTCCAAGGATGAGCCAGATTCCGAGGAAATAGCTCAGATGAAGGAGATGATCTACCGGGCCGCAGCATTCCGGCCGCTGAATTTCGGGGTTGAGGTGGTGGAAAAGCCAAAGAGGAAGAATGTAAGGATATCAACAGATCCTCAAACAGTGGCTGCAAGACAAAGGAGAGAGAGAATAAGTGAGAGAATTAGGATTTTGCAAAGGCTGGTTCCTGGTGGAAGCAAGATGGACACTGCAACAATGCTTGATGAAGCTGCAAATCATCTCAAATATCTCAGGTCACAAGTCAAAGCGTTAGAAGCCTTAGGTCATAAGCTTGATCTTCCTATCATGAATTGCTCTTTGCCTTGTTTCAATCACTCTCTTCCCATGCAAACAAATTTCTCTCTCCAAAATCCAACCCCACTTCACCACCCCAACGAGAGTTGAAAATTTTCATTATAACCCCTTTAAAAAGCACTTTTTTGATCAAACTCGCCCCCAATCCTAGACATTTAATCATATAATCGTCATTTCATCACCAAATGTCAACCATAATAATTTCCCGATCCATGAAAAGCTTCCCAAAAAGTGTATGATCATACTTAACTTGTAGGAATTCCAAGTTTCACTTGGTCATGTTTTTGTTTTTGCTGCTTCCCCTATATAGTTGAAATAGCAAAAGCTTGGATGGGAAAAATTAGCCTTTTATGTGCAGAACTTTTTCATGCTAAAAAGCTTAAGCAATAATAACCCTATGATTAAGTCCAAAGGCTAGAAAGTGATGGTTTCTTTATTGGTGTATTGATTAATAGTTGTTTAATGATGATATTCTCTGTACTATTTTGAGCTCGCCTTTCTTAGTAACCTTTGTAGAATGTGTTTTTTAATGTAATTTGTTTAGCTAACCAATGTAAGAGATATTCTCTTGGGGAATTTTGAGGCCGAGTCAGTGGTCCTGTCTCCCTGATTCAATCCAAAGCGTGCTCTTGAAAATCACACCTTTCTTAGTGCTAAGCACATGTTATTATTCTTCCTTTTCGGCTTTTGGGGGTTTGTTACTATTTCTAAAACAATCATTTCTAACTTTTATATTGTTCAATCTAATGGAATCTTAGTTACGGAATACTATGTTATTTTTGTTTTAATTTCATTGGCACTTTCATTAATCTAACCGAACAGAATTATTTCAGAATTCGATAATATATTATTTGTTTATTTATTTGAAAAAAAAAAACATTGGTAAAATTTGTTTTGTTGTGTCACAAAAGGAGTGGAAAAAGTAGCTTTTGATTGGATCAAAGAAGGGGGTTTTTCTTTTATGTGGTAGGGGGATTGTTTACTAAAAATAGAAAGGTCAGTTGTGAAAGAGACCCAGGATCTCAGGCTTGGCTCTAGCTTCTTGGCTTTTTTGTTTATTTTTCTCAACTTGATATGATAGCTAGAGAGAGAGAGAGAGAGAGAGAGAGAGAGCATTGATTTCAAAGCGCAAAGCAAGGGGAGGAGTCACCAACACGACCCAAAATGAAGTGTTTGCGTGTGTGTAGGAGAAATCATGGTTTCTGTTAGGCTTTCACACGTCGAAGATTTGACTTTGCAACTGTTGGTTGTGATATAGATGCAGTTGTTGTCTTAATATGCACAACAACTATCTCTTAGGCTGACTTGCAAGTCACCAATATAACAGATATACCCTATTCCCATATATTTTCAAGCTATTGGATTAATGGCTGATCCCAAATTGGTGAGTCGTCTTTCTATATCCAAGTGAAATGACAAAATTTGCAAACTTCTCACCACAAGAGGGGGGGGGGGAGGGAGAGAGAGAGAGAGAGAGAGAGAGGTGTTTTGAGTTATTAGAATAAACGAATTCTAGACCACAAATTTCTATGATAAAGAGAACTTACCCTACACAAGAGTCACAATTTAATATAAAATTTAAGTCTCCAAACTTCAAATTACAATGAGCCTTACTGCAAAGTCACTCTAAAAGAACTCTACAACCATGAACAGAAAAATGAAGGAGCATAACATGGAGCCGGTTCCTTCCATGCAAGCCTCCTTGAGTCTGGAAAGGGGGTTGAGTATGTCAATGAGCTATAGCTTAACTGACATTGTTCTCTTTCTCTTTAAAAATCTAAAAATCTCGAGTTCTAGTCTTCTTTATGTACCAAAAAGAACAGGGGTTGAGCATCTATTTTGGGCCTTAGGGCAAAATTAGGCCAGACCAAGAAGATCCAATCTGGTCTAAATTTGTTTCATTCTGGAAAATATGAATGGGTCTGAAATTTTCTGGGTTCAAACTGCCCCAATAAATTTTTCAGCACCCTACTGTTTGGACCTGTTTGCTTGGAAACTGCTCAATGATCTCTATTAACCCGAGCATGGCCTGGTAGCACACATGGCTAGATTGGCTCAACTTGACCCACAATTTTAGCAGGTTTAACTAGTTATTTTAGATTTAAAAACCAAGCTTGGCTCTGCATGTGGAGGTTTGATCCAAAAAAAAAAGAAGAATTGAAAACTATGAAGTACAATGGATGATCTTCAATTTTTACTTGGAGAAAGCGCGGCTTGAAAGGGAGTCCTTTGATTTCCATCCCCAGCAGAACTCTTTATCTTCATATCTTTTCGGTGATATTGCAGCAAGTTGTCGTAGAAACTGGAATTACAATGACCTACCTTACCCCACACAATGTTCATGGAGTGAAATCATGTGTAAACAACTTATGCGAGCAAAGTTTATTTTTTGATGTTCATATCTTTTAAGGTTCACAAAATGCGAGGACAGCAAGCCAGCAATAGACCGAGTAAAGCTCCTCTAGCATCAATCAGAGATCCAAGTCTCTTTTACAGCATTCAAACAGAACAATGCATATAAACCATATGGAATAAATCTTGTACATGGGATCATAAATTCTGCACAAAACCTTCCCGAGACAGCCTCTTCCCCAAAAGGTTTGATCATCTTAAATCATCCTCAGTACCTTCGGAGAAAGGCAATTCAAGCGCCTAAGAGCTAACCTAATAGTACCAAGTTATGCAGAGAGAAGTGAAACAATGCACCAAAAATAAGGATTCTAGCGTAGAAGTGAAGTATCTTCAGATTATTAATCTCATCGATGGCATCTTGTAAACCCTATAAAAGAAAACTGATTAACATCACTACACCCTTTTGATTGTCAAATCAAATGTATTACCTTGTCTCTGGACCCATTGTCACTTCAGGCCCTAGAGGGACCATTTCCGTAGAAATTCTTCTTGGTAACTCAAATTCATGGTCTTCGTCTGTCTTACCCCTTTCACACGCTACCACCATTTCCAGACATCCCTTCAGTTCCATGAGTACTTGGCTTATGGTTGGCCTTTGAATAGAGATTAAAGGTACACATGCCATTGCAGTCTCCAAAGTTTTCCAGACTGAGTTGGTAGCAAAATCCCCACATAATCTCGGATCTACAATATTCCTTATGTCGCCTCTTTCAAGCATGGAACTAACCCACTGAACAAGGTGAGTTTTGTTCAAGTCTTTCAAAATGGCAGGCTGGCCTGTAATTAGCTCCAACAGAACAATGCCAAAACTATACACATCACTTTTCTCACTCAGCCTACTGTTTATATAATACCTGAAAAACAAGTGCAAATTATTTGATTCTTGAAGCATTGCAAGTTGTACAGCTTGAAAGGCACCGGTAAAATTCAAATTGTTGCATAGAATGCTTACTCAGGATCAAGATATCCAGGAGTGCCAACAATTGCAGTGGAGGCATGAGTTGCACTTGAGGGCAAGATTCTGCACAATCCGAAATCAGCCACTTTTGCTTGAAAATTTTCATCCAATAAGATGTTAGCAGACTTGACATCTCTGTGGATGATGGGAGGCTTGCAACCATTATGCAGGTAATCCAATCCTACAATTGCAGTATAGCGTTAGATGTAGTCTCATCACAAAAATCATGTGCATCTCTGCTCGCTAAATGCTAACCTTGTGCTGTGCCGACTGCTATTTGAAGTCTCTGTTTCCAACTCAAGACTGTTGGATTTCTTTCTGCACAACAAGATAGTAACGTAAATCTCTCTTAAAACTCAATCCTAGATCCGTACTGATGAATTCATCTTACTACAGTATTGCAAACATAAAAGAAGCAAGCAGCAAAATTTATTTAAATCATTAAGATATAAAATAATATAATATAAACACTTCTCTCCATAAGCTTACACTAATCAAGTGGAAGGTTGTTTTAGAAAATTTGAGATGGTATCAGAAAGAGAGGTATTTTAGGCATCATAACTGAAGTACAAAATCATGATTTTGTCATAGATTTTTGCTTTGTAGGAAATGATGAGGTTAATACCAATTCCACAAGAAATCTAGGAATTGCACAAAGTGAAGGCCTAGAATACATAAGAAGGGCTTGATCAAATTCCAATTCTTGACCAAAATTTCCCCGATTATTAAGGGCTATATAAATAAATTAAATGTTTAATACCTGAGAGTTGATCTTGTAAGTCTCCTTTGGCCATATACTCATAAATAAGCCCCATATTTGAACCTTCATCACATTATCCGATCAGGGAAGCTAAGTTCCGATGATGAATTCGTGTCAAAAGTTGAGCCTGCATATTAAATGGACAGCAGACCTCAGGCAAACTTTGGGACAATGAAACTGTGAATAGTTAATCACCAATGTGCAGAGAGCTCTTGCCTCAGTCCTAAATTCCTTGGACCCTTGGATCGATTCTGGCGACAGCATCTTGATGGCAACCTGAGTACCGTCCATCAAGTGGCCACTGTAAACTGTACCGAATCCTCCTTTTCCAATTGCCTTCTCAAAGTTATTGGTAATGTTTACAACCTCAGCATATGCAAACAGCCAATTCTTTGACTCCGCCAGCACATCCTCTTCATTTAGGTGTGACCACTAACTTTAAAAGCTAACCCAAAAAGATGAAATTAAAACTTCCAAGAGCAAAGAGTGGCACATACCACGCGATTGTCTTCTCTTTACCATCCATAAGATGGCAAAGGATGCACTTGCAACGACTAGAAATGAGCCGACTGATGCAATCACCGGAATAATGACTTTGTTCTCCTTTTTGCATGGCGGGGTCAAACAAAGATCTGGGTTTCCCTCAACACTGACCAACTCATCAAAACAAATATGTGGTTATTCGATTAGTGTATGGAAGATGAAAAGGAATACGGAACTTTAACCATCTATTTAGTTGAAAATTTTTTGGATTAGGACCATAGATTTCACAGCATATGAAGAAAAAGAGACTTTTGAGTTTTAAGAATTTGTGCTCAGAGCGTTTGCAACCAGACCTCAATAACAAGGAACTGTTGTCAACTCTTGCAAGGAGAGCCGCTGGAAGTGAACCTGTGAGCTTGTTCCACGACAAATTCCTGCATGGCAAGAGCTTATTTTATCTCCCCTGCCAAAAGAAAGCTTAGTGACTTTGGATTCCGTAAAAGAATACCCAAAGGACTTACAGGACCCGCAAGGATGAAAGTTGAGAAAAATCAGGCACTGATCCATACAAGCTATTGTTTGACAAATCCCTGCAATAAAATAAATCACCAAGGGCCTATCCTATGACACATCACACTGTACTATAGAAAACTGAGAGAGAAGAACCAAATACCCACTTACAATGACTCCAAAAATTTGAGGTTTAGGAATGAGGAGTCTATCTTCCCCGTTAATCTGCTCGAGGAGAGGTTCCTGCTTGCAGAATTAGAAGATTGACATATATTGGGAAATATATTATGAGCTATTTTTTGGATTTAGCATCACGCATTCAAAAACGGCTTTTGAGGGACCAAACTCACAAGGCGATTATACTAGGAGAATCATAACCACTAGCAGTACAATTCAGGCCATTCCATGTGTAATTCTTGGGGACACAAGGATCTCCTTGCCAGTTTCTGTCTATTGAATAGACCAGCTTGATCTTCTTCATAGAAGCAACTAAACAATATGGAAGGTTGGAAATAGTAAGCAAGGATAGATTTGGTACTGAATAAAGGATAATACTTTTTATGCTTGACAGATAGTTTAAGGGAACGGAAAAGGGAAAAAAAAAGTTTGTAGAAGAAAAAACACATACCATCATCTTGGTTGGTAGGTAATTGTTGGAACTGTAATACTTCATATACCTCCAAAGCATTAAGTATCGGAGGAAGTGTAGAATTTTCAGTTGTGCTGATGGTAAAAGTTAAATGATCTCCGCTCAAAGAATAGATGCTCTCTAATGTAGTTGAGGTCATGTACTCGGGCCGAAAAGATGGGCCAAAGGGAGAATCATCATTCAATGTAACAAATAGTTCTCTCACATCACCTTCTTGAAGACTCTGGATCTCAGCAAAGTGCAAGTATACATAAAACATTTTGGTAGCATCTTCTATTTTCAAAGAAAACTGCAAGGATTCGCCCTCATTCCAAGGTTGTAAAGCAGTCTTCATGGCCATAGGAGGAAGTTTGTACTCGGTACTGCTCAAAGAATCACTTGAAAAAGATGAATCGATCACCTCACAACAAGGTGTATATGGATCCCAAACACGATCATAAGCATCATCCCTGTACCTGTAAAGCCTTTTTCTCAGAAAATTTTATAGGTGCAGCTGCAGCATCCTATTGAACGATACATTGAATATGAAGGAGCTAAGGAGTTCAGTATTTTCATGAATATATATACCCATCAGAAAATGAGTCGAGAGGTTTTTCCTCACCTGATAGTCTCATTTGACGTTGAACCAACGTCTAACCGGAACAAATGATACAGTGATCCGGACTGAGTCTGATAAATAGAGCCATTCAAAGGCCTTAGCTCTAATGCTGATATAAAAGGTGTTCCCAAACCAGTGTTCACAAGACAAACATCTACATAATGTGCAGACGCTGCATATATTAAGTCCCCCACCACCATAGATGTCCTTGCGAACGTCACAGGACCCCATTCATTGGCATCAATATGTACTGAAAATTGGGGTGTTTGATTTTTATTGTCATAATTTCCATACATGAAGGAGGCTCTAATCAAATACTTATCACCTTTGTTGATTGGGAAGAGTGTGTAACAGTTTCTGACTCCCTCAGGGAAGCTCCTAACAGTTGAGAACTGCTGTGAAAGACTGCTGGAGATGAAGTTGGGAGATATATTCCCATTTTCACCTGTGTCGATGTAATTTGCATCTGAAGTATAGCGTAGGCCGGTGGTCTCATCATCATAGTCAGAACCTTCATCTATCCCACAATCAATGCTTATGAATCCGGAAACAGTTAAACTTCATTCTTCTTAAATTGCTAACAATGAAAAGAAGGGAAAATGAATGATTTTAATAGAAAATCATTCATTTTCCTTTCTTTGGGAGTTTTAGAAGGAGAGAAATGGGAAGAATTTTAATAATAAAAATTTTCTTCCCAAAAGTGGGAAGAAAAGGAGAGAAAAGGAGAAAAAAAGAAAAATTATTTCACATATATACCAAATTTATCCTTAAAAAATGATAATAAAAAAAATTTTAATTTTAAATAAATCTCATATCATTTTCTTTTCTTCATAAAATCTTAAACATAGTGAAAAGAAAATCTCATCATTTTTTTTTCTTTTTTTTTCTTTTTTTTCCTAAACTCCCAAACTAAGCGTAAAAGAGAGAACGAAGAGTGATGCCACCATAATAGGAATCTCTTACTTATAGTTGGGTGCTACATTATCCTACCTTCCTCAGTCCTTTCTAACCATGTAATTTTAACTCCTCTAGCTATCCTTTTTCTAACACAAAAGCTTCAAGCTTTCTTTTATTTTTCACCCCCTGGTACATAGAAAAAGCTTGAGACCTCTGACCCAAAAAGAGACAGTGCCATTTGAGATATAACTTGTTAACAAGCTTCAAGTTTTCTAATTGTAAACAACTTCGCAACTCTTGTTTTCTAATATAATTTCCATTTCTTTAGTTTTTTTTTTTTTTCACTCACCGGTCCTTTACCGTAATTAATCACAAATTTTTATCGTTTTTTCAATTAAATTCTTACACAACAAAAGTTTATAATAACTAAAATAGATGAATATACTTTTTATATTTTGTGTTGTTACAGTCCGCTCCAAATTCAAAATCAAAACTATTGAAAACTAAACATCCAATTGAGAATCCTAGAAAATAATAATATATCATATTGAAAGTTTAAGATGCTTATGCAAAGCCATTATTCCATGAGGATTAATAATCCTAAGAATTCTAAACATGGATTAATAAACAAGTAAATAAAGTTTCAATTTTTTAAAAACAAAAATCAACTATCAAATTTGCTTTCATTTTTTTAGGAAACCAAATTCTCAATTTATTTAGATTTTATGGTAATAAGTATTAAGAAGTTTTTCCCCCCCCCCCATTTTATATTACTGAATTTCTTATAAGAAAATTTAAATTAAAATATTAGATTTAAACATTTCATTTGAAATTGGTAAAAAACAAATATCAATCTGTATTAGGCAACCGTCCCACTAAAATATATATATTTTTAAAAACAATGTGTATATTTTTAAGAATACTTAAGGAAAATGACCCTAAAATTTCAAAAATAAACTTAAAATTATAAAAATTAAAAAAACCATTTAAAGTTTTTAGAATATTATTAAAATACTATTTATTCTCAGAAAATTATAAATAATGAAAACATCAACATCTGAACGATTGTCACCAACATTTCCATTTTAAGATTTTGTCACCAACTTTTTAAATTTTAATATTCAAATTCGAGATTTTGATTAAATACTCTATCACTAAATTCACAAAACATCGATAGGATTAATATTGGATTTGTTGTTGTTATTGTCCTTTAACTACACTTATGGATTTGTGTGAAACATGTGGAGGAAAACTAAGGATCTCTATAAGTGCATTAAAAAAGGTTGAATATTTATTTATAACACCTTTTAATTTAGGTACTTATTTGAGTAAAAATAAAATTTAGTTACTAAACACGTAATTTTCCTTCTTAGGTAGAGGATGCCAAAGGGACAAATCAAGATAGTTTATTGAATACTCCTCTAAATTCCAAATTCCACTCTGGATTTTCTGAAATATAGGCAAAATTTCCCATAGCTAACCTTCGAAATGGAAGGAATGAATTAAAAATTGAAGTAACTAAACAAATACACCTGTAATTATGGAACTTGATATACAGAAACTTTTCAATACTAATATTTTTTATTTTTGAAATATATCAATATGTTAAATTAATTAATATTTATACAAAGTTTTTTATATTTATTATATTTACATATTTTTCATATTGAATGAATTATTTACTTATTTAATTTTGATTTTTAGTTTTTATATAATTTATCTTATAATTAATAATTACATATTTGATCATTTTATATTCATATTATAAAAGATATTTATTATATTATTTCTATAAAATAATTAATATTTATATAAATTTTTTTTTATTTTTTATATTTACGTGTTTTCCACATTTCCGTTTCCTATTCGTATCCGCTTTCATTTTCTCATTTCCATTTTAATCCAATCTAGTTTTTAGGCTTTCTCACCCATAATGTGAGCCTAAAAATCTTGGTTAAGGAACTTAAAAAATAATATGTAACTAAATTGATACTTTATTCACCTATTTTTATCATGTGTATGTCTGAATTAATTTTGTATATCATGGATTGAAGATATTATTTAGTATCTTTGGAGCAATAAATTTAATTTTTACCTAGAAATAGATGATCTTTTTTTTTTTATTATTTTTTTAAGTTGACAATAGGGAGGGATAAGACTCTCAAACACTAGACATTTATAATGGGAAAAAATTTCAAATTATTTAAATAATTATTTGAGTTGAATTGTTGATTATTTTTGGGTTATTTGTGCCCAATAATTTGAATTGCCTCAAATCTATTAAAGGCAAATGCGTTTAAATTATTTTTTTAGAGCTTGAACTCCATGATTTTTTTTTTTGTGCATACTGAGACTCGAATCTGGCTCTATTACAAAGGGGAGGGGAGAGACGCTACTTGAACTGAAACCCATTGGCCTCATGATTTTTTTTCTTAAACATTTTCTTTAGATCACATCAGAATGAAGGATCAATCTTTCAATATATATATATATATAATGCCTCAGCAAATTAAAATTATTATGAAAAGAGACTAATTAGCTAGTAAGGCATAATAACCATTAGAATGGCTACAAAGTATAAGGCATAACCATGAGAAGTCACCGGTATGAGCATTTATGTTCATGCATGATATAACAGTTGAACGAGAGAGAGAGAGAGAGAGAGAGAGAGAGAGAGAGAGAGGACCTGACTGATCATTCTGTCCTTGAACCAAGATAGTAAGAGCCAAGCAGGCAAAAATCTGAATTAGCATTTTCTTGCACTTCTCTCAGAATCTCTCTCCACATAAAAAGAAGAAGAAATTGGAAATAGATCTTGAATTACATAACGCACAAGCTCCCATTTATTGGATGGCATACAATTGCAAATTATCATAATTACCCTTGTGACAATTAGCATAATGCTGTCCATAATGGACCTTTGCTTGGCAATTTCATCCAGACTTTTCACAATTTTGATGTCTATGTCAATCAAATATCTATGACTGCTTCCTTCGTGTGAAACCAAAAATTTCCATTTGTTCTAATTCTAATGCATAGGTAGACCATGGGAAAAGTTTGTAAGATTCATTGCTTTTCACGAAAAGTCATTCTAGGTACCAACCATGCGGGATCATGATTTAGAGAAAAGACTAAACTCTCATTGGTTGGGCACTCAACCCACTTAATTAGAAATTTTGAGTTTGAATTCTAGAAACAGAAAAAAAAAATTTAACAGTGTATTTGACAAAAACATAAGAAAGGAAGGTAATGAAAAAGATGAAAAGGGGAGGGACACGATGAGAGAGGAAGGTAAAATTAAAAATCATGTTTGATAACAAAATATGTGACGGGAAAGGGAGGAAAATGATAGTAAAATAAAAAATCAGATTTGATTAGACGAGGGAAAGGGATGGAATATAATAAAAATATATATAAATTTATTATTTTATCATTTCTTTTTTTATTAGAGTTTTAAAATAAAGGGTATAAAAGTAAATTTGATATTTATTATTTTAAAAGAGAATCTCTCCCCTCCAAAACCCACCAATTTGGTGGAATTGAAAAATTAGGTTTGGAGGATTTCATAGAAACCCTTCCTTTCCCTCCCCTTCAATTAATTATTTTACCAAACATGTGTGAGTTCTTTAGAATCCCTCCCTTTTCCACCCAAACCCTTCATCCAAACCAACTCCTAAAATAATCTCCACAATGCTCAATCTGGAGTAGTCAGACGAAAAGCGAAAACCGATCGGTGAAAGTTAAAAAAAAAAAATTAGAAAAGAGAAATTATATAAATCCCCTAAAAAAAAGTACTTTTAAATTTTTATTTTTCTTTATATTTCGACATTTAAATTAGATAAAACAAGTGGTTTTTGTTCGTCCAAAGAAAATCTCATGAAATTTTTGTTCGTGACTATTAAAAAAGGAATATTTGATATATTAAGAATAAATTTTTGATATAACTCTGACATCATATTAAATATAAAATTCAAAATAAGAATATGAATTATAATAATCTATTATTTCAAACAAATGTTATAATATTTAAAATTTATATAAAAAAATTTATATTTATAAATATGAAAATAAATATTATAAATATAGAAACAAAAAGGCCAAATAATTTCAAAATCAAATCAATAAATACATAATACTTTTTAAATATTTTTAAAATATATGATATTTTTTAACAGTAATAATTGAATAATTTAGATCACAAAAAAAAAATCATATAAAAATTTATTCAATCGTAATTTGACACCGTAAATCATGGAAATGGTTCGTGAAAATTCTTCACTAAAAAATAAGTTTTTTCTTTTTTAAAAGAAAATCGAGTTATATAATTATAATAATAGAGTCTTGTTCTTTTCATAAACCCTTGCAAATTCTACACGAGACAGAATCCTAAAATCTTTTAATATAAGAATTTTTGTAACCTTTGTCGTGTTTTTCTGTGGTCTCCTTTTCTTGAAATGGACCTCACAAAAACGAAAGATTAACTAATCAAGACTTTTTTCATTTTTTCATTAGATAAATTTGTATTCAAAATAATATTTTAATTAATTTGATTTGAAACTTATAGTAATCTATTTAAGAGATTACCCTCTCAACGTAGTCTGTTCTATATCCAAATAACGAGTCAAACTCAAAATCTTAATTAAAAAATCTAATATCATATCTTTTTAGTCCAACTGTCCATTGGTACTAAAAAAAACTATTGAAATGACAAGTTGTATCAATGTTTTGTTGCTCTAATAGGAATGACACTAAAATTTTACATTAAGTGTTTGAATTTGAGTTTTGATAGTGACAAAAACGATATTAAAAGAGTTTTCTCTGATTGAAAATCTAACGATAGCTCGGTCTAAATTAATAGAAGCAAAACTATGAATATTAGGTGGTAGATCAAATTCAGGACGTAAAAAAAAAAAAAAAAAGAAAAAAAAGGTGACAAGTTGTTGTTCCATACTTTTTCCCAGTTGCAACCTTTGATGCATTTCCAGAGTTTGCAATTAATAAGATTTGACGAAAGTTGCATTTTGCACCCCGACTGGAGGGACGGATTCTTCTTTGGACAACATAAAACCATAATTAATAAAAATTATAAAATAAAAATATATTAAAAATTTATATAATATTAATTAAAAATATAAAAAATATTATATAAAATAAATAATTTATGAAAGATGTGCTTTATGGTTTTTCATTAATTCAAATTCATTAATAATCGATTTTGAACTAAAAATATTAAAAATTACTTTTTTAATATAAATAATTAAAATATTCACAAAATACTTATTTTCCATTTTGTTCTATAGTCTTACCTTCAAAATCTTCACGGTTGAGAAACACCGTTCACTAGTTGCTATTAAAATTGGGAGAATTAAAATAAAATGAATCAGTTTATCAATTTCTTATTTTTCAATTTTCATCAATTTCTTGCACAAGTTGTGTCATTGTTTGAATTGTTGGTAACCTTTCCTTTTTGGAATTGATTGTTTTTCTTCTCATAACTCATTCTTTGTCTGAGTCTCTAAACGAAAAAACAAAAGAAAAAATCAAAAGTCATCAAAGGAAAAAAGTTGAGAAAAAAATTTGAATGAAAAAAAAAACTCTATATTTTTATTAAATTAGGGTTAAACTTTTATTGAAAAGAGAGTCGAGCCACACAAAACTCAAATATAAAAAATAATATTATTTTAAACAAAAGGTTTATTGTTTTAGACAATTAAAGGGGTGGTAATTTTTCTTTAAGAAAAAAAAAAACAAGTGTCTTGGGAGCCATGGCTACCCAGAGATGGTAGGAAATGTAGCTCTAGTCATATGTTTGAAAATTTTTATTTTCTTTTACGTAGATTATTCTAAAAATGGAAATTTTAAAATAATCTAGATCCATTGACCAGAAAATAATAAAAAAAAAGCAATGATAATGATTTTAGTGGCTTATTATCAAAGACAACTCGTTTTTTGTTGATTTTGACTGAACTCTATGCTTTGTTTGGTGGCACATTGAAGAAGAGATGGAAAAGAGAGAAATGGGAGAAAAAAATTAGCAAAAGAAAAATGGCAGAAGGAAAAAGAATGATTTCTACATATTGGTAAATTTCCAAAAATTCCCAACAATTAAAATAAGTTTTTTTTTTTTAAAAAAAAAGGTAAAATAATGTAATTTGAGTTCACATAATTAAATGTTAATAGTCGAATAGGGAAAAATCACTTTTTAACAATTATCTCAGAAATCGATAATTCACGATGCACTTTATTTTTTGGGATATATTTTACGGAAAATCCCTTTATATATGTACCATAGAATGGTTGCTTTTAGATTTTTCTCTAGTTTATGCCCCAGAAAAGGCCAAAAAAATGTTAAAAAAATAATTTAAATTATCAGAGTATAATTAAAGCAGACTAGCAAAGTAAAACCAAATATTTCAAATAAAACTCAACAATAATAATACAGAATTAAAGAGTTAACTCAAATTTAACTAGCCTGCTATAAAATGCAAGCTTGATTAATTTTATGTTTGTGTTCGGTTTGAATTATTTTTTCCGGTAATTAAAAAAATTAATAAATAAAATATAAATTTAATTCGATTCATCTCGAAGTATAATTATTCCATATTGGATGGGTTTGTGAGTTAAAATAAATTTATAAATATTATTAAAAAATCTTTTAAAATTAGTAATTATTTAAAAATTTATTCAATTTTTTTTTTTCATTGGCATTCAAAAACTAAACCAATTAGAATCGAGTAGTTGTGAGATCTAATTTAGAAACTGTCTGTTTGAGTGTTTTTTTTTTAATTTTTAAAATTCAATTTTAAAATTTTGATTAAGGTAGTTATATCTGGATCAAATTGGTCGGTTCGACCGAAAATAAGATCATCAGCCGGTTCTATTTACCTAACCAAACCGATTCTGAATAAACCCGTCAAAACCGAGTTGAATAGGGACCCGGAAAACCCGGGTTTTCTGCATTTTTGTGCAAAAATGTGGAAGTCTAGGCTCGAACCCGGGGAGCGCAGATTTTGAAATCTAGTCTCCCATTCCTATTATTCCCATTTAAACCAACTCCAACCATGGAGGAAGAAAAATGAAAAAGGGGAATTCCAATAAAACGCAGCGTTCCCGTTTGCCCTCAAATTTCATACCCATTCACTTGAAAAACCCTTCGATCTCCGATCGTACGGGGACACTGGGTAGAAATGGCGATGACGCCCATGATTCCTCCGCCGAACGCGGCGGCTGGGAACCCTAACTTCGAGGGAGCACCAATTCCGACGGCGCCAACTCCGCCGGGAACGGACATGACAGGAATCTGCTTTCGAGACCAGCTTTGGCTGAATACGTATCCTCTGGATAGAAACTTGGTCTTCGACTACTTCGCGCTCTCTCCATTCTACGATTGGACTTGCAACAACGAACAGCTTCGCTTGCAGTCTATTCATCCTCTTGATATCTCCCAGCTTGCGTCAGTATAACCCAAAGTCCTTCTCTTTTATCTCTGTTGAATTTGATTGATTTGTTGTTGGTGGACTAATTTGTTGAAGTGTGGCTGAAATTTTTTTGCTAATTTCTTTATTTAATTGAGACTGGGACATTGTTGCCTTGGATTTGGATTAGATTGGTGCGAGCGAGTGAGCTTGAATTTTGAATTCTTGCAATGTTGATAAATGTGGTTCTAAAGTTTAGTTTGTGTATAATTGTTGAAGATGTTCCTGTGTCCTTGTAAATATGGTGTACACTTCGGACGAAATTTAAGAAGTAGAAATTACTGAAAAATTACGAGGAAGATAAAAAGGCCACATTCCCCATTAATTTTGTTTGCATGAGTAGATGGCTGGTTTAGATAACGATACAACCCCTATTGCCACAGAAAAGACATGCCCTTTTCTTTGGTACCAGGAAAGTGGTGCTGGACCTTGAGTTGGACAATCCCCATCAATGAGGCTTCATGGTTGTCCATTGATGGGACTTCGGGAGTTTTAAATATAGGGGTTGAATTCTCGCCTGTAGGTATTAAGCGGGTTTATTTTTGCTCTCTATGTTTTTCCTTCCAGTTGCCTTACGATATGATTGGAGAATTCTCAATATTTTTCCTTCCAGTGCCTTTACAATATGATTGGAGAATTCTCAATAGTTTGAAGAAGTAAAGACACAAGGAAGAAATTCATGAGTGTGAGAGAGAAAACCATGAGGAGCTAAGGGCCAAGAGAGGCACAACCCATGGCTATGGTTCCTTATGTCTTCAATTTGAGAGTGGAGTTACTCATATTTCATATTCTTGTGGTAAATGAATATGAAAGTTCATTGGCACTACATCTGACCTGCCCCTTGGTATATTTCTGTTGCTAACGATGCATTGATTTATTACCTCTGGGTCTGTGACAAGTTGACCAATTGAGCAACTGCATAATCTTGTTGTAAAACATATTTATTATACTCCTTTTCCCTTCTCAACAATGAAAAATATTGAGATTGCTCCACCAAACCAAGAAGAAAATGGATGCTTATTGATCAGTTCCATTATTTTGGCTAATTTTATGTGGAACTTTGGGAGTTTTAAATATAGTGGTTGAATTCTCACCTCCAGGTATTAAGCAGGTTTATTTTTGCTCTCTATGTTTTTTCTTCCAGTTGCTTTACAATATGATTGGAGAACTGTTAGGTAATTCCAGAATCTCTAGAAATTAAGATAAGATTGAAAGGGAAAATAATCTCAGAATTCCATTGAATTTGCAAGGCAAATTACAGGTTCAGTTTCAGAATTAGAGCCTAAGCTCTACCCACAGCTTATAGCTACCAATAGCAAGAAAATTCCTCTCTCCTTCCCTCTCTTTGATCCCTATTTAACATGTTTTCTAACCCCCCCATAACTTCCCTAGATTCTCTGTTGCAATTCAGCTATTCTGGTGCAACTTCTTTTTGCGTTGATAGACCAAAAGCCCCTTAGGCACCATTATGTCATCCACATGTCCAGCTTCTGCCACATCCTCATCCAGCTGGCCTTTTGTAGCTTCATTCCTCACATTGCCTCCTGCTGAAACTTCAGCCTTGTCCTCAAGGCTGTAATAAGGAAATTGTCCTTTAAAATCTGAGAGATTCACCCATGTAGCATCCTCTTTAGTGCCTCCTTTCCAATGAACCAGCAATTGCTTAGTTGTTTGTTCCCCATGAGTTATCACTTTCTCTTGCAATATTTCAGCCGGCTCACATAGAGTGCTGTCTACCTCAAACATGTGGGGCAATGTTGGTTCAGGGGTCTGATTTCCTATCATTTTTTTTTAACTGGGATACATGAAAAATGGGGTGTATACGTGATCCTTCAGGCAGCTGGACTTTATAGGCCACTGTTCCAATCTTTTGTATAATGGGAAATGGTCCAAAGTACTTGGCAGCTAGCTTAGCATTGCTCTTACTGCGAAGTGAGAGCTGTTTGTAGGGGCGCAACTTGAGGAAAACCATTTCGCCTACATTGTACTGAACTTCCCTCCTATGAGCATTGGCAAACCTCACCATTTGCTGCTGTGCCTTTTGAAGGTTTTTCTGAAGTTGTTTCAGAACTTCATCTCTGTCCAAGAGTTCGTTGGACACGGCCTCCACTTGTGTTTCACCCGGAAGGAAGCGCAGCACCTGGGAGGAGGACGTCCATACACGGCTTGGAAAGGAGTCATTCCGGTGGATGTATGGTAGTTGGTATTGTAACTAAACTCGCCCATGGCAGCCAAGTATACCATCCTTTTGGCTGATCTGATGCAAAGCATCGAAGATAGGTTTCCGACCCTTTATTTAGAATTTCAGTTTGTCCATCGGTTTCCGGATGATAGGCACTACTCATCTTCAATTTTGTGCCTTGCAAACGGAAGATCTCCGTCCAAAAGCAACTTAAGAAAATTGGATCGCGATCACTTACAATAGATCTTGGAATTCCATGCAACCTAACCACCTCTTTAACAAAAGTTTCAGCAACTATTTTAGCTGTATATGGATGTTTCAAGCCAATGAAATGCCCATATTTAGACAATCTATCAACCACCACAAAGATGCAGTCCTTGCCTTGCGAACGAGGAAGACCATTAATGAAATCCATTGATATATCTTCCCATACCACCGAAGGAATAGGCAATGGTTGCAAAAGTCCTGCAGGTGATCCGCTTCATATTTGTGCTGTTGACACACTAAACAAGGCTGCAACAAAGCCTAGGACAGATTTCATCATCCCTCTCCAATACAAATTTGCTGCCAATCTCTTGTAAGTCTTCAAGGCGCCTGCGTGTCCTGCCCCCGGGGTTTCATGAAACTCAGCCAATAAAATAGGAATCCACTTAGAGTTTTCCGAGAGGACCACTCGCTTTTTGTGTAGCAACGTGTCATTTACCAAGGCATATGGAGGACTATAGTTAGGATCTTCTCTTAACCTTTGTTTCATGTCTGCCGCTTTGGATCCGCATCGACTTCCCTCTCTATTTGCTTCCAATCTTCCCATATTTGCCACGACACCATAGCACAATCAGAGTCATCCTGCAGCCTTGACAGACTGTCCGCTGCCCTGTTTGTGTGACCCGGTTTGTACTCCACCCTAAAATCATAGCCAAGTAATTTGGAAACCCAATCTTGCTGTGCAGGTGTGGAAATCTTCTTTCCAGCAGGAATTTCAAGCTTTTCTCGATCAGGTTTCCACCACAAATGGCCTTCCTATTAGATACGGACGCCAATGCTGAATTGCTAGCACGAGTGCCATCAATTCTTTTTCATAGGCGGACTTGGACAGAGACTTTTCGGGGAGAGAGACTTGCTGAAAAATGCAATAGGCCTCCCCTCGCCGTAAGAGGACAGCCCCTACTCCACGTCCCGATGCGTCACATTCAATTAAGAACGGTTGAGTAAAGTCTGGCATTGCTAAAACAGGAGCATGAACCATTGCAGACTGCAATGTTTCAAAGGCCCTTTTAGCTTCCTCCGTCCATATAAACTTGTGCTGACCCTCTTTTTTAAGTAGCTCCGTAAGAGGTTTAGCCATCTTCCCATATCCACATATGAACCTCCTATAATAGCCTGTGAGCCCCAAGAATCCCCTAACATCCCTTGGAGAACGGGGAGTGGGCCAATTAAGAATGCAAGCTACTTTGGTTGAATCCATTTGAACACCATCTGCTGAGATTATGTGGCCTAAGTATTCAACATTCTGCTGTCCAAAATGACATTTCTTTTTATTGGCCAGCAAGGAATTTGATGACAAAATCTGCAAGGCTGTGTCCAAATGAGCCAAGTGATCCTTCCAAATTTGGGTGTAAATAAGGATGTCATTGAAAAATACCAAGATGAATTTTCGAAGGTAAGGACGGAACACATCATTCATCGTGGCCTGAAATGTGGCAGGGGCATTCATGAGTCCAAATGGCATGACGATGAACTCATAATGACCAGAATGTGTTCGGAAGGTCATTTTGGATATGTCAGAATCCTTGACCCGTATTTGGTGGTAGCCAGATCTTAGATCCAACTTAGAGAAGAAGTGAGCTCCATGTAATTCGTCCAGCAGTTCATTAACTACTGGAATTGGATACTTGTCTGGGACAGTGGCTTTGTTCAATTCTCGATAATCGACACAGAAACGCCAACTCCCATCTTTCTTCCGAACCAGCAATACTGGACTGGAGAAAGGACTTGAACTAGGCCGAATGATCCCCACTGTGAGCATTTCAGCTACCAACTTCTCTATTTCATTTTTTTGCTCATGACTATACCGATAGGGTCGGCTACTAACTGGACCATATCCAGGCCATAATGGAATTTGGTGGTCAGTAGGTCGCCGAGGTGGTAATTGAATGTTTTCAGCAAACACCCCAGTATAATGGTGCAATAATAAGCGTAACTCGCTTTGCTGATCCTCAGTCAAGTTGTTCTCAGCCTGGTTGTGCAGCTCAGTGTCATAGTTAAGCTCCCATAACCAGGCGCCATATTCAACCCCCCTCAGTTTCTTTAATGCAGTCAGTGAAGAAGGAGTCCTAACCAATGCAGGGTCCCCTTTCAAGCAAACTACCTTATCAAGCCACTGAAACTTCATAGTCATCGACTGCCAATTAACCCTGACTTCTCCTAAGGTCTCAAGCCATGAAACACCAAGAATAATATCCACTCCACCCAAAGGAAACAAGAAGCAATCGATCTTAATTACAAGACACCCTAAATCCAAAGGTACCCCGAGACATAAGCCCGAAGAAATTAGTCGCCTTCCATCACCCAAGCGAACCCAAAAAGGGTCGGTGGGTTGAACAAGAAGTCCCAATTGAAAGGCCAACTCCTCTGAGATAAAGTTATGACTAGCCCCACTATCTATCATAACTATTAATTTCGTATCCGCAAGAACTCCGAAGAGTTTCATGGTTTTAGGGCGTGAAATTCCGCCCACAGAGAATAAAGGAAGCTCAAGAGAAGTAAGGGAAATACCTTGTTGCTGTTCTATATCGTTCGTAGACCCACCATCCACCGCGATATCGTCAGCTGGAGGAGTCTCGTCTTCGCCTAAAATCAGCGCCCTTAGGGTTTTGTTGGGACAATTGTGCAGAGGGTGGTAGGGTTGTTTACATTTGAAGCATAAACCCTTGGATCGCAGGTCCATGAGCTCTTGATGAGACAGAGGGCGAAAAGTCCTGGGGATAGTATTCGAAGACTGGTGAGAAATCGAAGTCGAAGGTGGTCGAGGAAATGGTGAAGTATCTCGAGTAGGAGGTGGAGCATAAGAAAATTGGGTCCGGGTCGGCGCTTTCGGAGTGTATAACGTAGTGGATCCTCCATGGGTCGAGTTGGATCCGCCCCATTTTCGTGACCCGATGGGTACTTGGGTGTCCTCTACTCTACCCGAAAGAACCCCTGTAGTGAAATACCCAATCTCACGTTCAACTTCCCGTGCGAGCTTCATAGTCTGAAAGAGTGAGAGGGCTTCGTGCGAACGGATTCGCACTCGAATCTCGTCCTTGAGGCCATTGAGAAAAAGCCCTAAATGAATCGAAGAACTCAGTCCCTTGACAAGTGCTGCGCGGGCAACGAATTCGTCGATGTAAGCGTCGACAGGTCCCTTTTGCTTTGTCGAAGCAAGGGCTTCAAACGGATTTGCAGAGAGGCCGCCACCGAAGCGATCGAAGAGTTCTGAAGTCAAATCGTTCCATGAGATAGATGGATTTTGAGTATAAAGCCAGTGAACCCAGTGGAGCGCAGGACCATCCATGGAAACCATGGCCATGGCGACCTTCATCTCCTCACTAATATGGTTGATTGAGAAGAATTGTTCTGCACGCACCACCCAAGCGGCAGGGTCATGACCCTCAAAACAGGGAAGATCGATTCTCCGCAAGGCGAAGGAAGAGTCATCGTGAGAGGTTGCTTTAAACGGCAGTTGGGATGTCGTAGGAGCGCCAAAGATGGGTATGGAGCCCACTTTGAGAGAAGCACTGTTTTGACCAGCAACGTTTGCCGCTGATGAAGATCCCGCCTCATCGCGTCCTTCATGTTTTTGGCGCAGAAGGGCGGCAACCATATCTTCCAAGGAGTCCATTTTCTCCAGTCGAGTGCGATGGTGAGTGATTTCGTCAAGTAAGGTTGCAACACTCTTGCCAATTTCAGCAACACTCTGTTCGAGGGACTCTAATTTAGATTCCATCCTTGTTTGCGGCATGAAGAGTGGTAGGAAGCGAAGGATAGTCGACAGAGGGCAGGGGAGAGGCAACGGCAGGTCGGACCAATTGTTAGGTAATTCCAGAATCTCTAGAAATTAAGATAAGATTGAAAGGAAAAATAATCTCAGAATTCCATTGAATTTGCAAGGCAAATTACAGGTTCAGTTTCAGAATTAGAGCCTAAGCTCTACCCACAGCTTATAGCTACCAATAGCAAGAAATTCCTCCCTCCTTCCCTCTCTTTGATCCCTATTTAACATGTTTTCTAACCCCCCCATAACTTCCCTAGATTCTCTGTTGCAATTCAGCTATTCTGGTGCAACTTCTTTTTGCGTTGATAGACCAAAAGCCCCTTAGGCACCATTATG
The DNA here is from genome assembly GCA_037126225.1 of Dillenia turbinata. NCBI lineage: Eukaryota > Viridiplantae > Streptophyta > Magnoliopsida > Dilleniales > Dilleniaceae > Dillenia > Dillenia turbinata. Next base: position 14,371,771 of record JBAMMX010000028.1, read on the forward strand.
TCATCCACATGTCCAGCTTCTGCCACATCCTCATCCAGCTGGCCTTTTGTAGCTTCATTCCTCACATTGCCTCCTGCTGAAACTTCAGCCTTGTCCTCAAGGCTGTAATAAGGAAATTGTCCTTTAAAATCTGAGAGATTCACCCATGTAGCATCCTCTTTAGTGCCTCCTTTCCAATGAACCAGCAATTGCTTAGTTGTTTGTTCCCCATGAGTTATCACTTTCTCTTGCAATATTTCAGCCGGCTCACATAGAGTGCTGTCTACCTCAAACATGTGGGGCAATGTTGGTTCAGGGGTCTGATTTCCTATCATTTTTTTTAACTGGGATACATGAAAAATGGGGTGTATACGTGATCCTTCAGGCAGCTGGACTTTATAGGCCACTGTTCCAATCTTTTGTATAATGGGAAATGGTCCAAAGTACTTGGCAGCTAGCTTAGCATTGCTCTTACTGCGAAGTGAGAGCTGTTTGTAGGGGCGCAACTTGAGGAAAACCATTTCGCCTACATTGTACTGAACTTCCCTCCTATGAGCATTGGCAAACCTCACCATTTGCTGCTGTGCCTTTTGAAGGTTTTTCTGAAGTTGTTTCAGAACTTCATCTCTGTCCAAGAGTTCGTTGGACACGGCCTCCACTTGTGTTTCACCCGGAAGGAAGCGCAGAACTGTGGGAGGAGGACGTCCAGTTGCTTTACAATATGATTGGAGAACTCTCAATCTTTTTCCTTCAAGTGCCTTTACAATATGATTGGAGGATTCTCAATACTTTGAAGTAAAGACACAAGGAAGAAATTCATGAGTGTGAGAGAGAAAACCATGAGGAGCAAAGGGCCAAGAGAGGTGCAATCCATAGCTATTGGTTTTTTATGTCTTCGATTTGAGACTGGAGTTACTCATATTTCATGTTCTTGTGGTAAATGAATAAGAAATTTCATTGGCATTACATCTGACCTTGGTATATTTCTGTTGCTAATGATGCATTGATTTATTACCTCTGGGTCTGTGACAAGTTGACTAATTGAGCAACTACATAATTTCGTTGTAAAATATATTTATCTCATGCTCTAATATTGTGTTCACATTGGATGAAGAAACATGCATATATTAGTTCCATGTTTCCAGTAAATTGGTTAATTCATTGTAAATGACAAGTGTCTTGTTCTACAGGAAAATGACGGGCACAGAATACATGTTAAACGAAGTTATGGAGCCTAATCTTTTTGTTATCCGTAAGCAAAAGAGAGATGGTCCTGAGAAAGTCACTCCAATGCTGACCTATTATATCTTGGATGGTTCAATTTACCAAGCCCCACAATTATCCAATGTTTTTGCTGCCCGAATTGTGAGTAGTTTTTAAATATTATTCATTTACTTTCTTATTTATGTAACTGCCTTCTTCTTATAGCACATGCCACCAGTGGTAAACTTTCTGTAGCTGAGCCTATGCTGCCACTGATGAATAAGCAACTGTTGGTCATAAGAGGAAGTTTTGCCTCAGTTTCCAAATCATATTATTATAGTATCTCTTAAATAGGAAGACAATGCGCTCTTTACAATTCATTATTTTTCATTGACTTGACTAAAGAACAATGTACTTTGCTGATTGTGAGCACAATTCTAGTCAAGCCATGATTAATTTTCCTTTTGTCTTCTCAATGCAAGCACATTTCGGATATATGCACCTACATAAAAATGTGCAGTTGCGTATGTGCAGTATAATATGTTGCATGTGTCTATGCCTTTACGAACATCCTTCCAATTCTCCTCTGATTTATTATTGAAGAAAACTGATACCGTCGTACTGCTTCTGCAAAAGATCTCCCTAGAAGGACTTCCCTGAACTACAATCTACTAAAAGCAAATTACTGTGGCAATCTTACAATATATACTTGATCTACCCTTCTCTCTGTGTTTTTTTTCCTCCTTTTTCATGAGGTTGGTGGTCATCTACATGCTGTTGCCACATCATTATGCTAACATATTTGTTCCAGACTAGTGATTCCTCTCACCCAGCCCACTTGGGTTCAAACCACCCCACCCCCCCCCCCCCCCCAAAAAAAAAGAAAAAGACTCCCTGTTTGAAAGGGAAAGGATTGATTGTGTTTAATTTAACTTGATTGTGTATTTGTGTGACAGGGACGGGCTCTTTATCATATATCAAAGGCTTTTACAACAGCAGCATCAAAGTTGGAAAAAATTGGATATGGTATCTAAAGTGCTACTTCACTTTGTAACTCTTTTATAATGGACCAAATAATTAAGAATAGGCTATTATTGTCTTCCATTTGTTCATGATTGACATTACAATTGTAGCATTGTTGTTTCATCTCCAAAGCCTTTGAAGATTTTCAAACTTTTTGATGAAAACCTGCTTACAGCCTAAATTAAACGTCAGCCTTAACTTAAACTAAAGTATATAATATTTGGATGAGGGAGGATCTAGATTTAACTAAAAGAGCTGGTTTTGTGATTGTCTTAAGTGATTTGTCAGACTTCTTTATATGTTGCACAGTAATTATATCTGACATTAGCCATAGCCTAAATTCTTTTCTTTTCATATTTACTCTTCTTGTGGAAAACGTGTGTGTGGCTTTGCCTGCCCCCACAATGTCATATTTGGACGTACTAGTCTCAATATCTATTGCAGCTCTTGTGGACCACTGTGAAATGCATATCATTCGTGTTTTTCTTGTTATTTTAATAATTTTTGTCATTGTAAATGTACAATAGATGCAAGTGCCTTTTCAATGCTTACTGTGCTCACAATGTACGGTCCAACTCTTATTTCATAGCCGCCATGGCCCTTTCCCGAAAGATTGACAAGGAAAGAGATGGGATTGAATCATTATAATTTTAACAATGAATAATTCTCTTATAAGTTGGTCGCCCTTGTTGGATTTTCTAAAGACTGTTGCATCAACTTATATGGCCCTTTGAAGAGAACAAACATTTGTCATTCATAATTGTTTTAGACAAGGAAAGATGGGATCATCATGATAATTCTGACAATGAATAGTTCTCTCATAAGTTGGTTCCCCTTGTTGGATTTTCTAAAAGATAGTTCCATGAACTTATTTGGCCTTTGAAGATAATGTATTTGTCATATACATTACTATAATTGTTTTAGCACAACATATTCTCGTTGCATTCTAACTATATTCCAGTTGCAGCTGATGCGGAAAGTGAGGAACCAGCCCTTGAACCAAAGGCTGAAAAAGAGACAATTGACTTAAAAGAAGTAAAGCGAGTAGATCACATTCTTGTATCCTTACAGCGCAAGGTAACCTCACTATTCCTATTAGACAAGGAAATTCAATGCCAAAAGAGATGTTGGAATTCTTGTCCAATGACTGAATAAAGTATACATTTGTGCAGCTACAACCTGCTCCTCCACCTCCACCATTCCCTGAAGGCTACACACTGCCTGCAACTGCAGAAGGAGATAAAGATCCAGAAGGCCAGCAAGCTACAGAGCCAGCCGCTCCTCCTTTAGATCCCATCATTGATCAAGGTCCATCTAAAAGAACGAAATTTTGATAGCCTCAGACCTACATAACCTAGGTACATAGAAAGTACCTTGACCAATGGAAAAGGCAACTGTGGGACATGAATCCTTCAGCTATAGCCTCACCATGTTAATACCTCGGCTCTTAGGTGTCAAGTACACTTGAATTTGTTCTGTAATCTCTATGCAACCTTCTGGAAAATTTATGTAGTCATCCATTTTATTAGCATAATTTCTTGGAGGTGCGGTGCTGCTATTTATGTGTTTTTGAAGCAGATTTGAAATTGCTTCGGCCCCTTCAAGTTTCAGCAACACTTTCCTGACTGCCCCCTAGAAAGTAAATCTGCAAATCAATTGGCTTACTAGCTAATTTGTAAAGTAGAAGAATGTTTTGCTTCATATTCTGCTAATGGTATTGCAGTTCCATGGCTCGCGGGCCAAATAAACATTCGAATGCTTATATTTTTTCCTTTTTTTTTTTTTTGTTCAATATGTGTTGCTTACTTATAAACAGATGTGACCTCTTGTTTGACCTTCAAGTTATAATCATATACTTGCTCGGCCATATTGTAATTTTGAGTAGATGAGAATCGGTATTTCTCATATTTGTGAATTATTCAAGTGATGATCTAAAGATCTGATTAATGCTTGCAAATATAGGGTAAATAAATTAAGCCCTCTCGTTGAGTTTAAAAACCAACTACAAGCTATTTCATTTTTTTTATTTTTTGGTGCTCTTGGATTTGGGTCTACTATCCGATATCTGAAATTTCATTCTAACTAATTTTGATCGACCTAATTGAGATCTCTTTTGGGAAAACTTTGTTTTAACTAATTCTAATCGAATTCTAATCGACCTAATTGAGATCTTTTTTAGGGATAGGGGTCTGTAACAAATGTTTGAATTATAGCTGTTCAAATGTAATGGCTATTGTATTACTAATCTCAACAACTATAACTACCATAATCAAATGAGGTTAACTGTAATAACTCATCCACAATGGTATAAATGGTGGCTGATTGTAATTATATGGGGATATGAATGAATGAAATGAGTTTGTGATCTCCTTCTCACTCTATTTCTTTACCTCTCTCTCTCTCTCTCTCTCCCTTTGACTGCATCACATTCCCACAGTTCCACCGAGTCCCACTCACGGTTCCACCATTTCTCTCTTTAACACTCATAAAACTATGACAAATTGGCATTAGAGCTGTCGAACTTGCAACATCTGAAATATTTGAGAATTAATGGCAAAAGGCACAAGAAATAAAATAATGGAAGAACAATTCAAGAAGCAAGATTCAAGGTTTCAAGAAATGTTGTCCAAATTGGATGACAGATGTGCTCGACTGGAGGAGACAAACAAGAAGTTGGAAACTTTTGTATCCAATATTGAAACCACACCAAATGCTATCATGAAGATGCTATCTGGGGATAAAGATGAAGAGTAAGAAAATGGAAAGAAATTTAATAGCAGCAATTTTCCTACTTCACTGCCTGTGAAACCGAGAATTGATGTTTCTTTCAGCAATATATTTCTACCAAGAAGTGAACAAGATGCAACTAGCATTGATTCTTTAACTGCTCCTTCAAGCATTATAGATATTTCTCCCAGTCGATCTGACAATGGTTCAATTTCCTTGGACGAGACCATGCCCATTTGTGAATCTTTGAAGAGTCCAGAAGTTGAGTATCTAGACAACAATTAAATTTCAGCTGTCAATTCCATTGAGAAGAAAATATGCAGCAATTTCTTCATTTCAGAAAATGAGGAAATGGTAGGTAATAATTGCGAGAGAGAAATACTTGCAGAACTGGAAACAAGTGATGGGGTTGTAAATGTAGAAGACAACTTCATGGATCTGCAGTGTTGTACAACAATTGCTTGCGACAATTACAAACACCTACGCGCATCTGAGGCAAAGAAAAGACTTTTGGCTAATTTGAAGAAGAGGAAGGAGAAGAATAACATAAATGTTCTTTTTTTTTTTGATTTCCCATCGTGATCCGAGTCCCACTCACGATTCTACCATTTCTCTCTTTTAACACTCATAAAACCATGACAGTCGCGAATCGAGTCGAAATCATGATCCTGATCAAGGGACATAGCGATCTACCCGTTGTACCGACTGTTAGTCACAAGCTATTTCATTTTCCCCTCAAGAGTATAATGCATCATATATTTCCTCCAAAGTATACACACACACACATTCTTCAGTCTCCATGGTTTCTACACCGGAGACAAATTCTTATTTAACCTGTATAGTCTCTAAATAAGATACAATTTCTTTTAAAACAGTTGAGTGATTTAAATTCACCTTTAAATATGGTAACAATCGCTGCTTCAAATTGAAGGTACTGGTTAAACCTTTCGCCACGCACAAGGATTCTAGTTTCGACCATAAGAAAATGACAGTTTTCTCTTTCAAATATTTGATCTTATAAATGTAAATGTATTTGGGAGACTGCCTTTCTATCATTTGGTGACCATGATGAGGACATTTTATGAAGGGTATGAAGTGACGTTTTGATGTGCAGAAAATTCTCTGTTTAGAGCCTGGATTTTGTGTTGATGCTTATTTCGATTATATCGAACTCATTTTTTTAAAAGAGATTTTGAATTTAAATTTAAAAAATAAAAATGAAAATAAAAAAAAAAATTAACTCTTTAATAGATTTCACAATACATGATCAGATTAATTAAACAAAATCATAAGTGAAAACCAAAAAAAAAAGGGGAAAGGTTTCAATTATGTCCTTTGTAATTTAATTTTCATGTTATTTTTCTCCAATAATAAAAAAGTTAGGTCTTGTTCCTCTCTCTATCTCTCCCTCTCCCCCCCCTAAAAAAATTATTTTTTGGTGCTAAGACCAATAAATACATGCTTGACTTATAGAAAAGATGATGACTTCAAGGCACTCAAAGTCATAAGTCTAGCATTGACTTGACTGACTCTAAAATTGCAAATTGGAAATCAACAAAAATTGCATTGGAAAAGAGCAAACCAAAAAAAAAAAAAATGCATTGGAAAACTTTGGAGTTCAACCTTCACATTCAAACAATGGCTCCCACAAAATAATAATAATAATAATAAATAAATAAATAAAAATCCTATTGTTGATATAAATATGCTTAAGTGAGTCTGAGAACCAATCACAAACTGTTTCATTTTTTTCTTGGAGTATAATGTATTTTATATTTCGTCCAAAATTAAAATATCATGACCATATATAGAAAATATCCCTAAATGTAGCATATGATGAAGGTACCAAATATAACAAAGTCAATCCTAAATCCTTATTTAATCTCCATAGTCTCTAAATGAAAGATAATTTCTTTTAAAATAGTTAAGTAATCTTGTAAAAAGTCCCCTTCAAATATATCACTGCTTCATATGCAACTTGTTGGAATTCTAATTTCAACCCCAAGAAAGCAGTTTTCTCTTTCAAAACATGTTGTAACATTTGATTCAATAATAGCGAATGAATTTCAGCTTAAGTGTCATCTCCTTCTCCCCCTCCCCTTTATAATAGGATCAAGTCATTTTGATTTGTTGTAATAAGAATATAGTATTACGATCTAAAAGCAGTCATCTTTAGAAAAACAAATCAACTTTACTTTGATATCAGTTTATTAGAAATAATAATAAAAAAAAGAGAGAGAGAAAGAAATCACACAAATATTTAAGTGAAAAATCTCAAATCTACATATAGAGTAGAAAAATTCACCATATGAGAATATAATGGAATACAAAGGCAAATGTTAAATGAATAGTAATTGAATACCCAACACTCGATTCCTGTTGTAACCAAAAACACTCAAACCCTAATAGATAATATATATATATAGATACATACACACACACGAAAATTAGAATTCTAATTCAATGTGTGTTTATTAGGTTGTACCAAAAACATATATATATATATATATATACATATATATATATATATATAGTTTCATAATATAACATGGTGAAAGGCCAAGGGAAAAGAAAAGGAGGGTGCGAGTTAAGTAGCCATAGGAGGTTGAAGAGAGTGTGAACTGACGGTTTGATGTGCAGAAAAAATTTCCTTATGTTTTGGAGCCCGGATTTTGTGTTGATGCCTCAGGAAGGTTTCTATTATTTCCTCTGTAATTTAATTTCATCTTCTTTTTCTCCAATAATAAAAGTTCAGGTCTTGTTTCTCTCTCTCTCTCTCTCTCACTCACTCATAAAAAATAATTATATATAGCTGTGACCAATAAATTCATGCTTGACTTATAGAAAAGATGATGACTTGAAGGCAATCAAAGTCATTAGTCTAGCATTGACTTGACTCCGAAAAAGCAAATTGGAACTCAACCAAAATTGCATTGGAAAATTTTGGAATTCATCCTTCACATTCGAACAATGGCTCCCCACCAAATAAATAAATAAATAAATAAAAATCCCATTGTTGATATAAATATGATATGCTTTAAGTGAGTTCATGACACAAGTCTGCAAAAGCAATGGCAAGTAGGTCTATGGGGTGTTGTCTTGTGACCCTTGTCATCCTCTCTATGTTCATATCTCCAAATCCCATGCTTGTGTGTGATGCAGGTCTATTGCACCATCGCGGTAAGCCTGATCTTGGTCGTTGATTAAGTTGACTTTGGTTCTTATTGTGAAATTTTTTGGGTCCTTTTTTGCAGGTCTTGTTGGAGTAAGAGCACCACCAACATTTTGTCCTGCTTGTGTATGCTGTTCCCCTGCACCTCCAGGTTCGTGCTGCAAATGTGGTGAATGTACTTCTAGTGAAGCCCAAACTCAAACTGGGTCTCCATGATTCTAGTCTTCTGGCAGTGGGGAACATGAATACCCTCCGGCCTTTGGTGCTTGAGTGATGCATTATATATATATATATATCTGGGATATACTAAGACAAACTCTGTCTTGATACTTCTGTCAAAGTGGTCATAAATATGCAAAATCTTATCTATCGTCCTGTGTGAAGCTATAAAATTTGATGGTTTGTTCTCTCTCTCTCTCTCTCTCTCTCTCTCTCTCTCGGACACACCTCCCATTCCAAAAACATGCATGAACAAAAATTAATACACTGCCAATTAAAAGACACTATTTCAGGCCTCTCAAAAATTACAATAAAAAAATAAATACATAAATTACATATTTGCTTTTGTCTAGTTTTAAATCTATGAGAATTTTCAATATAATTATTTAACAAAATCAAAAATAAAATAAAGTAAAATGAAACCCTTTTTTGCTAAAATATATTCCAGAATTACACTTTATGTTTATTAATTTAGGGGATTTAGTTATGGAATTATCAATAGGTTCAATGCTGCAAATTTAGCTACACTTCTCCTATTGAAACCCAAATTGAAAGTGGGACTCCATGAATTTTGATCTTTGAGGCTTTGGCCCTTTGAAAAAATTTTGCATTTCAGACTTTGGCTCTATATACCCTTTTCTGGATAGAAGTATATGTGAATGACCAAAACCAGATCAATGGCGTGAATCTCTGCCTAGTTGATGATTTAACTACCGGGTAAGTTTTTGTGCTATTAAGGGTGTTTTAGACCAAAATCAAAATCAAATCAATCGCTTATTAATCCTTAGCAAACTTGATATTTAGGTTTCTTTTCATCGTAACAATTTCTATTTATACTGATCATATTTGATTTGATTTATAATTATTCATTAAACGACAATCTTATCATTGTAATCTTATTTAGAAGCTAAGATTTTAACACTTACTTACTAATAAACGTTTGATACATACAAAAATGATATGTTAACTATAAGGTTGATATGATATGATATATATATATATATATATATATATATATATATTTATATAAATATATATATATATATATATATATATATATATATATTTATAAGTTATAGGATTTCTCATACCAAAATTTTATTTTATACACACACACACGCACCCCACCAATTTATAAATATTAATATACAACAAATGATAAAAAAATAATTAAAACGTGTATGAATTTTTATATGTATTTCTAAAAATTTTATTTAAGATGATAAAATAGTATTATTTATACAAAATATCATATTATTTTTTGTTGACATTATTTTTATATGTATTTTATAACTAGGTATCATTTTTTTAATTTTATATATACTATATGCTAAGGTTAATCTCTGTGTGTGTGTGTGTTTTAGGGTTTCTCATACCAAAATTATATATATACACACCCGCAAGACAAAGCATTGCTTTGGTGCAATAATTGCAAGGAGAAATGGGATAGTTTCAAAGTCAACTTCTAAGACTTCAACTTTAAAGTCGACTTTAGCAAAATTTTCTTCATTTCATTTTTTTTTTTCTTTTTAATCACTATTACCAGTCGAGAAGCATTTCAGACAGTTTTGAAGACAATTTACAGGAAATCAACTTTTACGAAATCAATTTCACTAAAAATAAAAATCCAATAACAATCATGATATTTTAATAAGTTGAATTTTAAATCATTATATTTTGAGAAATAACCTCCTCACCAACACTTACACTTAGTTTGATGGTCTAGGAAAGAAAAGGAAAGAAAAAAAAAAAGAAGAGAAAAGAAATGATGAATTTTATTTTATTTTGTTTGGAAGTTTTAAGAATGAAAGAAAATGATCTGAAATTTATTTAGAATTAAATATTTTTTTATTATTTTTTTAAGGATAAATTGGTATATTCATTAGACAACTTTTTATTTTCTTTCCTTTTCTTTCCACTTTTAGAAAGAAAAGTTTTTATATTTAAAATCATTCCAAATTATCCTTTTCTTTCTATTTACTCTCTCAAATCATTTTTCTCCATTTTCAAAACTCAAACTTGAGATCTGTTACACTATAAAAAAATCGTCATTTTATAATGAATTTTACAATAAATTTTTAAGAAAAATTCGTTACAAAAAACGTTTGCGACAAATTTAGCGACAAACAATTTTTTTCGCTATCAGCTAGTCGTAAATTTTAGCGACAAAATATTAAAATTCGTTGTAAATTAGCGTCGAATTCTGCAATGAACCGAGATTCGTCGCACATCTGCGATGAACTCTTTTTGTCGCTAAGTTTGTCACTGATTTGTATCGATTCTAAGTTTGTTGCAGTTTTCATTTTGGTCGTAAATTTCATTGCAAACATATTTAATAACGAATTTTATAACGAATGTGGGTATTTTGTATCGAAAATTTAGCAATAAATTTGAAAATTTTGTAATAAAAATCAAATTAAATTCTATAATTTAACCATTCATCCTGTATTTCCTGTTTCTATCTCTCATTCAACATCATAATTAATTAACAATCAATCAACCAATTATCTAGCAACATCAACCAACCATCAAACAATACCACCATCAACCAACCATCCAACAACAATATCATCAACAAACCACATTATCAACATCATCAACATAGTCAACATCATCATTTACTAACTATGAAATAACTATAAATAATGTCAACAACAAACACAATACAAAATCAAAATATTCAAAAATAATAGTATGCAAAAACCACATTTAAATGTAACCATCAAATAACATATAGAAATATCAATAAATATCACCATCACCATCATTATCACCATCGTCACCAGTTTCACCATTATGAGGATTATCAGAAGAAAACAGAAATAGAATCGTCTGACTTAAACCGGGAGTTAACTGAACATGACGTATTATGAATAAAATAAATAAAGATCAATCTGGACCATGCTGTTTCGTCCCCAACCACCAAGTATAAATGAAATGCTTCTTTGTCTGATAGAAAGGGATCTTTTTGAAATACATGACTTAGTCAAGATTTGCAGAAATTTCCTGGAGGAACCAAAACAAACAAAACCCACAAAATTTAGTCAATTACCAAATTTGGACATTGAAACTTAGCATTAAAGGCAGAATTTTATTTACCTTCCAGAAGTTTAAGTAGATGTTTTTACTGAACTACAGGTTTCTCTTTTTCTATGAAGTGTATTCAAAAGTTGGGAAGATCCACTAACTGCAAACAATGAATTTGCAAGTTGGGAAGATCATACCTGCAAATGCACAAAGACATATGGTTAATAAATTTGAAAAAAAAAAGTAAAAAACATAAATTAGTTTAATTATGCAATTATTCGAAAATTTGTAATAATGAAAAAACAAAACAAAACAAAACAAAAAGAGGGAGGGAGGGCACTCCCTCCTACGGTGGTAGTGGCCAGAGGAAGGGTGCGGCCCTCCCGGGAATGCCTAGCCGCCAAGGCCGTGGTTGGCCGCGATGGGTGCTGCCCTCGCGGCCGCGCCTGGGCTCCAGGGCCACAGCCCTCAAGGCCGCGCCTGGGCGCAAGGGGCGCTGCCCTCACAGCAGCGCCTGGCTGCCAGGGCCACGGCCCTCACGGCCGCGCCTGGCCACCTGGGCCAAGACCCTTCCAACTCAGAGCAAGATTCGGCGGCTCTGCCGCCATATCTGGTCTTCCACAACCAGATCTGGTGGCTCAGTCGCCAGATTTGGTCTGTCACAGGCAAATCCGGCAGCTCTCCCGTCGGATCTGCATGAGAGAGAGAGAGAGAGAAGAGAGAGAGAGCTTACCTTGGTTCAGCAGCAATGAAGCGTAGCATTCAAAGAAAAAAAAGGAAACAAAACAAATGTAAAGGAAGCAAGCAAATTTTTCTACATACGAAAAATTTGCAACAAATTTTATGATGAACTAAATGGTTCGTTGCAAACTTTGCGATGAACTAAACGGTTCGTTGCAAAATTTGCGACGAACACTAGATTCGTTGTTAATTTTGTGACGAACTCAACGGTTCGTTGTAATTTTTTGCAACCAACTCAATGGTTCATCGCAAAATTTGCGACAAACACTAAGTTCGTTGTAAATTTTGCGACGAACTCGACGAACACCAAATTCATTGTAAATTTTGCGACGAACTCAAATTTTGTTGGAAAATTTGTTACTAATTGACGACAAACTTTGGTTTGTAGCAAAATTCATCGTTAAAAGTATGTTTTTTTGTAGTGTTAAGATAATAGAATGTCCAATCACTCAACTCAAAAAAATTTGGTAATTCTTTATTTCTTTTAAAACTACTCTTGGGTCCTTAAATTTGATGGAGACTAACATAAACCTAAAATGAAAATAGATAAAAAATAATATTAAAAAATAAAATTTTATAAAAATATAAAAAATATAAATATAAATATAAATAAATACATAAATATAAAATTTATAAAATTTTTTATATAAATATTAATTATTTTATAAGAATAATAGAATAGTTATCTTTTATAATAAAAATCTAAAATAATCAAATATGTAATTATTAATTATAAAACCAATAATATAAAATAAAAATTATAATTAAATAAGTAAATAATTAATTAAATATGAAAATTATATAAATATTTTTATATTAATATTAATTAATTTAAGGTATTAAAACGTTTCAAAAATAGAAAATATTAGTATTAAGAAGTTTTTGTGCACGAGGACTTACCAAAACTAATTTAAGAATATTAAATTTAAATTCCTGAACCAGACTAAACTATGATAAATAATCATTAAAATAAAAATAATTTTAATCATTGATATTTACTTTTATTTATAAAATTCTATTTTTTGTAAAATAAATATCTTATTTTGAATTTTGTTGAAGCTTTTTACATGCACGATTAGAGGGTATACGAAGCTAAAGCATGTCTAAGTTGTGCCAAATCTTGTGACTTTACAAAAGAGAGAAAATCCATGGGAACGAAAATACATTCTTAGGAGACCTTCTTTCTAATGAGCCTGACAGTAGGTTGATATAAATTAATTGAGGTAAAACTCCAGATACCGAATAGTAATATACAAAAAAATAACAAAAGAGAGAAAATAAAAGGTCAAGTGCATGACCAGGTTGCTAATATTTTGCTAATCTAAGATACGTATAACTTTTCCCTTCCACCACACATGACATCAATCGCATTAAGATTTAAATTTTACATAAAATATATACATATATATATATATATCTATATCAATATCATTATTTTAAGTTAAAACGTATACAAAATGGCTCATGGTATACAAAGTGCTCCCATATTTAGTGCGGAAGTAGAATGGACGTAGATGTACACAACTTTTCTCTTATAATTTTATCCAAAAAAAACTATTTTTACGTCTCGAATCCGTGAATTCGAAGTCACTAAATAAACAGCTTCACTATTACACCAAAATTCATCCTCTTTTAAATTAAAACACATATACTAAATTAGTAATGAAATCGGATATAAGATTTAAATTTTGTGTAAAATATGCATATTAGTATCACTAAATTAGTAACAAAATCATATATAACACATATTTTATAAATTTTTATGTTATATATTTGTATATTATTAAGAAAACATCATATGAAAGTAGGTACAATATTTGGTGTTGCTAGGCGCTCGCAACAAAAAGGATAAAAGCAAATGTGCAAAAATGGATTAAGGTTTGAGAAATGTCAGAGCATTTGAAGTGGGAACATTAAATAGAAAGTCAAAAGGTTGGTCATGAGATGGAATTGTAGCAATATTTGAAATGGTGTTTCCTTGAAGCATTTAAACACTTGAGGATCTTGATGACTCCCGCTTCCAGCCAATTGATGACAAGAGTTTTTTCTTTAAAAATAATAAATCAATGAATATGATGATTACATTTATCTCGATTAAATTTTATTTAAATCATAATAAATTTTTAAAGGGTAAAACTCGATATCCATTTTTATAATATATAATATTCGAATCTCATCTATTATTTACAATAGGTATCAATGTAACGGTGACAATAACCTAATATCTTACAATCGGTACACATCCGTAGTCCAATTAAATTGACTGACGCATGGAGTTCATGAAAATTTCATAAATGAATAGTTTGAATTTTGCTAAATTGCATTCCAACCATTGAATTCCCTTGATCCTTGGATTGAAATTTGGGGATATCAGGCAATCCCAAAATCTATATAAGAGGGATTCAGTAGGGTATTTTTCACGCAAACAGAAGCAAAATGGCAAAGAACTCTCTTGCATGTACTTTTGTTACCCTTCTCGTCTTCTCCATGGTGCTTGCTCCCATGCTAACATCTGAGGCAGCTCGATTGCCTCATCATCGAGGTAAGCCCATATCCATGCTAGTCATGCTCATGATATGATGTTAAGATACTTATTAAGAAACTCTCTCAAGATAATATTTTTTATTCTCAAATTTTAAATCTAAAATTTAATTAAAATATCTAACACTTTATCCACTAAACCAACTGTCTATTAGTTATATATGTATAAATTCATACTTCCAGCATAGTATATTTGTCTATCAGTGATTGTGTGTGTGTGCGAGTCTTTAATTTTCTGAAAAATATTTCGTCGGTTGATCCAGATCTTCTTCAAGAGGAAATCATATGTCCTGCATGTGCACCAGAGGGTGAATGCTGCGATTGCTGTGCTTCTCCTGTTGAGTCTCCATGAAACCTCTTACCATTTGGCACATGATCATGTCATGATCTTCCTTAGACCTTTGGAATTCATTTTCCTTTTTTGTATTTTTATCTCTACCATTTCCCCAAATTATATGGTTTCAAAATTATTGAGACCTTATAAGTCATAAATAGTATTGGAATAAATATGGTCGTAGCCAAATGGCATACTCTTGTGATAAAAATTTATTATAAATAAAATTCTCATTGTTGGAGAGTCATGTACGCATGTTTATTCCCATTTCACTACAGAAAACGGGTCAACATGGTCATAGCCAAATGGCATACTCTTCTGATAAAAATTAATTATAAATAAAATTCTCATTGTTGGAGAGTCGTGTACCATGCAGCATGTTTATTCCCATTTTACCGTAGAAAATGAGTTTTCAATGACAAAAATTATCGATGGATAATTGATGAAAAAATCAGTAATAGATTTAGTAACCTAATTTTTAATTTGTATTTGTTGAAAAATGCTCACATTTCGGTTGGATTTAGTGACCCAGTTTTTAATTTATTGAAAAATGTTCATACTTCGGTTCGAACCCGCATGGAAAAGAGAGATTTGGAGAGTCTTAATCATCATACCATCATCACCTTTGTGTTATTAGTTTATTTTTTTCTATTTCTATACTTTATTTCTAATTCTCAATATTAAAAATACAATACCCTAATTTAATAAAAATATAAAATTATATTTAATAAAAATACAAAATTATATTTAATAAAAACACAAAATTATATTTAATAAAAATAAAAAATTATATTTAATAAAAAGATAAAATTATATTTAATAAAAAGATAAAATTATATTTAATAAAAATACAAAATTATATTTAATAAAAATACAAAATTATATTTAACAAAAACAAAAAAAAAATTTCAACTTTTAGCGATGGATTTTTTCCTCTCTAAATCCGTCGCTAATCTTTTTAGCAACAGAAATTTTAGAGACGAATTTTTCCGTTGCTAATTTGTCCAGAAAAGTTTTAGCGATGGATTTAACGATAGAATAATTAGCGATGGATTTTTTCATCGTTGATTTTTTTGTCACTAATCCGTCGATAATTTTCGTCGCTAAAGACCTATTTTCTGATAGAGGTATTATTTATACAAAATATCATATTATTTTTTGTTGACATTATTTTTATATGTATGTTATAACTAGGTATCATTTTTGTAATTTTATATATACAATATGCTAAAGTTAATTTATATATATGTGTGTATGTTTTAGGGTTTGTCATACCAAAATTTTATTTTATATATATATATACACACAGCCCCCTAGTCAAAGCTTCAACTTTAAAATCGATTTATGAGAAATGGACTTCATTTCAAAATTATTTTCTTTTTAATCACTTCTATCAGTTGGGAAGCATTTCAGACCATTCTAAAGTCGATTTACAAAATATCAACCGTCACAAAATCGATTTCACTAAAAATGAAAATCCAATAAAAATCATAATATTTTAATAAATTGGATTTTAAATCATAATATTTTGAGAAATAACACCCTCACCACACTTACATTCATTTGCAGACTCAACTGAAAAATTTAATAGCAAAAAATTAAAAGCACCACTTCCCCTGTCAGACCGAACAGCCCATTAATTTTGCAAACTGGCTTCACAGGTTTCATTCATTGTCCTCGTTTTTTTTTATTTTTTGAATCATTCTTTTTCATTTAATGGTTGATTTTAAATGATCTGTAAGTAGATCTACATCTATCAATAATTTGAACTATAATTATTAAAATAATTTATTAATTCAATAATACGAGAGAAGTATATTAATAATTATATAACCTTATTATGTCAATATATTTTATGCAATGGCAAGTTTCCAAAATACTGCAATATTTTAATTTTTATAGTACTCTTGTGATATTTAAACATATGGAAGGGTAATTGATATAGAAAAAATGATCAGTTACTCATCCACTATTTTGGATTCCAAGCAATATTTTCATCAATTTGGATTCGAATAATTTGTCCCTATGTATATGATGATTTTCTTGCAAATCAACAAAAAATATTTCATGTAAAAATTACTCGAATCGAAATTTTGGATTAGAACACTTACCTCTTTGACAAATGGACATTTTAGGTCGAGAAAGTGTCACAAAATCGAATCGTTTCCTATAATTCACAATCCAAATATCTCAATAAATTGAGTCACCTTTTCAAAATGTGAGAGAGAGTTGGGGTCGTGGGTGGTTACCAAAAAACCATCCCAACCCCCTTTTGAATTCAAATAAAATATGGGTCTTGGGTCATGGATCTCCCCTCATGGGCGGACCCTAACCTTATTTCTAACATCTTTCACTCGTACATGAGGGTTAAAACCGTACACAACATGATCAATACTATTGTACACCAATTTCATACAGACAAGAGAATCGTGTGACCTGCGAAAATATCAAGAGCTCTAAAACCATACACCATTTAAGAATATATAGCAGCTCATCGTCAAAGTGGTGAGGAGGACATCATATCTCACTATACCCCAGACGACTTTTATTCGACACAGTCAACATATCTTTTATCCCTCAAAATAATATAAGAGCATACTTGACTTAAATCCAATCATGTATTCACAATTATGTCTCTAAACACTAAGTCACAGACATAATTGGTTGACTTATAAATACAAAACAACGTGTTGGTCAACAACAGTTTTCCTTTCATACTACTAACTTTCAATTTTATCTTAACTGTTTTCCTAGACATGCACCGCCAAATCGAATCATCCATGGCTTCTTGGTGACACTCTAAAATAGCAATACTAAAATAAAATTTCAAAAGACAGATAAAAGTTCTAAGGGTATAAATTGAGGCTAAGTATAAATTTCTGAATCCCACACAATGAGATGGATATAATAAAATAAAGAGGGATGTACCATCTCATTACTTATATGGTCACATAAGTACATGTGGTTTGAAACACGTGCTACGATACTTTCCTTTCCATTTGGAAGCATATGTCTTATTTTCTAAAATAACGCATCGTACAAGTCTTAGTCCAAGTATACAAAACCCTTGACCTAAGTTTTCCTTCTTATAAGTCCTCCAACATCTCATAACACCTAAGAAAACCAACACTTGGCTATTCGACAAGTTTAATAGATTATGAGGAATCCATTTCGATTACCATATACATAATATATCAACCGGTAATTTTATCTTAGTACTTTAACTAAGGCGACTTATATCTGTGTTAATCCACCACAAATTAACACGCCTCATCTCTACATGTCACACAGACATTAGAGGCGATTGTTCGTAGAGTGAGCCAATCTCAAAACTTGCTTGACATACTTTTAATTTCAGACACAAGAATTTTGGACACAAAAACAAAATTCAAATGTCAACGAATATGAGCATTATAACGTATATACTTTCTATATATAATCATAATCACTACCACAGTAACAAATACTGTCACAATATATACAATCCATGTCATCTATCATGTCTCACAAACATGTCTTAAGGCATTGGTCTCTGAAAAATGACAAACCACTACCAAATGCATAGATACATATCTCAATGTCATTTCACTCTTTTCAATCATATCTTTGACAATATTGATTTTTGTGTTTATATTTGGTTATGCCATTATATTTAGAGTCTTATGTGTAAACAACAGTTGACCGATTGTCACAATGAATCGTTAAGCTCCTACTAAGTTGCTTAATACTCTCAAATATTGCAATATCTATTTAACCAAACGCATTTTCTAAACTGCTGAAGCATTGACTACAAATTTGCTTCTACTATAGAAAGTGATACACATATTTGTTTCTTGCTTCTTTATGAGATAACGCTATCCATGAGCAAGCAAACATAATTAAAGGCAGATTTTCTTTCATGCAAATCTGCTCCCTAATCAGTATTTGTGTATCCTTTCAATACTAGATCAGTTCCTTAATAATGAAAAAAATAGTCTGTAGTTCCGCTCAGGTATTCTAATATTTTTTTCACTACAATCCAATCATTCTATCTAGATTGGATAGATATATGCCTACCAAAACTCATAGCATGACAAATATCGGAATGAGTACACATCATAGCATACTTCAAATTCTCAACTGTACTAGAATACGGTGTTCCGGACATTTTATCTATTCATTAGGAGTTATAGGGCATATGTCATCTCTTCAACTATCACCTATAATCACAGGAGTATCAGCAGGTTTACAGTCTTTTAAGCTGAACCGTTTTAGAGTCTTTATAATATAAGACTTTTGAGATAATTTCAGTAATCTTCCGGAACAATTTCTCTAAAATTCAATTCTCAATCTACCTTACCCATATCTTTCATCTCGAAGGTCATATTCCTTATCACTCACTGCTAACAATATTGTCATTGACATATAGGGATAGAATTACAAACTTGTCAATGGACCTTTTAAATAGAAATAATAGTTTTCATCTATCATGACGAAGTTATAAGAGAGCACATCTCTATGAAATCTTAAACACCATTGTCTCGAAAATTGTTTAAAATCACTATTGATCTACTTGACCTTTAATGACAAAACCTTTTGATTGTGTCGTACAAACTTCTTCCTTAAGTTCACCACTAAGGAAGGCAGTCTTCACATCCAACTGACGTAATTCTAAATCCTAATTTGTCACTATTGTCACGTAATTCTACCAGTTGATTCTTTTATCTCCCAATAGTTCTATCTGTCCTACGCTTGGTTTTGAAAATCTAGTTATTCTCAATAACCTTGTACCCTGATAGAAGTTCAACCAATTGCCAAACATGATTGGATTTCATTAACTCATATTTTTCTTCATTGCATTTTTTCATTCACCCTTAGTGGGATAAGATAGAGTCTCATATACATTCTGAAGAACATCACATACGTGCCCTTCAATCTTCAAGTGACGCTTAGGCACGTTTTTCCTAACACTTTTCTGAATTTGTAATTCAGTTACATCGTTAGAATTTAAATCCCTCCCATTGGGTTCATCACCATTCTAACAATCCGTAATAGACAAAACTATCATTTGAATCAACTAATTCAAATAACAGCTCTATGTCCTTCACATCACTTTTGTTAAGAAAATCATTCTTAAAAAATGTAACATTTCATGATTTAATTTCTACTGTAGTACCATCATCTTGTTCACCAATAAACACTTAACTTTTAGACTGTTCAGAGTATTTTATAAAAATACTCTTACTTTTATAAGAACCTAATTTTCCAAACTTATCGAAAAAATTTCAAAATACAGACTATTGATCCCAAGGTCTCAAGTCACTGAAACATGATCTTCTATCAGTCTAAAGTTTATATCGTGTCATTGGTATCGCTTTTTAAGGCACTTTATTCAAAACAAAGATTGCAATCAACAAAACATCTTCCCAAAAGAAAATCGACAAGTGAATCTACGTCATCATGAATCTCATCATATCCAATAATATTCTATTCCTTCTTACTATAACACCACTCTATTAAGGTGTATAAAGAATTGTTAAATGTTGGATTGTGCATTTTTTATTACCCAGATCTTTAAATTAATCTGATAGATATTCACGTCATCTATCCGTCTGATTCTCTATCTTTTTCATATAATGTCTAAAATACTTATATGCTTCATACTTGTGAGAAATCAAACAGATATGATCAAACACGTGAAATTATCAATACATATAATGAAATACAAAATTTATACGTACTCTTCATATTTATTAGATCACGAATATCTGAATGGATTAAATACAATGGAAATTAACCCATATGGATTTTTCAAATAGTTTTCTCGTCATTTTGCCGTCAAGACAACATTCACATGTTAGTAAATCAACTTTTGTGAGTGAACCTAATAGTTCTACTCTCATTAGTTGATTTATCATGTCTTGCCCCAATGTGACTAAATTTATCATATCTCGTCACATTATCAACATTCGCAAAATGATGAAACCATTTGTAAGCTATCCAATATCAATACACATGTCATTCAAATACAAATCAACCATATATCTTTAAAAGTTCAAAAAATAACCAAAATTTCAAAAGAACAAAAACAGATATGATTCCGTCGAATTTCTGGCACGTAGGGAATCTCATGCAGAATGAGAGCTCAGTTACTTTGTAACTGCAGTTTACAAGTGTCAACTCCTCTAATGTTTACTCTTATATTATTCTCTACATACTATCTACTACCAGAATGCAATCGACGAAAAAATCATAAATGTCTTCTTGTCTGTTCTAATATTTCGGGTTGTTCTTTTGTGATCCGTTCATAATCTCCTTACCTTTCTTACTTTTGCTCAAGTCCCTCTCATGTTTAGAGTCCAAAACTCTTTTAGGACTATACTCAATAACAAAAGCATCAGTTATGAATTTTGCAATACAAAGTTGCTCATTCCAAAGCTGAACGTGGCAAGCAATGTTCAAGAAAGTCTTCAAACTATCATTGTGAATCAAATTGACTTTCAGGTGGTCTCACTCGATATAAAGGAATCGGATCAAAATCCGAACTTTCTGTACATTGGAGAGAGCATAATTAACTGACACCCACTCTTTAATCATGCTAGACATGACCCTCAAAAATCATTTGATACTATGATCACTTTACATTTTATAGGTATCAAACTTCATGGTCAACTGTCTACAGTGAGTCACTGGTACCTCTATATCTCTTTGAGGTACGCCCTAATGTCATGAGCAGTCAAAATATTACTCACACTTAGGTATCATGTCTTCAATCTGAAAGTTAACTAGGATCTCTTAGGTAGTAGAATCTATTATTTTGCACACCTAGTTAGCATCTAGTTTTCTCTCTTACAGGGCAACATTGCCCACTTTAGAGTCCTACATGACATGTTTGATACCATCCAAAACATCTTATCCTTTCAGCATATTTCATGGCATCATATCTTATGATCATCGCCATTCAAATTGTCACTTCTATTCAAATCCCCAATAAAGGATTTCAATGCTATGGTTTGGGTTTTCTAAAAGGGTACACATACGTACTAATACTCATATCATATACGTAATTTTGTACTTCAAAATTAATATCCATAACAGGTTAATATCAAGTATAGAATCGAAAGTTCACTAGGTTTACAATCATCATCTATGGTTTTAATGTATCACCATTACAAATTTAATTTAAAATTACAAAATTCTATAAATTTTAGGTGAGAATTACTTAAATTCTGTCTATCTAAAACCTCTCACTTAAATACACAAAATAATTAAATACTTTCAATTTTGAATAAAAATTATTTAAATTCTTCCAATCCAAAATTCCTTTCAAAGGTACCCTAATGGATTGTCCATCACTAGGAAAAAAATCTCCTTATAGCACGTGAGTTATGCTATTTATATTGTGGGATGATTTTACTTCATTTGGTCTTTAAATTCTTGACCCTCCATATTTCTATTAATATGGGGCTCACATTATCAAGAATCACATTCTCTCTCTCGACAATCATCTCATCATCTACGCTATTCAAATTAAAGGTCAAAATATTTCTTATATTATATATATACGTCATCCTTCCAAAAAGAATAACTTAATTCAAGAAGTTCTAAATATTGTACTTTTATGGTCTCCAAAAGATCCGTTAAAACATGAGTTGGGTCTACCAAAATTTAACCCAAACTCATCATTCACTCCGAACTTCTTAATACTTTAATTCTCTTTCCAAAAACTCTAATATTCCATCTAAATATCATCATTACTCTAAAAAAAGGGTTCAATATTAGATTGGACACTAACCCAACCATAATATTATAATAAATTTTAAAATTATTTATTTTAAATAATATGTTCAATTTTCAAACAATTTTTATGTTAAAAAAACAAATTTTTCACACATTAAAGGAAAGTATAAGTCAAAACAAGTGTAAACAATTTACACTCAAGTAGCCAAAATTAATAAAATAATTTTCTAATCCCACCAAAAAAAATTTAGAATTTTCTCAGACATAAAAATGATTTTTTTATAATTTTTAAACAATTTATTGATTATTAAATCAATAAATAATATTTTTCAACCCTGGAAAATATATTAAAATTTACTGAAAATACCAAAATATATTTTTAGATTTATTAAAAAATTTTCAGAATTTTCTGGACTGAAAAGCTATTGTTTATAATTTTCTAACTATTTATTGATTTATCAATAAAAAATACTTTTCATATCCGAAAAATAAATTTAAATTACAGAAAAATCCAAAAGGAAAATAAGTTATTCCGGTGAAAATTGGGACAAAAAATAAGCCCTTCAAGTGCTCTCACCACCAAAAGGACCTAAATGTCATAAAACAAAGTTTTGCGTGATTTTCACATGCTCACGGTGGCGCGTGAAGGCCACGCACCGCCTTCCCGGCGGCTCAGGTTCACCATATTTTTGGCAACCCCACATTTTCTGTCTCTGAGTTCAATGATAGTCTCAGATTTTTAATCGAACTTCTTTAACCTAGGGGGTAGATTACAGTTATCATTGTCGAGAGTGAAATTGAACATTTTACTATTCATCTTCTTTCCCAAATTTCCAGATTTCGAATAAATTTTCGACAAGTCATATCTCTCTCAATTCTTAACTATTTTTTTGCGATCTTTATATAGTTAAAAAGTATTTTTCATAAAAAATCTAACCTTATAAATTTCATATCACGAAATTTAGTATTTTGAAAGTTATAAGTACAACAAGTTTCGGTTACGATTTATAATATCTTTTAATATATTCATCCGTTGCATTCGAAATTTTGCAGATCAGATCTATATTTCATAAACATACTATGGTATAAAATTGAGAACATTTCAATAAACCAATTTCAAGATGTCATTAATGAACCTCTAAGATCATACATGATATTTTTTTAATTTTTAAATACCCAAATTAAGTAGAAAACAATTCATGCATGCTCTGATAGCAATGATGATTTTCTTGCAAATCAACAAAAAATATTTCATGCGAAAATTATCCGGATCAAAATTTTGAGTTGAATCACTTATCTCTTTGACGGATGAGTATTTTAAGTCGAGGAAGCGGCACAAAATTGGATCGCCTTCTATAGTTCACAATCCAAATGCCTCGATGAAAATAATGATCAATGAATCTATAAACCCTCTCTTGATATATATAGTTATATAAAGAAAAATCTCAATTCCCTTTTTGTTTCAAGTTGCACTCTCAAAATTGAAGAAGAAGCAATCTACTTCTTTTTGTTTCTTCATGTACCCACATAGAAGAAAAATGGGCATTCTCTTTTTTTCTAAATTGAGAGTCACCTTTTCCCAAATGTGAGAGAGAGTTGGGGTTGTGGGTGGTTACCAAAAAACCACCCCAACCCCCTTTTTGAATTCAAATAAAATATGGGTCTTGGGTTATGGGTCTCCCCTCATGGGCAGACCTAACCTTATTTCTAACAGTATCAAAATTTCTATCACGTGTTCTTTTCTGATTGGTCACATATTATCTTATCAATATCACATGTTTAACGCTGAATGTCACATATTTGACTATATCAGCATTCACATATTGCCACATCAGCATATATGTATCGCTTCTTTCAAATTTATATGATTTTCATTATATCATATTGAATTTAAAAAAATATTAGAAATATTATATATTGTGAAAATATTTGATTTTATTAGAATATATTATATATTAAAATCAAATTAATAATTAATTTGATTTTGAAAATATTTAAGTTTCTTTATTTTCATATTTGTAATAATATATTTTCTATATAAATATGACTTATTGTAATATTTTACTGAATAGATTCTTAGAGTTCATATTTTACACTGATTCCATATAAAATTGCTAGAGGTGGGATTTAACTCCACAAATCTGACTTCTTGTGACTCGAATGGGTATTCGATGAAGAGGTTTGAAACCTGTAAAAAACTATCGAAAGATATTCTAATCGGGAAAATTCCAACACTCAAGTTAGAAAGAGTGGTTTTCGAAAAGAATAAAACAGACTGAAAGATGAAAAGAGGACGGATCTCCCTGTGATTTTTGTGTACCCCGTGTAAAGTTAAGAGAAGTTACATGGTTTCGATATATCGAAGATTTTTATATGGAATGCCGCAAGAACCATGTGTATTCGGAGCGTTACAACCCTAATTTAGTTATGAGGAGATTCAAGAGTTTTAGAATTCAAACATCTGAAATTTGAAATCATCATTTAAGTTTAATTATATATGGAGATTTTTTCCCTTATTGATTATATTCTTAAGAGTTTCCTTCTTTATCCAGAACATTTATTTCGTATTGAGATAAAAAATTAAATTAAGATTCGATTCGATTGAATATTACTATTCAGGAGTTGTCGGTTTCTTAGGTGTTCGGTAGTCATCGGTCGAATAGAAGGGGATAATCGTTCGATTTTATCGAATATGCTTGTGAATCGATTGTGTCATCCTGATCGGTTAGTTGGTCTGTTTGTTGTTCGATTCAAGAATTAAACCTCTCATGATCATGGGTGTTAAATTGGGTTTTTGAATATTTGAATATAAACAGACTGAAAGATGAAAAGAGGACGGATCTCCCTGTGATTTTTGTGTGCCCCGTGTAAAGTTAAGAGAAGTTACCTGGTTTCGATATATCGAAGATTTTTATATGGAATGTCGCAAGAACCGTGTGTATTCGGAGCGTTACAACCTTAATTTAGTTATGAGGAGATTCAAGAGTTTCAAAATTCAAACATCTGAAATTTGAAATCATCATTTAAGTTTAATTATATATGGAGATTTTTTCGTTTATTGATTAAATTCTCAAGAGTTTACTTATTTATCCAGAACATTTATTTCGTGTTGAGATAAAAAATCAAATCAAGATGAGATTCGATTCGATTGAATATTACTATTCAGGAATTGTCGGTTTCTTAGGTGTTCGGTAGTCATCGGTCAAATGAAAGGAGATAACCGTTCAATTGTATCGAATACGCTTGTGAATCAATTGTGTCATCCTAATCGGTTAGTTGGTCTATTTATTGTTCAATTCAGGAATTAAACCTCCGGGTGTTAAATTGGGTTTTTAAATATTTGAATATTTTATGAATTGTTGTTTGAATAATGTATCATTAAATATATATTGTTATGATGAGATTTGAGCGGGATTAAAGGATGGGATATGACCTGAAAAATGGCGTGGTCTCATTTCGTAACGCTGGCATCGACAGGAGGGTCCACAAGTTCTGCACATTGAAATGCAAAGTTGTCAAGTAGCAAATTGAGGGGCAGAAAATCAGAAGCACAGATAATTTTCGAAGTTCTTTATTTCTTTTAAAACTACTCGTTGGCCCTTAAATTTGATGGAGACTTACAGAAACGTAAAATGAAAACGGATGTAAAATAATATTAAAAAATAGTATTTTATAAAAATATAAATAAATACATAAATATAAAAAATATAAATTTTTTACATAAAAATAATAAAATAGTTATCTTTTATAATAAAAATCTAAAATAATCAGATATATAATTATTAATCATAAAACCAATAATATAAAATAAAAATTATAATTAAATAAACAAATAATTAATTAAATATGAAAAACATATAAATATTAATATTTTTGTATAGATATCAATTAATTTAAAAAATTAAAATGTTTCAAAATAGAAAATATCAGTGTTAAGAAGTTTTTGTGCATTAGGACTTACCAAAACTATTTTAAGAATATTAAAATTAAATTCCTGAACATGAGTAAACAATGATAAATAATCATTAAAATAAAAATAATTTTTTTTTTGTAAATTTATATTATATATTTGTATCTTATTAAGAAAACATCTTATGAAAGTAGGTACATTTGGTGTTGCTAGGCGCTAGCAACAAAAAGGATAAAAGCAAATGTGCAAAAATGGATTAAGGTTTGAGAAATGTCAAAGCATTTGAAGTGGAAACATTAATTAGAAATTCAAAAATCAAACTCTTTTAAATTGAGTAATCGGATATTTTACCTCTTAATTAGAGGTATCGACTTTGAATTTTGGGAATAAAAAAATATTTTGGAAGAAACGACTCCTAAAATGGAATCTATAGTATTCGAATCAAATTAATCAAACGAATCTCGAATATCAATGAATAAAAACCAAAAAAATTAAATAGAAAGTGAAAAGGTTGATCATGAGATGGAATTGTAGCAATATTTGAAATGGTGTTTCCTTGAAGCATTTAAACACTTGAGGATCTTAATGACTTCCCGCTTCCAGCCAATGGGTGTTAATCCAACGGAATCCGATAATCATATTAGTCTAAATTAAATCATATTTGAATCGTATTAGATCTTAAGTGATAAAATTCTTTCGATATCTAATTTTATCATATATATATATATATATATATATATATATAAGATTTGAACCCACATATTTTTTATGGGCGCACTAGTGTTCAGCGCAATTCAATTGACTGATGCATGGAATTCATGAAAATTTCATAAATGAATAGTTTGAATTTTGCCAGATTGCATTCCAACCATTGAATTCCCTTGATCCTTGGATTGAAATTTGAGGATCTCAGGCAATTTTGTTATTTATAAACAAAGATTTCAGGTGTCATTAATGTAAAAGACGTTCTATCTGCTCTTCTTGGCTATCTTTCCAAGAGAAAATGACCTAAACCCTAAAGTTCCTTCTTTATTTTGTATGTAAATGACTCTTGCTCCTAAAGCAATTTTTTTTTTTTTTTTTTGTATGTAAACTACAATCTAGTTTATGAGCAAAACGTATATGGTTCAAATAAAGAGTGATTTTATCAACTCTCACCGGTGTAACGTTAAAACATTATACTCTATTAATCATAAATCATGAATTTTAATAAAAAAATGAATAAATAAGATTTAAAAAAGATAATCTCTTAATAAATTTTATAATATTTAAATTAAATTAATCTAATTGAATTAGTTTTAACAAAATTCAGATTAGCTAATTGAATTAGTTTTAATAAAATTTAGATATCAATCGATAAAAATTAAAAAAAAATAAAAAATAAAAAAGAGGGATTTTGATTCATTCTCACATGATATGAATGTGAAAAATTTTCTCGTCACACGTGATATCAAGGATGAGTTTGATGTGATAATTTTCTTTTTCTCTTCTTTTTCATTTTGGTCAAACATACGACAAAAAAAACTGGCGGGTCCTTAAATTTGATGGAGATTTATCAATTATCTTTTACAAATAAAAAATTATAAAAAATACGTAAATATAAAAAAATATATAAAAGTTTTAATTATTTTATAAAAATGATATATATTCATCTTGATAGTAAAAATTTAAAATAATTAAATATATGATTATTAATAATAAGATAAATAATAAAAAAAATAAATCAATAGTTTTAGGTACGGATTCCAACCCCATCCTTGACAATGTTGTTCCCTCTTTCTAGCTCGTCATGAGTCGAGACAAAGGAGAAGGGTTACAATTGACGGTTACTTTAGCCAAAATGTTACTTTTTAAAAAATGAAAATATTAGTGTTGAAAATTATCAAAGCTAATTTAAGAATATTAAAATGAAATTCGATTGAACTTGAGCTAAATATGAAAAATAATCATTAAAATAAAAATAATTTTAATCCCTTATATTTACTTTTTATTTATAAAATTCTATTTTTTATAAAAGAAATATCTTATTTTGAATTTTGTTGAAGCTTTTGCAACTTGCCAACACATTTACGTGCCAACACATATGATTAAGTAAGTATAACGCTCGATTGCTACATTCATAAAATTTTAGTACCAAAATTGATATCAATCGCATTAAAGTTTGAATTTTATGTAAAATATATATATATCAATATTACTATTTTAAATTAAAATACATACACTAAGTTGGAAACCAAATTGAATAGGACATATATTTTATAAATTTTTATATTATATATTTGTATCTTATTTAGAAAACATCATATGAAATACATTTGGTGTTGCTAGGCGCTAGCAACAAAGAGGATTAAATGAAAATGTACAAAAATGGATTGAGGTTTGAGAAATGTCAAAGCATTTGACAATTAAAAAAAAAAAAAGCAAAAGGTTGTTCATGAGATTGAATTCAGTAGCAATATTTGAAATGGTGTTTCCTTGAAGCATTTAAACTTTTGAGGATCTTGATGACTTCCCATTTCCAGCCAATTGATGACAAGAGGATTTTTTTCCTTTTTTATGAATAAACCAACGATGATGACATTGGTCTCGAATAAATATTATACGAATTTTTAAGAAATAAAACCCGATATCTATTATTATAATATATAAAATTTAAATCTAAAATATTATTCAAATAATATTTAAAGGATATTAATGTTCAGGTTAGACGGTGACAAGTGCCTAATATCTTACGATCCGTACACATCCGTAGTGCAATTAAATTGACTGGTGCGTGGAATTCATGAAAATTTCATAAATGAATAGTTTGAATTTTGTCGAATTGCATTCCAACCATTGAATTCCCTTGATCCTTGGATTGAAATTTGGGGATCTCAGGCAATCCTCAAATCTATATAAGTGGAATCAGTGGGGTATTCTTCTCGCAAACAGAAGCAAAATGGCAAAGAAGTCTCTTGCATGTACTTTTGTTACCCTTCTCGTCTTCTCTATGGTGCTTGCTCCTATGCTAACATCTGAGGCAGCTCGATTGCCTCATCGAGGTAAGCCCATATCCATGCTAATCATGCTCATGACATGATGTTAAGATGCATATTAAAAAACTCTCCCAACATAATTTTTTTTATTCTTAAATTTTGAATCTGAAATTTAATTAAAAAATATAACACCCTTACCCACTAAACCATCAGTCTATTGATTATCTATGTTTAAATTCATACTTCAAGTATATTAGCCAATTAGTGATTGTGTGTGTGGCGAGTCTTTAATTTTCTAAAAAATATTTGGTGGGTTGATGCAGATCTTCTTCAAGATGACATCATATGTCCTGCATGTGTGTGCTGCACTCCTGCACCAGAGGGTGAATGCTGCGATTGCTGTGCTGCTCCAATTGAGTCTCCCTGATAAACCTCTTACTATTTGGCACATGATCATGTCGTGATCTTCCTTAGACCTTGGGAATTCATTTTCCATTTTTATATTTTTATGTCTACCTTGTCCTCAAATTATATGGTTTCAAAGTTATTGAGACCTTATAAGGCATAAATAATATTGGAATAAATATGGTCAAAGCCAAATGGCATACTCTTGTGATAAAAATTAATTATAAATAAAATTCTCATTGTTGGATGGTCTTGTACCATGCAACATGTTTATTATTCCCATTTTAATCAATTAAATTATATATGTAATTTGTATGTATGTATTTATATAATTTATATTCAGTTTTAGGACCAACTAATTGTACTTTATAATTTTTATTCAATAATTACTCACAATTATAAATATATCTCCACATATCTCAAATTTTGTTATCATACCTGTCACAGTATACAACATTCTGTTAGTATATATATATTACAATTTATTGACATATCATATATTAATATTTAATTGGAAAAATACTAGAATTTTCTCTCTCTTTCATTCTCTCTCTCCATTTATTTCTACATCGAGGTAGCAAGGTCTCCAAAACACAATGTCTGTTGGTCTGGAAGGCCTCATAAAATCCCTTGAAAAACAATTATCCTTTCAAAGAAATCGTAGAGTAGGAGCTCATAGTTAACTTCTATGATATAATAATCAAATTTTATCAAGTGGACAATAAAATCTTGTTTAGATTGTTGGTGGAGATGTTGGCTCAGTTGCAAGAGTGTTTAGTCTTCTCTTTCAGATTTTGGATTGATATTGAAAGGCTAGGGAGAAAAATCTTCTGAACTTGTTTGTTTAGCGTAAATAAGTCTACTTCAATTAACTCGAGAAGGGAATTATTGGAACTGGCACAAAACTTATTGGATTGGAGATTTGCCCGCAGTTGACAGGAGCACGAAGCATTATAGCATGGGCCGGCATGGGATGGCTAGAGTCTATATAAATCTTAAAGAATAAAAGTGGGATCTAGAGTTTCGTTTGGTGGTGTCAAATTTAGAGTGAAGCTTGTATAAAGAGAAGTAAAATTTTTGATTCTATTCTTATTATGAAAAATACTAAAAAAGCCTGTCTACATTCTGTGGAGGGCCAAGCAGGCTGGCTCGACCCATGTTTAGTTCAGTTCTATATGCAGCTCTAACATGTTCGGAACCCCACAAAAATTCAACAACAATAGAAGCATGCTTGATGAATAGGAAAGAAAAATCTAGGCATGAGGGGTCCAACAGTGCCCAGTCGGTCTAAATCAACCTCTTGCTTTTAGTCGTAGACAGAGACAGCAAGCACAGGTCTAAATTAAACGCTGCACGAGATGGAGATGGTAGCATCTTCATGGTGTATTAAAAGCTAAGGTCGTATTGCCTGTGATCAACCCCCATAGCTGCCCACCCCATTTAAACAAATTTCAGCATAACAAAAGATGAAAACCAAGGCAAATTGTTTGGTGTGTTTTCACCAATTTGTTTATACAGAACACCTTCTATCCTAGATAGAAAATTAATTGCCCACGACAAACATATTTAAGCTTCTTGGTCAATGTGTTTTTCCCCTTCGCATGGTTTTGAAACTAAGTCCATATGTCTTCGATATTTGATCACACTCCATGTTAGAATATTTCTGATTATGTTTCGTACCAAAAATTTATATTTTGCACGTTGAGATAAATATTGTAAATTTGAACTTTCCCTCTTATAATCCAATGTAAAAGAAGGTCTATCTCCTCTTTCTTCGCTACCTTTCCAAGAGGAAATTACCTAAGCCCTACAGTTCCTTCTTATTTATTTATTGTGTTGGCGTGAGTTATTAGAGCTGATATAGGAACTACAGCTGTAGAGATTTCTTAATCTTAGGGATATGCTTATGATAACAGCTGTAGAGATTTCTTAATTTTAGGAACATGCTTAAATTTAGTCTAACTTCTTGTATAGCCATATATAGCTTCCTAAACTCTCTCTTGATACCTATATATATTTTGGATACAAATGATGAACTAAGAATTGAACTTTCCTACAATTTGACATGGTATCAGAGCAGGTTGAGTTTCAAATTGACTTGGAAAGGAGCTCAAACTGTTGAAAACCATGGAAGACCCCACAAAACTAGTATTATCACCAAACACCTCAATCGAATCCATACTTGACAACTTGACAACCAAAATAACAGAAGTTATGTAATGTACCCAGACCTCACCCATCATTGACTCCACAATAGTACCAATAAACATCAAATTAAATGACTCCAACTATGCCCTATGGTCCTAGGTTGTTGAGATGTATATCTCAGGCAAAGACAAGCTGGGATACATCAATGGAGACCTACCGAAGACACCAGAGACAGACCCATCTTTCTGTAAATGGCGAACAGAGAATGCCATTGTGAAAGGGTGGCTAATCAACTCAATTGAACCATCCTTGGTTGGGAATTTCATTCATTTCTCCACAGCCAAACAGGTTTGGGATTCTATTGCTACTACATACTTTGATGGATTTGACTCATCACAGGTTTATGACCTTCGACGACGGGTATCTCGAATGCGGCAAGATGGTGGATCTATAGAAAAATATTACAATGATCTACAAGGGTTATGGCGTGAAATTGATTTTCGCCGTTCTAACCCAATGCAATGTGCTATGGATATACAAAAATATAATTCTATTCTCCAAGAGGAAAGAGTCTATATTTTCCTAGATGGATTAGATGACAGACTCGATAATATTAGAAGTGATGTTCTCCGATTAAAGCCATTCCCTACCATTGAGCGGGCCTATGCATATGTTCAGAGAGAAGGCACTCGCCAAACTGTGATGACATCTAGCATGGAGAATGCTTCTAATGGTGCTATCATGGCTACTAAAGGGGTTAAATCAAGTCAGCCACAAATAACGAAGAATGAATCATCCATCAGATCTAAGGGCTAATCTGGTGAAGGAAAGTGTACCCATTGTGGCAAGACAAAGCACACTCGAGATACTTGCTTTAAATTACATGGGTACCCGGATTGGTGGCATGAATTACAAGCCAAGAAGAAGCAAGATACTATAAATACGACTGGAAACACAGGTCACGCTGCCATTGCTACTGCTGAACCTCAATTATCTCTTATTCCTATTATAGATGCTACTACTCAAATTGGTACTGGCACTGATAGAGGTAAATATGGTCAAGCTCTTTATATCTCTAATGCTGCTAATGATACCGATTGGATTATTGATTCTGGGGCTACAGATCACATGATCTTTGATGCCAGTGACTTCTCAAAAATAACACCACCACGACGAAAGTGTATTACTAATGCCAATGGAGCTGCACATCCAGTCACTGGGGCTGGGGTTGTATCAATGTCACCATCTTTGTCCTTATCTCATACTCTCTTGGTTCCATCTTTGTCAAACAAATTAATGTCAGTGAGTCAAATTACTGAAGAACTAAATTGTGTGGTACTGATGTATCCAAAATTTTATCTTATACATGATATTCTCAGCAAGGAGATAGTTGGGCGTGGTACTAAGAGAGGGGGCCTGTATTACTTGGATGACTTCAGTCCAGGTCAAGCTAATAATGTCAGTAGTAGAGAAGGACAACTATGGCTTTGGCATCATCGTTTAGGGCATCCATCATTCGGCTATTTACGGCACTTGTTTCCAGATTTGATTTCCCATTTACAGTTTAAAGACTTGAAATGTGAAACATGTATTTTGGCAAAGAATCATAGAGTTTGCTATCCACCAAGTATGAATAAAAACGGTACTCCTTTCTCCTTGATACATTCTGATGTTTGGCGACCTTCCCCACTACCTACTTCCTCTGGTTATCGTTGGTTTGTACTTTTTGTTGATGATTGTACACACATGACGTGGCTTTATCTAATGAAGACTAAAGATGAAGTATGCTCCATATTTCAAACATTTCATTGTATGGTACAGACCCAATTCTTAGCTAACATAAAGGTTCTTCGGTCAGATAATGAATGAGAGTTTATTAATAACAAATTTCAAGTTTATTTCCAACAACATGGTCTTCTCCATGAGACGTCCTGCCCACAAACTCCACAACAGAATGGCATCGCAGAAAGAAAAAATCGTCATATATTAGAGACTGCACGAGCATTACTTCTTGGTACAAATGTACCCAATCACCACTGGGATGATGCAGTCACAACTGCTGTTTATTTGATGAATCGGATGCCTTCCAAAGTCTTGAATTTCAAGACTCCCTTACAGGTTTTGTCCACCCATGTGATAATACCTTCTGTTCTCATGCTCCCTCCTCGAGTTTTCAGTTGTGTTGCTTTTGTCCATCTCCATAAGAACCAATGGACTAAGCTGGATCTGTGCGCTATTCGATGTGTGTTCTTGGGCTACGGATTACATAAGAAGGGGTATAGGTGTTTTGATCGTATCACAAATCGTACCTATACCCCCATGGATGTAACATTCCTAGAATCTGAGTCATTTTTTCGCAAAACAATGTCTGACTCAGCTCTTCAGGGGGAGCCTACAGTTGAAGAGCTGGATTGGTTTCCAAGAGAGGAGGCAATGACAGGAGTTGAAATTAACAAAGGGGACATAGCACTAGATATTAAGAACTTAGAAATGGACCTGACAGAGAAGAATCTACCAGTAGGGACAATGATGAACAACTTGCCAGTGGAGAGCATGCTACACTCCAATTTGATAATGAAGTGAATGCCACCCCCCCTCTCACTCCAGTACCTGACGGGTCCTCTCCTACTGAGAATATTCCTGAGGTAAGCTCCCCTATCACTCACTCTCATACTAACAACTTGGATACTTCTGTGTATGTTCTGCCTTTTAGGCATAATCGTGGAATATCACCAAAGAGATACTCCCCTGATGAGAAAGAAAGAAAGGGAAGATATTCAATCGCAAATTATGTGTCCACTCAAAAATTACCCGAGCCTATCAAGATGTTTATACAAACATTGTCCTCTCATCATATTCCAAAAAATATTGAAGAAGCCTTGACTGACCCAAATTGGGTACAAGCAATTGAAGAAGAGATAAAGGCATTGCGGAAAAACAACACTTGAAAATTGGTTCCTCTACCAGAAGGGAAGAAACTAGTGGGATGTAAGTGGGTGTTTTTTATAAAATACAAAGCTGACGGATCAATTGACAGGTACAAAGCAAGGCTTGTGGCAAAGGGATTCACACAAACATATGGTGTAGATTACTTAGAGACATTCTCCCCAGTCGCAAAATTGAATACTGTTAGAGTGTTATTGTCTCTTGCAGCAAATTTGGACTGGCCGTTACATCAACTCGACGTGAAGAATGCCTTTCTCCATGGTGATCTCGAAGAGGAAGTCTATATGGACATTCCACCAAGATATTCAGTCAATCAAGAAACCAAATTTGTATGCAAGTTGGAAAAGGCTCTGTATGGGCTAAAACAATCCCCTCGGGCATGGTTTGGCCGATTCAGCTCTGCAATGAAAAAATATGGCTATTCTCAAAGTAATTCTGATCACACACTTTTCGTGAAGCATCAATAAGGAAAGGTAACTGCTCTACTTGTCTACGTTGACGACATGATCATCACAAGAAATGATGTTGAGGAAATATCCAAACTAGAAAAAAAGTTGTCAGCTGAATTTGAAATGAATGACTTAGTTGGACTTAAATATTTCTTGGGCATAGAGGTGGCAAGATCGAAAAGAGGCATATTTCTTTCTCAAAGAAAATATGTGTTAGATCTATTAGCAGAAGTAGGACTGTTGGATTGCAAGCCAGTAGACACTCCAATAGTTCAAAATCATGGACTTGGGATGTGTTCTGATCAAGCTCTAACTGACAAAGGAAGATACCAAAGGCTAGTGGGTAAGCTGATTTACTTATCACATACTCGTCCTGACATTGCATATGCTGTGAGCATAGTAAGCCAGTTTATGCACTGTCTGAGGGAGAATCATATGGATGCAGTTTTTTGGATTCTACACTATCTAAAAGGTTAACCAGGAAAAGGGTTGATGTTTACCAAGAATGGTCATCTAAATATTAAAGGTTATACGGATGCGGATTGGGCAGGGAATGTCATGGACCGAAAATCAACCTCAGGATACTTCACTTTCGTAGAGAAGTAAGAAGCAAAATGTGGTGGCATTATCAAGTGCTGAAGCTGAATTTAGAAGCATGGCTAAAGAACTATGTGAGCTTCTCTGGTTTCGGAAGCTATTAACAGAGATTGGTTTTTGTCCCAGTTTTGAAATGAGTCTATTCTGCGATAACAAGGTTGCCATTGATATATCTCACAATCCTGTTCAACATGATCGCACGAAGCATGTTGAAGTAGATAGGCATTTCATAAAACAGAATCTTGAGGAGAAAATCATTCGATTTCCATTTGTCAGATCAGAAGACCAGTTGGCAGATGTACTCACCAAGGCAGTGTCTGGTAAAAAATTTCATGACTCACTTGACAAGTTAGGTGTTAGAGATATCTTTGCACCAACTTGAGGGGGAGTGTTGGCATGAGTCATTAGAGCTGATATAGAAACTACAGCTGTAGGGATTTCTTAATCTTAGGGATATGCTTATGATAACAGCCGTAGAGATTTCTTAATTTTAGAAACATGCTTAAATTTAGCCTAACTTCTTATATAGCCATATATAACTTCCTAAACTCTCTCTTTATATCTGTATATATTTTGGATACAAATGATGAATTAAGAATTGAACTTTCCTACAATTTGACATATTGTATGTAAACGGCTCTTGCTTGGAGTGAGTATCCTAAAGCCAATTTTCTACCTTGTGTCTCATTCAAGATCTAATCAATGGGTTTTCCGTTTACCCTTTAACATCTACGGCATGCAACCATACATGTGTTACCTTCCAGTACCTTAGCGAAGATCTCAACGTACTGCGTGCCGTGCTGAAGCTCCTTCCTTCTACCCTAAAAAGCAAGTCCATTTGGCTAAGAACATTAGAAAATTAAAGTAATATAATGATCAAATTCTTTTGATATGGGTTTCGACTACACAGATTTCAATTTCTTCTTATCCAAACGGTTATTTCTTAAAACGATATGATATTTGCAAAAGGTTCAAACAGAAAAAGTGATTTTTTATATAAATGAAATAGATTGAGAATAAGAGAGATAGAGAGCAAGTCTTCTCGTAAATTATATGTTAAGTGTTGAGTTTTTATTATTAAATAGAAAGTTTATTAATATAAGAAGACTCTTTCTTTATAGTTTAGATTTTAAAAATTTTCTTCTTTATTTGAAAAATATATGAAAAACTTTTTATCGATAAGGTTTTATCAATGAGATAAAAATAAGGTTATCTTTTGAAATATAAAAGACCATCGCAGGTCACAAAGCGGTTTGCTTCTTGTTGGCACGTCTAAATGCAACGGCCTTTCCAGATCATGGTTTCTACGGTACTCTCTACTACAACCTTTTGAACACGTCCTATCACTTGTTATACCAAGTAAATAGTGATAATAATAATTTGAATCTCTCTCTCTCTCCCCGAACGATAAGGGAAGAAGAAAATCCCTTAAAATGTGCTCTGCTCAACAACCTTTTGGTCCCCAACGGTGCAGAAAATGCGTACATATGTCAGAAACCCATAAAAATCCGAGCTCAATGCCAGCCCTAACATTGAAAATGCCCCTTACCCATAATCAGTAATGCTTCATTTTTTTCTTTTCCAACTTTTAGTTTTAATTTAATTTAATTTTCTTTTTTTCACATGGTGCGAATTGAGGTGCGTGAGTCATGAGTCCACCTATCTAATATGCCTTGAAAACGCGCAAGCCAGCACACGCAGAGAGGGTCATGACATGAGCCATGCATGGATCCCGCCCGACCAAAAGAGAAAAATGTACATCCACCAAATTAACTCAAAGGCAAGCACATGCCTTAACTTTTTTTTTCTCAAGGGGGAGATACGTATCTTAACGCCACATTCATTATCTTCCCAACTACCTTCCCCTTCCTTTAATTGTTAGATGAGTAGATATCCTCATAATTGTTGCTTTACTCCAGTTGTGTGTGTGTATGCGTGTGTCAGTGCTTGAGAGAGAGAGAGAGAAAGGGAGAGAGGGTTTTTCCCCCATCGGCTGCCGTAATTCATATAATTTGAATTTAAATCTCCCTGTATATATTCTGATCAACTTTCCCATAATTTTTGTTTGGTAATATGAAATGTTAAAAAAAAATAAAAATCCTTTTGGCTGGGGTCTTGGGGCATCTAGTAAGAGAAACCATTTTCAAAAAACTAATGAAAGAAAGGCATAAAAGAGAATGAACATTTTAAGATATTAGCCCAGGGTAGAAGTTGGGTTAGATATCAAGCAGCAACACCCTAATGTGAGCTTTTAATGCTGCCATAACCACCTGTGGAGACTCCATTGATATATAACCCCATTTTTCTTCTTCCTTCTCCCCCTCCCAAAAAAAAAAAGCCCTCAAATTTGTGCGCAAAAAAAACCCTTTTTAAGTCTCTCCAAAATTTTCTATAATTTCCTCATAGAACAATATGACTTGGAATTCTAAGGCAGTGCTAGTTTTGATAACTGCATTGCTTCTTGTATATGGTGGGAATGCTCAAGACTCGTCAACCACACTAGTCCCAGCCATCATAACTTTTGGCGACTCTGCGGTCGATGCTGGAAACAATGACTACATTTACACCTTATTCAAGGCAAATTACCCACCATATGGTAGAGATTTTGTGAATCACAAGCCTACTGGAAGGTTCTGCAATGGCAAATTAGCAACAGACATTACGGGTATGTTCATAGTCCGAAATTAGTACATGCCAAAATTAGGAACTATGTTACCATAAACTAATCTTATCATGATCAATGTGATCTTGCAGCTGATTCTCTTGGATTCACTACATACCCGCCAGCGTATCTTAGTCCACAAGCATCCGGGAAGAACCTTCTAATTGGAGCTAATTTTGCTTCTGCTGCATCTGGTTACTATGACAAAACTGCCACTCTAAATGTGTGTGTATTCACTTTCACGATTTTTGCTTCTATTTTCAGATTTAAGCAATTGGGATTTTCTTGCTGCAGCATGCGATTCCCCTTTCGCAACAATTGGAGTACTATAAGGAATACCAGAGTAAGCTAGCAAAGGTTGCAGGCCGCAAGAAAGCAGCCTCAATCATAAAAGATGCCTTGTACTTAATTGGTGCAGGAAGCAGTGATTTTTTTCAGAATTACTATGTCAATCCTCTTCTCAACAAAGTCTACACCCCTGATCAATACTCTTCCTTCCTTGTGAACATCTTCTCCAACTTTGTCAAGGTAATGTCCCTACTTTTACCGTACAGAGTTGATTTGGGTCTCATTTTGATTTGGATTTAGACTGTTTTTGGTTGGTATGCTTTCTTCACCAGGATTTGTATGGCTTGGGAGCTAGAAGGATTGGGGTAACCTCCCTACCCCCTCTTGGATGCCTTCCTGCAACAATCACTTTGTTTGGTTTCCATGAGGAAGGGTGTGTCTCGAGGATCAACAACGACGCTCAAGGCTTCAATAAGAAGATAAATTCAGCTGCATCGCAATTGCAAAAGCAACTCCCGGATCTTAAGATCGCAGTCTTCGACATTTTCAAGCCTCTCAATGATATCATCAAGAGTCCTTCAAACTTTGGTATTCCATTCACTAGCTACATAAATTTTCAGAACCATTTATTGATAGACCTTAAGTGCATGAATAAGAGCCATATCTAAACGTGTGACAAAATTATTGTGTGCTTTTTAAAGGTTTTGCGGAAGCAAGGAGGGGTTGCTGTGGAACGGGAACAGTTGAGACAACATCATTTTTGTGCAATCAACACTCAGTAGGAACATGCAACAATGCCACCCAGTATGTATTCTGGGACAGTGTCCATCCATCGGAGGCTGCAAATCAGGTTCTAGCAGATTCATTGATCCTCCAAGGAATCTCTCTTATAGGCTGAAATGTTTTAGCCTTTGGTATCTCTTATCTGTTCGTAGTAAACTGTACTGCAATTCAATATTCACGCCACCACTTACTAAGCGATAATGCAAGTGCCTCGTGGTATAAATAATTTGTTTTTGTTTGGAAATATGATCGCCATAAA
Source organism: Dillenia turbinata (assembly GCA_037126225.1). Taxonomy (NCBI): domain Eukaryota; kingdom Viridiplantae; phylum Streptophyta; class Magnoliopsida; order Dilleniales; family Dilleniaceae; genus Dillenia; species Dillenia turbinata. The sequence continues at coordinate 14,411,878 of JBAMMX010000028.1, forward strand.
GAAATTTATGAAGCAAACAGTGAATGCTTTCTTGCTCCAAATTCCATTCCAGAACTAGCGAGAACATAGCAATTTAGTAGAGCGTGAAGGGAAAATCCAGAGCGGGGGAATATCATCAAAGACCTGAGTTTTACAAGAACTTGATAAAGATCAAAAATCAGTAATTGTCTATAGCATCCCATAGGACTCCCAAGAAGAGCATCAAAAAGAAATGTGTAACCCTATTTTACAAATCGGAAGCAAATAGAAGAATGAAGCTACTGATACAAAGTAGTGTATAAGACCACCATGGTAGTAGCTTTGGTTCAAAACTGACTAAAATGAGTCACTAAACTAACATCATTGTTGAGTGTTGATGCCAAAATCAAGCATTAGCCTCATCCGGCATTCGAAATCTTCGGCAGAGCATCCAGCAAAGTTGTTAACTAGACTAGTTTCAGGTATCACATTTGTTTGTTATGACCTGCATTCTTGTTCTCTTTTGTGTTGTGAGCAAGTGTCTGAGATATAAAGAGAAGAAATCTGTGAGCAAGCATACCACATATAGTACAGTAAAATTGCAACAATGAACACATCCTTAACAAATGTGTTTCTGTCCCTGCCCTTGCTAGAGTAAATAGGATGCAAGATTTAAGCACAAATCTGCTAATTTACCCGAAGTGTGTGTAGTGGATGTGGATGCAGAAGAAATGCCTTTTGCAGGAGACTTTACTATAATAAAGCTGTTTGTGTCTGTCAATCCATTCTTGGACCTTCCAGTTGGACGATTTCCCCTGTAATCCACTTTTATAGAGCCACTTCTGTTATCGTTCTGCATCCCAAACTTTTGATAGTTCACCTAATCATACAAGTTCAAATCAGCAGAAAAGCAAAAAAAGGAATAGACGAGAAAAAGGAAATTGGAAGTAAATAGGGCACTAGTTCATCAATTCAAATGCGCAACTGAGCATCAAATCTTGACATTCTTAATCAACTGAGCATCCATCAATTCAAATGAAATTTGTATAGACGAGAAAAGAAGTAAATAGGGCAGTCATAACAACATTAGACCAGAAATAGTAGTTGCAGATAATAAACTATAAAGAGAGGAGATTCTTACACGCTGTTGCAGCAGCCAGTAAGGAGCACTAGTTCCATGATAAATCGAGTAACCACTCACCCCTTCCTTGGCAATCCCCTGCTGTGTCTGTCTCTGTGAATCCTGCAGTTACATCATTGAATAATTTCGCACTATGGCCACTAGAACAAAAGAAGAGTCTCAACGGTAAAAGACAAGCTTCTTACGTATCTATGGGCCTTCAGAGAATCCTGTAATCTGCAAGGAAGAGTAACGCCATCATTCTGTCCGGTGAATTGGCACATGATTGGCTGGTATGCATTTATGTGCGAGACAGTGTTTACAGGTGTAAGAGGACAGTAGCTTTGCTGGGGTCGATGAAGATCAGCAGAATGGTAGTCCCAGTTAGTGGATTTTACGTGATTCTGCTGGGGTATATGGTATTTCTCCAATTGCTTTTGTCGATCTTGCTTTCGCTGAGCATGGGTGACACAAAGTGTTGCTCCATGGAAATGTGTACCTGCACACATGGGAATTTAATTATAAAGGCGCAACTTCATAAATAAATAGATACTGAAGAGGCAGCTGCATTCGTACCATGAAGTGCTTCCAAAGCCTTCTTAGCTTCTTCTGGAGTGGAGAAGCACACAAAGCCAAATCCTTTGCTTGAACCATAAGTATACTGCATCACTTTTGCTGAAGTTACGTGTCCATAAGGACTAAAAAGCTCGTGCAATGTCTTATCATCAACATCTGAATTAAGATGCTTCACATATAGATTTGAAGCCATCAACTTATCAGACTGATAATTGTGCATCTTCCCGAATTCGTGTTTTAAGAGCTCTTCTCTTTCGGCTTTCCTCTGTGCCCTTCCAACGTATAAATGTTTTGAACCTGATACTCATAGTATTAGCAATTGAAGTTGAGAGGATGAAACTTAATTTTCAGAAGACAAAGAAAATAAGAAAATGGAATTGAACAAGCAGAGTGTCACCTAGAAGTGCACCATTCATGGCTTGCACAGCTTTTTGGGCATCTTCTGAAGACTCAAAGTTGACAAACCCAAAGCCCCTTGATTTTCCATCACTGTTCTTCATGATGACAACACTGCAAGTCTTACCAAACTTGGAGAACTTCTCTCGAAGAAGATCCTCAGTCAAATCTTCATCCAGATTTTTCACATAGACGTTAGTAAATTTGGGTTCTTCAGCAGCTGGTTTTCTTTCACTTTTCTTCATAAATTTGGAGACATATCTGAAAAGAACCACACTTTAGTGATATAGTGTTTGAAAAATATCAACTGGCTAATTCCAGTTACAAACCTCCTTTACTCCCTTAGAAGCCAAAGAAGAAAAAAACACACACAAAATAAACCAAAGAGGCACATCTCAGGTTTGCCAAGTACACGTTTTAACACACAAAATAATCGTTCACATCATGTCATATTGACATTGTAAAGAAGCCAGATTGAATGGCACAGGTGAGAGATGGAGTATAGCAATAAGCTGCTACTCTAAGTCACTAAGTCAGAAATTAAGAGTCAACTTTGAATTCTTAAATTTGATCATAGTCATACAGTTAACAGTCAGAAATGGAACAAATTGAGTGTCATCAAAATAATGCACCATGTGCATGTTTCTTTAGAACGGAGAGTGGGGTGCATGCATACGAGGCTCCCCCCCTGCCTTGCATTATTTGATATGACCTTATCATATGAACCTCGAGTATAACTTGATAGCACAGCAAAAGGTGACAGTAACTTACAATTTCCTTCCTTCAAGCATAGTATCATGGAGAGACTTGATTGCAGCGTGCGCAGATTCCTCCAATTCAAATTGAACAAAACCAAACTCTTTACTCCTTCCATTTTCCTCAGCAACCTTGCAAGAAAGTATTGTTCCAAATTTGCAGAAAATGCTCTGCAAGCGACCACTATTCACCAAAGGGGGTAGATTCTTGACAAAGAGATTGGCGACTCCTGTCTTTCTTGTAGAAGGGTCTCTCTCAGTCCACATTATCCTCATTGGTTTTCCCCTTACTTTGGTGTGGTTTAGACAAGCTAAAGCCTTGGCAGCTGTACAAATCAGAAACACCAATAACAATTTTACAATTGGACGAAAGAACCATCACCAAAAAGCAGTCATACTCCGATTATTTTACAATTCCAATGAGAAATGTACCATCTAACCGCCACAATATCATGATTATTTATACACATGGGATTGTGAAGAATCCAAAATTTAAACAGTGACCAAGCAACCGCCTTATAAGAAACCACAAATCAATCGTGAAAATAAAAATTCCATCAAACTGGGTCATTAGCAAATCTCAGTCTCGTCGTTTATATTGCAACCAGGGAACTAAGAATACTAGACGGTATACAAGGCCATTTAGCTTTCTTAGAGCAAGGCAAACAAGGTAGCTAATAAGAAGCTAGAAATGGCAAACAGAAGAGATGAAAATGGATATGGATTTCCCAGACTAGAATTCCAAAAGTTGGGTATTACAGCCAAGAAGGAAAGTTGGGGTATCAAGGTCAAGAAGACATAAGAACAATAGACAAATAAACAAAATAGACACAAAATGTTGGTTTCAGAAACCAAGAAGATTGTTCACCATTACAAGGGTAAATACTTAACAGAGAGAAGTAATGACAAGACTAAAGATACTGAAACCAAAGAAACACCAAACGGTATCAGCCTAACAATAAAAAGTGAGAAGTTTCCAAGTTGACCAAAACAAAGAAATGGGTTTCGCTGCAATTACAGAGAAACTGACAGAACAGAACAAATCATACATGTTTAACAAGCAAGAAAAAAAGCTTGTGTGTTCAATTTAATGTTGAGAAAACAACCCTAAAAATTGATGAGAAGTCAATGAAACTCATTAAAGAAAAAGAGCAATACACGGTCAAAGATTCCACTACCAAGAAAAAAGAGGAAAAAGAAAATGCTAGTGATCAAGTCAGAGAACCAAAACCCTAAAACAGACAATTCTATACAAAGATTTCAAGCATTTCACAAGCAACCAATCTTACAGAAAAAAGAAAAAAGAGATAAAGTTGTTAGTGTTTTGATGAACTAATTGAAATCCAATTAGCTTTTTAGAGAAGAAAAAGACGCAGCGAAGGAAAACAGTATAGGTTTCACAATCAAGAAAACTAAGAAACACATCCCAACGAAAGTTCTGTAATCAAGTCAGGGAGAACTAAAAGAACAAAAGCTAAACATAGAACCTCCTTAAAATCCATTCCAGAGACAGTAAGTGAAAAACAACACCAATCGCGGCATTACAGAGATCAACATAAAATATCCAAAAAAAAAATGCAATCGAGAGAGAGAGACCTAAAACCCTCAAGAAAACCGATCCCATGCAAACAGTGAACAATGAGGATTCCATAAACAACCAAGAAATCCCAAGATACAAACGCAATTCCAGCATTACAGAGAAAACAAGAAAAACCCAAGAAATCTTATCGTAGAGAAAGAACGAGAGAGCGCAATTAAGATTTCATAAACAACCCATGAACCAAAAAACCAAACCCAAGAGAAGAACAAGAAAAAAAAAACCCTAGAAATCCCATCTTAGAGAGAGAGAGAGAGTACCAGCAGAAGCAGAGTAGAAGTTGATGTAAGCGTAACAAAGAGAGTTTCCATTGAAATCACGACAGACTTTAGCAGAGGCAATGGACTCCACTCCCCTAGCACAAAACGCTTGAATCAGCTCTGCTTCCGATACTTCGGGGTCCAAATCTCCGACATAGAGCGACGCCTTCTTCATCGCTGGAGTTTGCATCGTCGGCTCTGATGATGCTCCGACCACTGCCATTTCCACCATTGTTTTGTTTTTTTCTTGGAAAACTAGAGAGAGAGAGATCTTCTTGCTTGCTTGTTTGTTTGTTATAACTGTCCTGCGTATTGGATATACAGTCCGCCTTTTGAAATTTGGCGTCCGTACGTTTCTCCCTCCCTCGCTTTCCGTTCCATCGTCTGGCTCCTCAAATAAAGCGACGTCGTTTTAACTCCAAGTAAACTGAAGTTCTTAAGTAAACTTTGTTGTCTTGTCCTCCGTCTCCCCGGATAAAACGACGTCGTTCGTCCTTGTTTATTCTTGGGTCTTTTGTTTGTCCAACGAAGTCCCTTCGGGTTTCCTTCACCCGCTTGCATTTTTGAACTTCGATCGTGCCCCTAGAAACGGCGTCGTTTTGGTCTCCATGTTTATTCTTAAGTTTAGGCCTTGGTTGGAACTTATGGGCCTAATGAGCATTTTAACCCCTCCAATGATGTTCGTAGCTTAAATAGGCCCATTTTTTTTTTTTTTTGTTATTATTCGATTAATCTAATTCAAGACTGATCCATTTCATGTACTATTCTCTTAGGATAATTTTTTCTATTCTCAAAATTTGAACACGAGACCTTAATTAAAGAGAGTTAATACAATATCCTACTAAATCGACTATCCGTTAGTATAACTTAAATATGATTCAATTGCATATGATTCAATTGCATGTAGTGGGTGTAAAGAGGAAATTTGATAATTGTATAATTAATATATTTTTTTCAATTGTCCATTCGAGGGACAAACCTCCATTCATATATTAAATGTATAAAGAGATATAATTTGATAATTGTATACTTAATATTTTTTTTTTCAATAAACAAGTTCGAATCTTTATAATAACTCTCATTTATTCAGGAAGAGAAAAGTTATTTGTTTGTGTAATCCCAAATTCATAGATATCCTGATAATTTTTTTAAAAAATATTCATATACTTAATACAATTTAAATATTCAATTCCAATTTAGACATTTAACTCAAAGTAAGCAAAATTCCAACTTTGGTTAAGATTAAATTTCATAAAACCATAATAAGGGTAACCAAAAATGACAGTCCGAAATTTATTTTCCCTCCATTGGTATTTCTTTTACTTGGCCTTTGATTTTTGTATGTAAAAGATAGCTTCTACATTCTGAAGTAACAAACATGGCATTGCCCCTTCTTCTCTCACTTAATTAAAATGATTTTTTACTTACAAAACCTGCAAACTTACCTTATAGCAATAGCATTCTGCAACGTGCAGAGAGAGTGAAAACCTTACAAAAGTTTCAGCATGCCATTACAAAGGAAAGAAAAGGAAAAGGTATAATTCACAATGCAGAGCTCAAGTTAAGCTCTGCATTTTCAACTGTTTCTAATGGTCAAATATGGTACATGGGGCATGGTAAGAAACTCCTTAGCTTCCTGTGTTTCCTATGAACAACTAGGGGAAAAAAAAGTGTAAAACTAATGAGAATGCGAAGCTGCTGATCAGTGTCAAAAAATATATGATACGGATTTTCTGTGCGCTTTAGGTGTATTTCCTCGAGAGTCCATCAAAGCCCCAGCATATTTACCTAATTCTGTCCTTCGAATGGCATCGGGGTCCTGATTCTCAAGAGGTGATTCTGAAGCTGACTCCCCTCCTAGAATAACCCTCTTATAGCCATATGAAGTACCGCAATCGCTGTTTCTCCTAGCATGAGCAAATTCCTTAACATTTTCCATTTTGAAGTCCCTTACTCTCTGAACATCTGATGATCTAGGTGAGCTCTGAGGAATGTTTGAGAGTCTATTGCTTGGCCCATCAGTTCCAGAATCAGCTAAAGGTGAAACACCTGAACTGAACCAGGGAGACTCAGACGGATTTCCCCCCATTTCTTCTGCATTTTTGTCGGTTGAAGAATCATGGCTCTGATGATGGCCATCTTTTCCTCGTATAAGTCTCCTGAGCTTGCTTAGGAATTTTGATTTGCTGGAAGTGAGGCTTTTATTAGCAGAAGAATTATCATGCAAGGTATCCTCGTATTCACCAGAATCAGTAACATATGAAGCTTGCGAAGATGACCATCGATCAGAGTCAAAATCCATGAAGTTGACATTCTTCTCTTCCACCAACCCTTCAGTTTTTGCATATTCAAGAATTAGTTCCTTGGCTTTCTGCTCAGACTCAGGGCTTAAGGTCTTGCTAAGATCCCTTGCCACAGTTTTACCAGTTGGAGGTTGAAAATTCCTCAGCTCATATCTTAAGCAAGCGTTAATCCATCGGAGATAAACTAATTCCTCAACATCAGCACATCGATCAGTTTGAAGGCGCTCAATTTCCTTGGTCAAATTCTCATTTTCTTCTCGCAAACGGTCATTTGTTCGCTTCAATTCTTCAGCCTGAAAACAGGAACAAATAAATAAGAAAAAGACACCATGCAATCCATATTGAACACAAGAAATATGTGATGAAAAATGAATGATAGGGTTAACCAGAAGGGCAGAGAATGACCTCTGGGTCTTCCAAAGTAGAATTTGCAAGTATCTGAGCAGACTCCAGCCTCCGAGACAGTTCGGAATTTTCTATCTGTAGCCTACGGTTAGACTTCTTTAGCAACTCTGCCTCTGTTTCCAACTCCATAAGTCTCTGAAGCTTCTGTTGGACGTCTGAATTACTTCTGATAGACTTATGTTCCTCATCTAGCAGCTTTGCAACTCTTTGTTTAAGAATTAATATCTGCTCTTTGTTCTGTTCAGCATCAGACCTGAGTTTCTTCTTGAGCAACTTTATCTTTCCTTTAGCAGCTTCAAGCTCCATTGTAACTTTAGCATGATCAGCCACTTGGGCCTCTAGTCTTTGTTTATCTGCCTGCAAGGACTCAATTTTGAGAGTAAATAGCTTTGCCTCCACATTATTTATTCTCAACCGGTTTTGTAGTTCCATCACAGCCGCTTCTTGCTCTTTAAGGCCACGAAACTGGAGCAGTTGCACCTGAAGATCTCTCTCCCTCTCTTGGTGATATCTGATTTTATTTGTCAAGTTCTCAATCTCTTTCTTCAGAATTTCCATCTCTGCACTCCAAAGGGCTTTAGTTGTATTCGAGTCTGATTTTGGTGTTTCAACTTCTTTTCTTGGCAATATCCCAGTATTTTCTGCTAAGTCAAATTCCATTATGAGCTCATTAAACTCCGGCAAAAGGAACCCATCTCTCTCTCCAGTAAATGCACTGCTTGGAGAGGGACTGCCTGTTGCATTATCGATTCTAGCCTTTGGGATACATCCCTCTTCCTGCTAGAAAGAATGCCACTCCAATCATAATCAAGAACTAAGAAAATCAATATCCCAATGACCAAATGGAGTCATTATCTCCTATAGCCGAAAAATATCGAAGTAGGATTATGTTTGCCGTTTGACCATTCATTTAGGTTTGCAGTTCAGCCAAACAATACTAGATTTTACAAAAACCGAACCAACCCAGTTCTGTAACAGTGATAATAACCGGCATCCATTTCAGGAAATATGGAAATCAAAATAGATATATGCTAAGTGAACACGATAAAACTTGATTATCCCTAATATCACTTCATATATATGAGTTTTTCCTGAATTTTTCCCGTATAACTTTGCACCATTTAAACGGAGGATACAAATTTTTTATGCAGTTTCACAATCATATTCATGCATATATACATACATACATACATATATATATATACAAACATACATACATATATATATATATATATACATACAAACATATAAATGGAAAATATATAATATCATCTTATGACTAACCCTAAATTTAAGATTTAAACCCATTATGGAAATCAATAAATAAAATTCTGAAAAGGGAATTCAATTGACAAATTAGCTTACATATCTGTCTGATGCAATTGAAGAAAGATTACAACGAATGGATTTTGTAGGTGAGGCATGGACATCATCTGAAACCCTTTCTCTTCCTCCTGTATTCAATTCCTTACCTAAAATTAAATTAAATCAACAATATCTTACTAACTATGAAAACCAAAATTCATGGGGAAAAAAAACCAGATTCAGATCAAAATAAAACGATAAAAGATAACGAAAAATAAAATCCAAACCTGAAGAAGATGATGAAGAGTTGGAGGGTTTGATCCTATTGATTCTGAGACGAGAATAGAGAAACCCAGCAAAGGAGAGAGCAACAGCAACACCAAATTTCAACAAAAGAGGCCTTATGTCTTTTTGCTCTTTCATCGTCAAAATCCAAACCCCCTAAATTTCTCTAAACTCGTTAACATAAAAATATATATATATATCTACACGAAGGGAAATAAAAAATCTGTTTCTCTTCGTCACCCACCATCTACGGGCCCAAAAACAAAAGATTGAAGACCCATCCGAGAGAACAAGGAAAAAAAAATCAGAATCCTAAAATTACCCTTTTGTGATTTTGGATGATTTTTAGAGAGAGAGAGAGAGAGGTTCAATCTAGAGAGACAGAGGCGGAGGGGAAGAAATGGAATTGCGTTTTTCCTCTTGTGTTTCGAGTTTTTGTCTCCCCCATTGGCTAAAAGGGAAAGGAAATGAAATGCTGTTGCGTATTATAAAGTTTGAAATAAGAGGCCATTAAATTTTGTCCTTATGCCATGCTGAATGCCGTGGGCCAATAAAGTAGGTGAGAGAGAGGACGAGAGAGAGACAGAGACAGAGAGAGACACAGACAGAAATGAGAGGAGAGAGAACCAAATTCGAGTCTTGGAAGGTAGAAGAAAAGCAGGGACAGTGTAATAAAGACAACAATAAAAGAAAATTTTAGGGTATGGATTTTGGGTGGTTTTGTTTTTCTTTATCCATTTTTGTCTTTTTATCAAATTAACCCCCTGGTTTTGGGATTCGAGTGGTTTTGTTTTGGATTAAGGTCAAATTTGTTGGCCTTAATTAACTTTCAACCGTATTAGTTAAGCTAATTAAGGTTATTTTATTAGGATCAAATGAGGATTTAATGTTGTATGAAGTGTTTTTTTTAATCGATAAAGAGTTGATCTAATGAAAATATATTAAATTTTTTAATCAAGATTTAAATTTAAATTTTAAGAATAAAAAAAATTATATTGAAAGAATTCAGAAGGTTAAACAATAATTCAAATCGAATTAATTAGAATATGATTTTGAATACTGATTGATTCATGCACCATGCACCATAAAAAAGATTTATCGTTCAAAACATAAATTTTTTATTAAAAATGACAAAATAGATTTGGAATAAAAGTTACTTCCTTTAATAATTTATTTATCTGAAAAGAAAGAGAGAAAAGAGCTGAGACTTCATTTAATAATTGAAGAGGTACTCGACCAGTAAAGAGATATTGCTCAAATGTCTTTCATGAAATTTAATGTTTAAATTTTTATAGATACGTATATTTTTATAATTTTTACGATTTTTATATAATAAAAAAATTAAATATTTCAAAAAAAAAGAAACACAACTACTTTACATGTTTCAAAATGAAATTAGTTCTAATAATAATTCCAAGAATATTCATATACAGAATCCTAAACCTCATATTTGTTTTTTGATTTAATTTCAATTTTTTTAATTTTTTCATTGAAGTATAAATATTTAGATTTAAATATAATTTTACTCTCATAACAATATTATTAACAAATTATATATTTTGCCATTAAAATATTTAAGATCTTTGTGACATTGGCGTGCCTGTCATGGTAATATTTTTTTTTATCAATTCAACAAAATCACTCGCCCTAGATTGATTGAATGATAATACATATCCCACAAACGATACAAGTTCTTCCGAATTCATCTCCAGGGCCACTGGTTTAGGGTAAAAATATTGACATGGTAATCACGTCAATGCCATGGAAAATACCACTTGACTTACTTCATGTAAAATACACATAATTTTATAATAAAACTATAATGTAATCAAATTTAAACATCAAGAACTCAATAGAAAAAAGTTAAAAACTTTGTATTAAATTGAAAAATAGGTAAAAAACTTAAAACTTTGTATATAATATTCCAGTTTATTATTAATAATCTTTTTTGAACAACTTATATTTTGAAAATGAGACTTATTAATAGTCTACTATTATAGACTTATGTTGGTTCCTATGGCAATCAAAAAGGGATTGAATTGATTGTCATAAAAAATTCTTATATTAGTCTCCGATTATTTTAAATAATCTTAAGACTAAAAATGCATGCAAAAATACTAAGAAAATAAAAGAAAGGGAGAAGAAAACAAATCCAATTTATAGTGGTTCGGTTTTATGTTTATGTCCACTTTTCCAACTCAGTAAGTCAGAATTTAGCAAATCTGCTATTTTTCTACTATGATTAAGAGTTCCAATTTACAATTCAAATTGTTGGCTTATGATTTTTTTAGTGTGGAAATGTCTTTGTCCAACAAGGATACTCTCAACTTTCACCAACTAAAACTGAGTGTACAACACAACTTAAGCTGTTTAACTAGTCAACTTATAGAATGAATATCTCACTCCAAAGGTGTTGAAATAGCTTTGTAAAGGATGCTGAATATTTTCTGTATATCAAACTTTAAATTCCAAAAAAAATCCCCACAAAACTAATCACTATCATGAAAATATATGTCTACAAAGTTGACTTCTCAATAATTTTTACAACAGTAAATTTTATGTTAATATCCTGATTTATAGCGCTAAAATATCTTCTAATTTTTTGTGATATTTCAACTATTATAATATAAATTTAAAATTTGAATTTTTCTCTTTTTGTGTTTCAACAAGTTCTCTACAAATTGGTTACCATAACCAAGATTTAAAGTTACCTTTAGAACCAACTTACGGCAGTGAACAACTAGAAAATATCTAATTTTTTAGCATATTTTTCTCCTTCCAAATTTTTTACTTTTACCACTATAGTTGTTTAAATTTGAAATTCAACAATTATCCTAAAGTGTAGAATTTTTAAATTTGAAAATGCTTGACCGGTGGATAAGATATGGCAATTTGAACATGTACAAATGATCAACTCATCCTTTTTGAAAAATTGTCTAACTTTCTAGAACTTGAAATTTCTATTTTAGTAAATCTGATCCTTAATTGTTGAATCATTGAAATGTATATTTGATCATATTTTTAAACTAAATATAATATCGAATCTACATTTAGTGTGCCGAGCTAGATCTTTGATTAAGAAAAAGATCTTTTGCCTCTATAACAATTTTTGTGATTCAAAATAACTTGTTTCTATACTAATCTCTATATCATTTCTAAATAACTTTTATGAGAATATTTCAAACAAAATTTAATCTGCACACTTAGTAAAAATGTCAGAATAATATGAAAGATTTTATTATTATCAGAATGTAAAAAGTTCGACAATAATTTGCTTAACAACTTATTAATGCCAATGAACTATAATACAACTGGCATCGTCCTCCCTCTCTCATATATTAGTCTCAAGTTCAAGATTTTTTATATATATATATTTAAAAAAAAAAAAAAAACTATAGACTTATTAGTAGTCTATCACAATACGCACACCCACACCCACATACATACCCTTACAATTTTGAAAATAAATGTTACACTTAATTGAATTTATTTAGAGTTTTTTATAATAAAAATTTATTAATATAACAATAACTATTATTTTTTATGAAAATTTTTTCTTTTTTTAATATCATAAATATAATAACAATCAAATTTTTATTCTATTAAATAGAATTGATTATATGAATTTTTTTTATATTATTATATTTTATTTCATGATATGTTGACCCATATAATTCTGTTATACATGATGAATTGAGAAAACCGACAATTTTCAATCAATATCAATATCTCTATCACCTTCAAAGGCCCCATTTAAGCAAGGAGTTGGGATGCAAAGGCTTGGGATATGAAGACCGAGGCAAGGGACAGGTGGTGCATGTGCATTAAAAAAGTCCATAAAGGGTTTGATATGGCTGCCTCTACCGTGGTGTTTTTTTTTTTTTTTTTTTTTTTGAAAGATTTTTAGTTTGAATTTCTTATAAAAAAAAATTGATATAAACAACAATTTTGAATTAACGATGTCTCGTGTCTGTCCCCAAAGAACAGTCCAACAACAATAATCTTTCTCTTCTGATTTTGTAATTTAAAGTTTGACTCATATTGTAAAAAAAAAAAGAAGGCTGTCTCATGTCTGCACTTTTCACATGACTCGATGCCACCAAACAACCCCAAGAATATATATATATTAATCAACTTGACAGAAGGGCATACCTCAAACATTTAACAACAGAAATCTCTCGAATTTCCACCATTCAAATCAATAAAAATTGTTATTTTACTAATTTTAAATTGAAGATATTTATTAATAATTAAGGTCTAAGATCCTACATGATGTGGGCATTGGAGCAACACAACATGCCCAACCTTAGGTGGATGCTGACCTCCATATGAACTCAATCAATAAGATACGTAATCACTTTGTTAATTTTTAGAATATTTTCTATTTCCAGTTTGATTTGTGGGGTTTGGATTATGATTGTGCTGTTAAGGTTGGATGTTGTTTGTTTGACTAATGAATGGTTGATAGCTCAACCATGTGGAATGGCTTGCATTCACATATTCTAACAAGACTCTTCTACAAAATTTATGATCAAAGGTGAGTAGCCCTAATTAATGTCATCATTTAATGACGCAGGCCATTTTTAATCCTCATATAAATTTTTGCTCCAGATCTTCATTTCTTTATATATATATAGAAATTTAAATCTGAAATCTCCAGATTAAGAAAAAAAAGATTATGAACACTAAGCTGTTCTCTTGAAAACCCAGATTTTCATATGTCTAATGCAAGACTCCTCCTTTACTTAAATTTAAAATCGATCATGACGAAATTATCAATCCATTTTTAATTGCTCAATGAAATGAATTTATCCGATTATTAAATTATCATTTCCAATATTCAAGAATAATAGTGAATCAAATCTTGCTAGCTCCTTTTCTTCTAGGGCACGGGAGGAAAAGAGCATTAACCATATCCAAGGCTTCGGTTTAGCATACGAACATCAAATGACTCAATAGGAAAGTTACGGTAAATTCTGTGTAATATATTGTTGACTATTACAAAATCGAAAAATAAAAAATTATTTTAATAATTTGAAATTCTTACTTGTATAAAGTTTTAATGACTTGGAAAGAAAGCTTCTCTCTATTTTTCTCGAACCTCTCCAAAATTTTAACTTTTTTAACAAAAATCAAAATAGGATAAAAGTGTTACTCTTTTTCTTTTTTGTTTTTATTGGTCAGTATCCAGATTGCTCCAATTACTCCGACCCAAACACTCTGAAGTTCGTTAGGAGTTGACTCTCTCAAATCTTTTTTCTCTATTTTCATGATTCGAACTCATCACTATTGAATAAGAGAATAGAATGTCCATTAAAATTGGTTTTCTTTCCACCAAAAGTGAGACAAAAATTGTTGCATCCCTCTAAACTTTAATTAGGGCACGGAAAAGATTGGATACCCTATCAAACAATTTCTCTACTCTCGTCTTTTTTGCATGGTTCGAAACATTATCAAATTCGTGGGTTTAACTAATAATAACCATCCTCATTAATGTCTAATTTGTCTAATGGCTAAATATATGTATATACATATATGTTATGAAAGTTGAATGATCAAATATTAATATCTCTTAAATATTCATATTTTATGAAAGTTCAATAATCGAATATTAATCTCTTAAATATTCAAATTTTGTGTATATATAAAAAGGTATTGGGTGAGTTTTACTCTACTTTAATCTTTTGAACTGAATTTAGTGGACGTGATATTGTTACCGGAGTTTAAATTAAAAAAAAAAAAAAAAGTCATAAAAGGCCTAAATTCCTGGCCGGGCCCTTTTGGGCTTGGACTGTAATTATAGACATGATTTTTGGAGTTTGTTGGGTTTTTCTTGGGCCTAATATTTTCTTGGCCCAATCTGGGCCCAACATGAGTTCGACAATTTTCTTTTTTTTTTTTTTTTTGGGTACAAAACATGAGTTTGACAATGAATCGCCAATAATGGGAAATTTTGGAGTAGGTATCAATCCTATTATTTTTTATTATTTTGGGAATTGAAATATGAGTCCGGGGAGACAGGGCGGGTAAATCCGACCCGTCCGTACTTGACCCTTTAAACAGAAAATATCAAATGATGATGATGATGATGATGATGATAATTTCACTTTCGTGAAGCTGTTTCCCCTCCCATTGTCAGCGTCTCTTCCTCTCTCTCTCTCTCTCTCTCTCTCTCTCTCAGTGAGGAATGATAAGCCTAGGAAAAATCGCTCACAATACCAATCCAATCTTCACTTCTCTAATATGTTGTGCCGAAGAAGCTCGATTAAGGGTTTTCTTCCCAAACCCTAACTTCAAATCTCCCGCCAAACACTCCAAATGCTTTCTTAGGGCTTCGATTCCCGCACGCCCCCAATCTCTTCGTAAGTTCCGACCTCTTTCCTTCTTCCTTTCTGCTCTGCAACTCCTATTTTAATTATGTCTCTTCTCTCGTAATTTGAATTCTTCAAACTTTCAATTTATGAACGCACACGCGCAGTGTGTACAGTTTTGTTGTGCTTGAATTGATATCTCGTGGTAGATTTAAGACCTAATCATTTGGTTCTGAATTCTGGGAATATCCCTTTTTCATAAAATTTTAGTGGTTCAAGTTACAAGTAATTAAGATAATTTGTGGGGTAATTAGTAGTAAATTTGAAGAGTTGCACTTACTAAGATAATTTGTGGGGTTATTAGTAATAAGATTTGAAGCACTTTCCTTCCCCCCCCCCCAAATTTAGAGAGAGAGAGAGAGTGTGAGAGAGAGGAATTAGTTGTGAATTTTGATTTTGGACTTTAGAGGGTTAAACTTGTGTTATTGTGATTGTGATTGTGATTGATACTAGATTTTTGCATAATTCATGTGTGTAGGGGGAGGAGTTGTATTTGTTGTAGTGAGAAAAGGCAGATGAGCTTTTGTTTATCTATTTTGATATTTTGATTATATCTCTTTGCACCTTTTTCATTCATATCTATAGTTGTTTAAAAACTTTTCTACGACAAAAAAGTTCCAGGTTTTCTAATTAACCCGATTAAACTTGTAGAATCCTCTCTTGCTGCTCAGGGAGGAGCTATGGTAGGCGAGACAGGTGCTGCAACTAATGAATTTACAAGTACAGAACTTTCATTTTCCACTGCGTCTGGTTCTCCAACTGACAAAGGGGAACCCTTGGCAAGTGGCAAAAAAGCTGATGCTGAGTCGGATGAACCCAAAATGATTCGAGTTTGTGACAAGTTGATTGAGGTTTTCATGGTTGACAAACCCAGCCCAACTGACTGGAGGAGGTTACTGGCTTTCAGCAAAGAATGGGACAATATTAGGCCTAATTTCTATAGACGTTGTCAAGATCGAGCTGATAGTGAGGATGACCCTGAGATGAAGCATAGACTACTTCGGTTGGCAAGGAAGCTGAAAGAGGTGGGTTTTGCAGTTTTAGCGCAACCATTCTGTTGTTGACCTTGGTGGACTTGGCCTTAAAAATTGGATGAAACTAGCCTCTTGTTTGCATGAAGATATTGGTTTGGGAGGCTTTATAAGATTCATTCAAAAGCATCTTCTCCCTCAAAAACTTCTATTACTCTTCCATTTCCTTTAGCTGAGACTTCCCATTGTCCCGATTCACATTTTGATATCTTTTGGAGGATGGCGAGTTTGTTGCATCTTTGTGGTAGCCTCCTACAATGCAAGAGAAATGAGTTCTATTTTCTAGACCTCTGCTGTGGTCTGACTGTTACAAAACTGAATGCTAATTTCTTATCTTCAGGTTGATGAAGATGTTCAGAGGCATAATGAACTTCTTGAAGTAGTTAAAGGGGCTCCATCTGAGATCAATGAAGTTGTTGCCAGGCATCGTAAGGATTTTACAAAAGAATTTTTTGTGCATCTTCACGCCGTAGTAGAATCTTATTACGAAAATCCAACAGAGCAAAATGGTGAGTCTAGAAGACATTTTGGTTTATATCTTTCTTCTCTGCTTCCGTTGCAATAATTTTTTTAGACTATTTAACTAGCTTTGGAGATGGTAAGATTTATGTACATTGTGTTAAAAATTAAGCCATATTTATAGTTCACCACCCACCGACTCCATGATCATAATGACTTTTTGATCCGATCAATAGGCATTTTGGATTTCATCCTCAATTAATCATTTTCTTGCTCAGCTTCCTGGTCTGCTCCATGAGGCAACTTACTCCTTGGTTTGACCTGTTGTGCTAAGCTGGATATATCCTGCAAGCTAATGAAGTCGCGAAGTCCTAAGTACAGTATAAAATGAATATGCATAACCCATCCACAAAACGCAGATCACTCTGCTGATCCTTCATAGTCTTTAAGAAGAGCTTGGGGAATAAATGTTAGTTCAATTTGGTCAAATGAATTACACTTGATTACTTCAACCGGGTTAATCTGGCTTCAGTTCGTGTGCAATGTGGAGCATGCAGAGCCCGCATTCCTATCAAGGATTGTATTGTGTCCTCTCTTTAAATTATTTGATTTTTGTGTAATTCTGACAAGTTGTTTCTTCTTTTCAATGGTAGCTTTGGCAAAGATTGGAAACACGTGCTTGGCTGCTGTACAATCCTATGATACTGCATCTGAGAATATCGAAGCACTGAATGCTGCAGAGTTGAAATTTCAGGATATTATCAATTCTCCTTCTTTAGATGCTGCCTGCAGGAAGATTGATAATTTGGCTGCAAAAAATCAGCTTGATTCAGCTTTGGTGCTGATGATAACAAAAGCTTGGTCAGCTGCCAAAGAGTCAAATATGATGAAAGAGGAGGTAAGATGTCTATTAGTAAATTATTCTGCCATATTTACTTTAAATAAATGACATGGTGGCTGGGAAATGTTATCATAACTCATTGCCCAAGGGAAAGTCATACCTCATAAATGGGAAAATGATGAGACGTTTGTCTAATAGTTATGCAAAAAGGAGTGGAAGTTCTATTATGATCGTATTTCATTCTGCTATTGCCTGTCGGCAAATGACTGCAACAGTACAACAACAGCAGCAACAATCTAGACCTTCTATTTCAAAATTTGGAGAAAAGACTGCAACAGTAATGTATTTTATTCTGCTACAGGTGAAAGACATACTGTATCATTTATACATGACTGCCAGAGGTAATCTTCAGAGACTGATGCCTAAAGAGATTCGAATAATAAAGTATCTTCTCACAATTAAGGATCCTGAGGAACAGCTCTCAGCCTTAAAGGATGCCTTTACTCCAGGGGAAGAACTTGAAGGGAAGGACGTAGATTGCCTTTACACGTATGTATACAAATTGCAGTCTCTTGAGTTTATCATCCCCTTCAAGTCACAACCTTTTTATTTCACTGCTCATTTAAAATTACCGTGAGAAATTTAAGTTGTTGATCCCAGGTGTTTACTGTTGTTTTCCAACTTCTAATGACTGTATACCAGTATGGCCTTGTCAACTGCATACTAACATGTCTCACAAGCTACTATGAACAATTGCAGGACGCCAGTGGAGCTACACACGTGGATCAAGACTGTAGTGGATGCATACCATTTCAGTAGAGAAGGCACTCTCATCAGAGAGGCTAAAGACTTGATGAACCCAAATATGATCCAAAGACTTGAGGAACTCGACAAGCTGATCCAGAGCAGATTTATGTGACAGAAGCCATATAGTTTTAGAAGCTTCAATTTAAGTCCATGGTCTGCACCTCATATTACAAGGTATCACTGGGACACATGCTTGCCAATTCTTGATATTTGTTTACTTTATAGAAAAATTTTGATATTTATAATTGTGGCTTACCGGCACAACCCTCTCTCCTTTGAGATTTCCTTTTGAGATTTCGAATTTCAGTTTCGCCTATATTCCAAAGAAAAACACATGAACAATAATACCTGGCGTTGTTCAATTGTCCTGTTTTGGATTGTTCCACCCCAATTATTTTCAAGAAGGGTACTTTGCTTGGAGTCATAAATCTACTAGAACCATGCGGTCTCGACCTCAACATGATAGCTTAGAAGATCCGAAAAAGATAAGTATGCAGTCCACTGTCCAATGACCTAACCGGGCATTCGGACTTTAATCTAGCCCTCTTTGCAAATGAGCTAACCTAACACAACCCTACCCATTCATGACACAAAGAATCTAATTATTTTCCTGCCAAACATAGCATAGTATTTGTTTCGCTATTGATAATCGTCCTGATATACTATTGACTGAATATGTTCACAAAGTGATTAACTTTTGGGCCAGCTCCTTTTCTTTCTTTTGGAATTTAGTGGCCACAGGTTTTTTTTTTTTTTTTTTAATACAAAACTTAAGTTGACGGATAATCAGTCTAATGAGATGGAGTGTTAAGACCCTTAACTAAGTTTCGGGTTTGAAATTTGTGAGTGAAAAATACTACGTTAGTAAAAGCATCCCTAAATAAGGTTTAGTAATCGTTTAAATTGGATTAATTAGAATATATCTCTGAATATTGGTAATAAGAATTAAAAAAAAAAACCCCTTAAATCTAATCAGGAATTGCATATTGATAGTCTTTAAATAAGGTAAAAAAACAAGTGTGGAGAGTTTTGCCATTTTAAAGATTTAATTCAATTCGAATTGAATTTATTCGAATTTAATATAATTATTAAATAGTAAGTGTTATATATATATATATATCTTAAAATATTATAACCTATTTTTTAAGATATGGTATCGTAAAAATAAATAAAACTCATTTACAATAAACAAAGTGGTAATAGAGAGGGAAAAAGTTGACTTTTATGGTAAACCCCCTTTTTTACCCTGGCATGACACCACAAAAGTTGGATTTTCACAAGACCATTTGATCCTACTCGCTGTAATACTGATTTTGTGCCCTCTTGTGTGGGTTAAAAACCCCGAGGGTCTTAAAACTACACGCTTCTGCATAGGGTTCCAAGTTTCCACTTTAGGTCGGTTGGGAAAGGGTTAAAACCTAGATAGTTTTTTTAATATAAAAATTATTATAATGAAAATTTTAATCTTTTTATAAAAAAATTAGTATTTATTTATAGAATTTTACATTTATTTACAAAACAGTTTTATTTAGTTAAAATTATTAAAATAAAACAAAACAAAATATAGACAACCCAGAACATAGATAGGGCCTAGGGCTGAGTAAAAGAAATGAGTCTATTAGTCCAAATTAGCATTCCCCCAAAATTCAGAGCTTAATTCACATTCACTGCCCACAGGGAGGGAGAAAGGGAATTGAGGATTGTCGTCCCTTGAAGGTTCAACAAACAGCATTTATTACTTTGAACATGAGCAATCAAAATTTCAAAATCGCACAACGTAAAGCCTTACAGGTAACATACAAAAAGACCAAACATGGAAACCCACATGAATTTCTATGGCCGATGGCAAAGAGAGAGTAGCCAAGTGCCTGAGAATATTGGAAAAAAGTACGTTGGAGAGCCGTCTTGTCCAACACTTGAATCGGATTGCTGTATGTCAATATATAAATATATATTGACCCACACATATCGTGCACTCAGGGATAAGTTTTCTCCTTTTGTGGCACTCATAGCCATGTAAAGTCGGCCTTCGTATCGAAGGGGATAACAATCAGTGGTGGAAATGCTCATGGCAATCATATTTGAGTTAAAATCAGCCGGACGGTAAGCATAGCAGCAAACGTCTTGTCCTCTATAAATCAATTTGGTCATCGAATCGGCCATTAGCATTGGCCTAGGAAAGGACGACAATCAGCTGCTGATGTTTGGATCCCAAAAATTGGCTGTGCCCGTAGCTGAGGAACATCTCATTTCCCTTCATCTTTTCCAGGTTTGTAGCACTGCAACATTTGCTCGGTAAGGCTGAGGGAAAATGAAATCGATATTCTTTTAGTTTATTTATGAAACAAAGACGAGTGCAGTGGACAAAATATAGAACAAAGAATAGGGGCAGTAAAAAATCCAATTTTTCTTCCAACCGATGTGGGAAATGCTGACTATTGGAAACAGGAGAGCAATTTGCGGCGATCAAATGGATAAGAGTTAAAGATGAAAACCATAAACTGAAGAAGACATTCACCATGTGTTATTGAAAAAGCAAAACTATAAAAGTGGACAATCAGCTGCAGGGAAAAAAAAAGGGAATACCGTAGGCAGAAACAGGAGCAAAAGGTTACCTCACTTCAGCCTGTTTCAATCAACTGAGATGATTGGGACATGCGAGACAAGGTGCCAGTCCTCCCCATCCTGCGATGAATAACGTTGCCTCAGCAAAGTACAACCTTCAATATGCAGTTCCTCAAGTGGTGCCTGCCTCAACAGGTGGTTTGGCAGTGCCGTCAATTTGGGGCAGTTCAAAATTGTTAGTGCCTGAAGGAACGGCATTATTCTTCTGACAATTCCATCATCCTCATTTTCGTCTGTGATCATCATTTCCCACTCTTCCCATTCTTCCATTTCTGAGAGTGAAAACCGCTTCAACTTTGGGAATGAAACCCTTATTATGGCTGTTCCAGATAATGACGATGATGATGCCAGTGCTGATGGAAGAGGAATTGTGATGCCCTCACCTATAAAATCTTCTTGACCCAATTTCTTCAGACAAGGCATGTAATACATAGCAAGAGTTTCAAGGAATGGAAGATTTCCCAACTTTGGGAGATGTCCAAAGTTTGGGCACCTGAAGATAACGAGATGCCTCAGTTTGCTTAGCCGCTCCAACCAAGAAGGAAATACTCTGCCCCTATAGTCTTGTATCTCAAGACTTTCCAGTTTCAAGTGTGGCTGCAAGGCTTCAATCACTCCTGCTGCCCCTTCTTCCTTCATTCCTTCGAAGTCTAGAGTCAGACCCTTGAGATGTATCTTGTTCTTCAATTTTGCTTTCTCGGCGCCTTTCACATCCGCAGCCACTTCAGCTCGCCATCTTATCGAAAGATGCCCCTGAAGATTATTCAAGTCTCCTAGATCACACAAGTTGCAAGCCCCATCATCATTGATCACCAAAAACTCGGTCAATGTCCTTAGAGAGCTTAGTCCTCCTATCCCTTTTGGGAAGATTTTTGAACAGTGAACTAATTCAAACTGGAGATATCTCAAGTTAATTAGCTTTCCCATACCATTAGGTAACTCTTCAAGCATATCACAGAATTCAAGATCCAAAGTCTGTAGATAATGCAAATTTTGCACAGTTTCAGGCAGCCGCTTGATATTATTTTTCTTCAAATTAAGCAACCTGAGATGTATCAAGTTCCCCACTTCACGTGGAAGTTCTTGAATGCCACTTTCCCCTAAATTGAGAGCTCGAAGACTAGTAAACTTCCCTAACAATTGAGGAAGTATAGTGCCTATTTGGTGCCACTTCTTCAAGACATGCAGGTCCCTAACATATTTAGCCTCGCAGAAGGAGAAAGAAAATTGGCTATCTGGCCTTGGCAGCAAGCTTAAATAACGGACCTTTCTATGAGAATCTATATCCTTTCTCAACTCTTTCTCCTCACCGGCCTCAACAACTAGACACTCGTTCTTCGTGAGATATTGAGCGAAACCATGAACGAACTCATGCATCTTGCAACTAATTTTGCTGCCATCATCTTTATCCATTTCTGAAACCTGAAACAGTGAATGCATTACCAAGTCATCAATTGATGGGAGTGAAAACCGGCGGTGGAACCACCCTCCTATTTTTTATTTTTTTTATTTTGTTTTTTAATTTTTTTTAATTTTTAATTTTGTTTTTTATTCATTTTATTCTATTTTACTTGTTTTTTATCCTTTTATCCTTTTTATTCTTTTTTTATTAGTTTAAAATAATTATAAATAAATAAATAAATAAAAACATGGAGGGCGGTTCCACCGCCCTCCTATTTTTGAATTTTTTTATTTTTTTATTTTTTTATTTTCCTATTTTTTATTTTGTTTTTTATTCCTTTTGTTGTATTTTATTTGTTTTTATTTTTTATCATTTTTGTTCTTTTTTTTATTATTTTAAAATAATTAAAAACGAAAAAAAAAACAAAAGCCCCCCCAATTTTTAATTTTTTTATTATTTTTTTAATTTTTTATTCTTTTTTATTTTAATTTTTATTCATTTTACTCTATTTTACGTATTTTTTATTATTTTATCATTTTTATTCTTTTTTTAATAGTTTAAAATAATTAAAAAAAATAAGAAAATAAACATGGAGGGCGGTTCCACCGCCCTCCTATTTTTGATTTTTTTTTATTTTTTTATTTTTTTCTTTTTTCTTTTGTTTTTTATTCCTTTTATTATATTTTATTTATTTATTATTCTTTTATCCTTTTTATTCTTTTTTTATTATTTTAAAATAATTAAAAAATAAATAGAGAGGGGCGGTTCCACCGGGCGGTGGAACTGCCCTCTTATTTTTAACTTTTTTTTATTTATTTTATTTATTTTTATTTTATTTTTTATTCTTTTATTTATTTTATTCTTTTTATTAGTTTATTTTTGAGGTAAAAAACACAAAATAATTAAAAAACAAAAGAAACAAAAAAAAAAACATACACGCGCGGTTCCACCGGGCGGTGGAACCGTCCTCCTATTTTTAAATTTTTTTATTAAATATAATTTTTTATTTTCATTTAATATAATTTTATATTTTTATTAAATATAATTTTGTGTTTTTATTAAATGTAATTTTATATTTTTTAAATATAATTTTATATTTTTATGAAGTAAAATTTTATATTTTTTAAATATAATTTTAAATTAGGATATTGTATTTTTAATATTGAGGGTTAAAAAGAAAGTATAGAAATAGAAAAAAAAAATTAATAACACAAATGTGATGGTGACATGGTGGTTAAAACTCTCAATATCTCTATCTCACACCCAGGTTCGAACAGGAGCATAAGTAATTTTTAAAATAAATTAAAAGCGAGCGGGGCGGGACGGGGCTGGGACAGGTGTGTGAGAGGGTAGCCAGGCCGGTCGTTCGGACTCGTGCGTTTAGGTTTGCTCTTGCTTATTTCAGTGACGGAATATTTCCATCACTAATAATCCGTCGCTAATCTTTCGATAATTATGAATAATTAGAAAAAATAAAAAATTAAATTAACAACGAATATTCTTAGCAACGAAAAATTTCTACCGCTAATATTTTTAATTATAAAAATTTGAGTATCAACGATTGATATTTTCTTTGATAACCCGATACCTATTTTTGTTATAGCGTTTCTACGTAATTCTAGGTGTGGTCATTGACTTTAACAGCTCTCCAAGAGGCTACTACTCGCTCGTTCAATAGTTGTGTTCTCTTTCACCAGAATACATCGACAATGATGGGCAACTAACCGGCTGCTTTGTTGCCCCTCTATCGACCACCATGACAAGAAAGTATGCCTGTCAGTTGTCATGCTTTACGTATAACTCTTCTGTACGACTTATTTTAAATGGTTTCATTTTCTAATTGAATTTTATATTAGTTTTCACATGATCAAAATATTTTTCAATTTTTTGAAACTCCTTGCTCGGTGATAATTCTTTTGTTTTCAGCCAAACAGTTTATATAGAAAACTTTACATTCACAAGATCATGACCATGTTCCTTCAATATATGTCAGTTGTCAGACACCAGGGGCATACTAATCCCTTTATAGATCATGGCCTGAATCATAGGACATCAACATTTTCAGACCCTTCGGCCTGATGTGGCATGGCCCAATGAGTTTTGAGCATTAGTAATGACACAGAACAGAAATGTGATGCGAGTTCAGGTTTATTCGTAAAACCTTAAGGATTAGAAGATCCACCTCAAGAGACAAAAATCCAAAAGGGTTGAGAGAAAACAATGTGTTTTCATTAATAATAAAAAGCTGAATAATAAAAATCTCTATAAGGGTTTATATACTCTCAGTGATAAAACCCTAGACAAATAAAAAGTTGAAAGACATAACAATTAAACAAGAAAATAGCAATTAAAATAAAACTTTCCATGCAAGATTCTGTCTCTGAGCTGCAGCTCACTAATTTTTGAGCCGTGGCCTATGTGCATGTTGCGCCAGCTTCTGCTTCTGTTTCTGCACTCTTTTCTCCATTTTTGCACGTCATTTGGCCTCCCTTTGCATCTGTTCCTTGACCTTGATCGTAAAAATCTTAGATTTTTGGGCTCGGAAGTTGGTGTCAAATAGGGCCAAGCTGGGAATTATAGTAATGGTGGATGGCCTGTCATGGCCAGAAAAAATAATGACAGTAAGCCAGATAGTCACCACACAACCACTCAAATGGGAAATGGTGTTCATCTTTATGGAGCAACCGAGGGAGAACAAGGAGGTTTTTCATCATGTAGAGTACATTACTGACCACCCTGGTCAAGGACCATCACCCGCAACGAGTAGGTATCATTTCAATTCAAACACGCCCCCTGTGCCATAGGGGGAGAGACCATGAACATTGGGGAAAAAGATTCTTCTATGGTGGTGATAGCTTTGGACCACTATGTCCATGATAGCACTCCCCCATTATTCACAGCTTGTTTCAAACTAATAAAACAGAAGTTCTGCAAAAAACTATATGGTATTGTGATTTTTTTCTTTCTGAAACAAAGTTGTTCTAAACAAAAATCTAGCAAATAAGTACAACCAGTTAATGTATTACCGGCAACGAAAGTGATGAGGACCAATGAAAAATCTAGGAAAAGCCTCATTAAGTTACCATAATATAAACTCAATAACAGCAAGTACTAATTTCAGTTACAATCCAATCAGATCAAAAATTTGCAGAGAAGAAGAGAGAAGAAAAATTAAATTTGGGCTTTTCATTAACAGGGCATTTTTCTCCTCTGCTCCATATCTGCTACTAGTTGTGCTAGTCATCACTAGAGCTGTTATGACATCCCGATAGTGTCACGTGTATCCGTGACACTATCCGATCAAAGCTCGACTCAAGCTCGGGCTCGGGTATCTCGGGCTCAAGCTCAAGCTCAAGCTCAAGCCCAAATGTGTTAGGTTCTAAAGCCCGACAAGCTACCCGAATTTTTTTTTTATATTTTTTATATATTAAATATCTGATGATATTACCTAACGACACTACCCGATGACATTATCCGCGATACTTTGAGCTCGAACTTGAACTCAAGAAATATAAATCTGAATCATACTATCTAACGACACTACCCGACGGCATTACCTGATGACGCCCGATGACACTTCAAGTTCGAGTTCGAGTTCGAGAAATTCAAACTCGACGAACTTGAGCTTAAACTCGAGCCCACCTAAAAAATACTCGAGCCGAGCTAAGGTATCATGATACCCGAACTCAATCCGGGTGTCATAACACCACTAGTCATCACAAGACTTACACAGTAGGCAAACATTTTCCAAAATTTTTTTTAAAAAAGTATTTTTTTTTTCAGCTGCAATTTTTTTGTTTTCTATAATTTTCTTTCCCAGAAAACAACTTTTCATTTTACATATTTGGGTCGGATCAAAATATGGTCGAGCTTATTGGAGTTCAATTGAAGGAAGAAGGAAAAAAGAAAACATTGTTGAGATTAGTTCAATGGTAGGTCCTTCATCGCCGCTCACCTCCCTCCATCGCCACCGTTCCACAAAGACAGGACTCTGCATACATGATATTTGGATTTCCTCCACAGTTATTTCCATATGAAAAAAAAAAAAAAAAAAATCTGAAATGATTGCATTCTTGCTTATGCCAAGAACTAAGAATGCAAATTCTTGTAAATTGAAAAAGCTTTAATATTTTTTCTGTATGTTTCTAGACCATGAGGAAAGAATTCTTGATAATCTTGTAATTGCCACACACTCTCTTCTTGTAATTTGAGTTGACCCATTGCACTAAACGGTCTGAATTCAAATAAATTGTTTCTTCATCGACGATTCATCAACAACGATTGATTAATTCATGATCGTCCACCTTATATTGAGACTTGCCCTTCAATACCCAATTCCTCTGATTTTCCATTGCTTTCTGCAACTGTTAACTCTCTGTTATGAAAAAACAGAAAGAGAAAGACAGTCCCAGTCGGTAGAGATCTGTCATGAAGTGGTTGCAGAAGAGGGTAGAGGACAGGAAAGATCCTAAATGGATTGTAGGAGAGAGATTTCTTTTTTTTTAAAAAAAAAAAAAAAAAAAAAAACCCTATTTCTATGGGGGAGTTGGTGTAGTGTTAACATATCTAAACAAATATTATGTTTAAATTTTATTTATAAAACAAGTGAAAATGTTTTATTCCTGAATTCAACATAAATTGAATTTAATAAATTACTGAATATCGATAATTTATATAAAAAAAAAGAGTAAAAATAATTTTTACAAACTCAAAATAAATGACTATTTTACTTTTAAACCCGAAATTTAAAATTTTTGTGAGAAGATTTGTTCTAAAATATAAAATAATTTTTTGTACCTCCTTTAATTTTGTTTTCAATTTTCAAATGTAAAATAAAAATCTCTCAAAATCATTTCAGAGTCCATTTGGTCCTAATTTGAATGAAGCATCATATGTCTTTCTATAAGACTGAATATCCATATTAGTTGTTATAGATTATAATTTTACTATCACTAATTATTTTATCATTTTATTTTATTTTATGTAAAAAATTGCGTACTCCACTTTTATGCTCAATTCATCACAAATCTTTTTATAATACCATATATCGATAAAATTTGCAATTATAAATTATCATTAAACAAACACAAATTATTTTTTGCTTTTTCATAAAAATGGTGTCTAAATAGTAATTAAATAGCTATATACTTTATAAATATCAGCATTTGTTAGAACATTTTATGATTTTATTTTTTTATAAACTATTAATATCTCATAATCATATTGTGTCGATTAAATTCAATTCGAATCAAGTTGGATATTTAATAACAAAAATTTTCCAAATTTTTTCTTTATCTAGAAAATTCGAATCTAACACCTTATTTAAGAGATATTAATAACCAGCTACCGAACTAAATAAGAGTATTTATTTTATTTTATTTTATCATGTGATCACTAAATGGGGATCAAAGGGTGTAAATGTCAAGACATGTTTGTAAATGATCTAAAAAAAAATTCTTTAAAAAACCCTAACAACAAATAAATTCCAAATCTAACTCACGTTAGTCGAGTATTCAACACTTGATGATCTGCAACTCTGTCTCCTTATCTATGATGCACTTGACAACGAACCCTAGAATTGAATTTGGGTCCTACGATATGATCTTCAAAGGTAGGCTCTTCCCTCAAAGGCAAAGAGATCCAGGCTTCTTCCAAGTCCTCTTCTATCTCCACAATCACTTTTAGGTTCACAGAAATCTCAGCCTGATTCCACTACTACTACTTCTTCTTCTACTTTTTCATCTTCATCTACTTCTTCTTCTTCTTCTTCTTCTTCTTTTGTCTCCCCTATTTGTGGCTTCCTTGCTAGGATTGAATCACATAAAGACCCGCTTTGGGCCATTGCCCCAAGAGAGCTTCTTCGGAATCCATGGAGAATTGCTAGGGTTAGTATTTCGACCACAATTCGTCGTGTTAAACACTCGACTAACATTGATTGAATATTCAATACTTGATCAACAGTGTTAGTCAAGTATTGAACACTCGATCAATATTGGTTAAATATTCAATACTCGATTAATGTGGTTTAATTTAGAATTTGTTTATCGGGAGAGTTTTTTTAATTTTTTTGGATCATTTATGTACATGTCTGCAAATGTCACTACATGCTTTCAAGGAAACGTGTGTCGAAATGGCACATTTGAAAAAAAAAATTAAAACGATGTTGGTGTCAAAAAAAAAAATCAAAACTAATACTTATATGTCTATGTCGAATTTTCAAGATTTGTTATTTACTATTTCTTTCTTTCATATATCAAATATTTAAAATTTAACGTACTGTTAATATATTTTTTATATATTCAATGAATCATGTTTGAGATTTGATATATGTGTTTTGTTTTATGATTATTAGTTTTTTTCAAATATACCATTTCGGTACGTGCCTCGCTTTGAGGTGCAGCTCATCGGGCATGTTGCCCTTTGTTCGAAAAAAACAAAAATGTATTCGCGGGCTTTGCCATTTCAGGACAGCCAAAACCCTGTCCCCGACCATCCCAAAACCCTTCCCCCCCTCTCCCTCTCTCATGCAGACTTCGGAAATGAGAGCTCTAAGAACAATTCTCAATCTCATTCCACACAAACGAACCTCTCACTCTTCCCTCACTTCAATCAGACTTCCTCAAGCCCCACACCCGTCAACCCAACTTCACTATGTTCAATTCGTTCATTCTTCCAATCATCTCCATCACGAAAGCTCAGGCTTCAACGTCACCGCTCCCAGAAGCTGGACTCGCTCGAATCGCCAGTCAAGAATTGCTCCTTCCACACCCCAAGACCCTAACAAGAGAGTTCACACTTCCTACGATCCCATCTCCGGTCAGGTTATCACTACAAGGGGTGTCGATTTTGGCGAAAATCCAGATGATGAATCGATTTCAAGCTGTGGCGGTGAAGATTTGACGAATGCGAGTGATGGGTCGAATCTAGGGCGAGAAGAATCGTTGCAAGGAAGAAGAGGGAGAGAGAAATTTATTGGGCAGAGTTCCGTGTCGAAAAGATTGGGGTTAGGGGGTGGGCGAAATTTAGGGTTTAAGAAAAAGGGAAAGAGTAGGGAGAGTTGGGTTTGTTCGGATTGTGGGAATCAGGATTCGCAGTGGTGGGGGGCTTGTCGAACTTGCAATAGTGTGGGGACTCTAAAGAAGTTTTCTGAGGGTGATATTGGTGGGAGTAAGGGTAGAGGGCTTGAGGTGTCGGAGAATGCAGTTGGGTCATGGCTTCCGCAGCAGGCTGCTGATCTGCAGCCGATGAGGTTGACCGATGTTAATAGGGGGATTAACGAAATCAATTGGAGGATTCCGTTGTGAGTTCAGTTCTGACTTTGATAATTGTTTTAGCTATTTAGTGCTTATTCTTGCTAGAGCCTTCATTTTCTGCTTCCATGACCGAGGATAGACCACTAGAGCATATAACTTATTTGGGGATGCCCATTTTATAATTGCATAGTTTCTCTGGTTGGCTGCTAGATTGGCAAGCGATATGGAATTACTATTTCCTTTTCTATGAAGGGGAGTGGGTTATGAGTACCACCTGGTTAGAAAACTGTCTGTTACCCTATGAAACAAGTAATATGTGTCTGGCTGGTATTTGCCACTTGTTTGGCAATTGCAGAAAACAAAATCACAAAGCAAAAAGAAAAAAAAAATGCGAAGAAGAGAACACAAGTATAGGTGATTTGGTCTAGAACCATCCAACCCGAAGGACTAAAGTCCACTATAACCTCAGTAGGTACATGATGTGGCGGAGGGTCACCATGAGCAATTTCATTGAAATCTGTCTAGTGACTATAACCCCAGATATGCCAAAAGAAATGGCTACCAAATGAACCCCAAGAATTACATGGGTACAACTGGACTTTGGAGCATGATGGATCTGCTTGTACGGGGCTATGCTCCCAGCAAACCCTGTCCATACTTCTCAGTGCACGCTACCACCATTCTTTGGGTTGTCCCTATACAAGCCTGGAGAAAATGGTAGATTTTTGTTCCTTAAGAAAGCCTTACAAATGCCATTGTGAATTTGTATTCTTTTCAGAAATCCTCTTTGAGAGTATATGCTTTCAATATGCTGTTAAAATGCTGTTACAAGCCGGCAACCTCCTTATTGCCACTAATAAAGATTTTATTTTGCCAAAAAAAAAAAGCTGTTAAAAATTGTATTATTTATGTTTTTGATAGTTTGTCTGATACATCTCTTATACTGAAAGTTCTTTTCTTTTCCTAATAAATGACAAATTCCGTAGAAGTCAAATGGTCATGTGTGGAGATTGGAAAGTTGATCATATCCATTTAATACCCTGTCTTTTTGAAAGAAGGCTCTCTTTAGTCACGTCAACTATGTATTTACTGTGGTTGGTATTTAGGTCTGGTCTCTTTGGAAATGAAGTGGCAAGGGTTCTTGGTGGTGGAATTGTGCCTGGTATATATCTATCTTTTAACTTCCGCATTAAGCGTTAAGATTTAGTTGAGATGAGGATTACTGAATCTTGGTTTGCTGACATTGCTTGAAGATCCCTCTTTCTTTCCATCCATTTCTACTTGTTCTTAGCAACATATTGTTTGTCGTGATTGTACTTGTGAAACAATTGCAACATTAGAAGTTTGTCTCAATTAATTTTTGTAAATGTCTGTGTAATATCATTGGGATGAGTGGAAAAAACTAGTCATGGTATTATTAGATCAGTAATGCAAAGCTGCCTTCTGTAACTTTACAAAGTAAATGCTGAGACTGATATCCAATTTTAGGAAGAAGATTATCATGATAAGAGCATTGTCTTTGCATTTTCTTTTTCTTTTGGATCAGTGCATTTCTCAAGCTTATGAATTTCAATACTGATGGGAAAAGGTCATGCTGTGCTCGACCATCATATTTTATGCTCTTTTTGGGGTCCGTTTTATGATGTTTTTCTTCCATGTGCTCGATCATCATGCTGTATGTTGTTTTGAGGTTTTTCTTATAATGTTTTTCTTCCATGTTCACCTGGTCGTTTGTAACTAATAGTCACGGTTATTTATTAATATTTTTTAGGCTCTTTGATCTTGGTTGGTGGTGATCCAGGTGTTGGCAAGAGTACATTGTTGTTGCAGGTACAGTTCATACATTCATTTTAAGATCTTCACCATAGTATCACTATTTCTAGCCTGCTTCAGTGAATTTTCCTATAAAATAGGATTTCCAGTTCGTCAATGAGCTCATTATGTTGATGCTGTATCTTATTTGTTAATCTCAAGATAGCTGCAATCATAGCAGAAGGGCATGGTTTTGGTGATCCTGCGCCAGTTGTATATGTCTCTGGTGAAGAGGTTAGTGTTGAATTGCTGTGTTAAATTCACATTTATGGCTAACCAATACTGTGGCTTAGAGTTCTGTTTGCATTTGGCTTTCCCATCATTAACCATGCATTGGAAAATCGTTCTTGTGGTTCTAATATGGCTCAAAGTGAATGGTAACTTTACAATGACACTGGAGAGTGGACTATTGCTTTCATGTTTTATTGGGTACTTAGTGGTCTGTGACCCCTACTTCATAGTGTTCTTTATGGTGACTTCCATGCTCTGAACAGAGGAAAACTTGCATTCAAAAGGGCAATGTTTCTAACATCAAAACCCACCTAGAGTAAATTATTGCTTAGACAGCAATTCAAGTTATCAGTGATCAACCTGTGACAAAATATAAGCTATCCTGTTTGTTTTCTCTTTTATGGCAGAGCGTCGAGCAAATTGGCTCTCGGGCTGATCGCATGAGGATTGCTACTGAAGAACTCTTCTTATATTCAAGTACAGATATTGAGGTGCATGCTCTAGCTAGATACATACTGGACATATGAACCATCTTAACATATATTTGTATGAGTAGTTTTCTTTGAACACAAGTTATGCTTTTCTGGATATTTCTTTCTTGTAAATCTCCTCATTGCTTATCTTCATTCATCTCTTTCTTTTCTCCTCCTTGCTTATCTTCATTCATCTCTTTCTTTTATAAGGATTTTTATAATTAGTTGTATCCCCAAAATTAAGCCTTCTGTAGAAAGCTTTCTGTTCCTTTAAAATCTGCATGAGAAAAGAATTTATGGATGGTGCTACTATCAATACAAACTTTTTTTTTTCTCTTCCTCCTACCAGGTAGATTAAAATTCTTTGAAGAAACTTGAGCTGAACTGTAGGTTGAGAGTTTAAAACATTGCAAACGTGTCCATCCTCATGGGGCCAATGCAAGGAGCAGAATATGTCAATAATTCCCAGCTATATAGGATAGGGAAGTCACTTCCATGCTCTTCCACCACATCTCAAGTCCTTGAATCATGATAACATTCCTATGGCCCTATTCCACATTCTAGTGTCTGATCTGGATTCTATAGTGACATGATAACAAGACTCTTCCTTCTCACATTATAAACTACTTTGTTATGCAATTGTGATTCGTATTCTGTTCAAGTGTTTGTTAAAGCTTTCACTAAATAGGTTATTTTTTGTTTGATGTATATTTGAATTATTGTGCAATAAATGTGCGACTGCGAAATCTCTGACAAATATGTGTATTTTTTCTGTCTGTATGTGCCACTAGAACTAATGAAGGTGACTTGTTGCTTGCAGGACATTCTAGAAAAAATTCGAGTTCTATACCCCCGGGCTTTGATTGTTGACTCTATTCAAACAGTTTATTTAAGAGGGGTGGTAGGAAGCGCTGGAGGACTCCAGCAGGTTAGTATTTCACAAACTGTTTAATACTATTACCAGGTGAGAACTTGGAAGCTAACTTTGCTAGGCTTAGTTTTAATAACATCTTATACCAAATAATTGGCATTTGGCATTGTCATTGCATTTATTTCTTTTTCCCTGGAATTATGTGATTGTTTATCTGCAACTCATAGCCTTTTTTGGTCCATTTTTCCAAAGTTAACAGCAAAATTGACGAAAATGACATTTGGTTTTAAAGCCTTGTGTTGATGCTACGGTATTTAGGTGATTTCACCCAGCTGTTCAAGAAATTCATGTAAAGCTATTATGTGTAACAGGTCAAGGAATGCACGTCAGCCTTATTGCGGTTTGCTAAGATGACAAATATCCCTGTTTTGTTGGTGAGTGCAAGTTGTGCATATAAACCCATCTCGGTTTAGTTCAGTGGAGCATACACTGATAATAATAACCTGTCTGCATAACTCCTTTACTATTGGTGGATATGAACATGGTGTCTATTTCCTAGCCACTGAAAAGTTGAGATGAGAAACCCCTGGTCACCACTGATGACATTGAAGCTTTAAAATCTACTCCAAGTCTCACTTAATTTGTAGTCATTTAATTTGCAGTAGTTCAAAATTTGAACAGAATCTTTTTTTTTTTTTTTTGGCCTTTCTGTACTGTGATGTGAAATATTGTAGAGCCATCTTATTTAACTAAAATGAGTTCAAAGGCTATTTCAAGAAGAGTGGGCCTTTAGCTTGCCCAAACTAAATCAAGTTCACCGTGAAATGCATTTGGCCACTTCCAATGAAGCTTTGGCTCAACCATTGCTTCTTAGCTCAATCAACTCCACACCCCCACCCCCCAAAAAAAAAAAAGAAAAAAAGCCCATTACTGGTAATTCACTGCTGCCTAAACTATCATAGTTGATATTACTACATTCTAGTCCTGCTGCTGCTAATGCTGCACAACTGGTTATTCTATTGCTATTGCTGCACCTCAGTTGGTACTGTCCAGGTTCTGCATCCCTTTTCCTTCTTAGAAAGTAATATATGTTGCTATTGATCTGAAATTTTGAATCCCTTTATGTCTAAGATATTCTGAAAAGGTTATTTCACTTTTTTTTTCTTGTGGGAATCAGATTGGCCATGTGACAAAGTCTGGGGACATAGCTGGACCCAGAGTATTGGAGCACATCGTCGATGCTGTTCTGTATATGGAAGTTGGTAGCTCTTTTCTTTTGCTTTAACTGTTTACTCTCTTTCTTTTGCTTCCCCTGCCCAATTTCTCTCTTATGGAATGCTATCATTTGCTTCTTTATATTAAAATTGCTTGCTCTAAATTAATACAAGAAACTGCCAAGCTTGTGAATTCTGTGATTGCCATGCCATCTAGCAAAGTCATACCTTGGAATGAACTTATGGTACTCGATCCCTAGTTCAGGATTCAAGTATTAAAAGAAAGTATAGATGATGTGTTAATGGCTCAACAGTTGTCTCATCAAATGGTATGATCGATGTCATTGCGATGTCCTTAATATGGTGAGATAATAAATATGAAAGATTTGAAGTTGTTGACAATAAAATTTACCAAAACTGCTACTAAAAAAATTGAGGACTTTGGTGGAAAGAATACTGGAAGCTTATAAGTAGTGTAGAAAAAATAAGCCCTTAAATCATATGGTTTTACTCTTTTTTCCCCCAATATAATCAGAAGTTGGTTAAAAGTAATTTGACAAGCACATTCTTTAAATTTCCATGCGATGGGGGTGGGGCTTGCTGGCTTAAAGTGCTCTTTGTGACATTACTTCCTAAGAGGTTGCTATTAAAATCAAGTTGCAATTGGCTTTGTTAAGAGCATGGACAAGTACACCAAATGTATTGGCTGTTGGACTCAAATTATTATTGGCTAGGGGATGAGTTCTTCGTATGGTAGATGTGTCAAATTTACAAGCAGTACTTAATACCATTGTAATGGAAAAATAGAATTTAAAGCTGAGGAAGGTAACCGGGGAGTGATTTGCATGGAACAAACAATTGGAGTTCTTAAGGAATAGGATGGGTTAGCCCTAGCTGTAATCAAGGGGATTGGGCTTTATTGTGATATAATTTAGAAGTTGCTTAATAATGGATTTGGGAAGTGTAAGAATTAAACTATACACCCATCACCTGGAATGACTCTTACACAAAGTGCCGTCTCTGTTTTCTTGCTTTATTTTGCAAAACTTGACATGATGGTATAGAAATGCATTTTGAAAGCATTTGACCTTGTATAAGTTGCTTAGGAAAGGGAATCAAACTTTGCTTCTCCATCACCTTGCACAGGCTATGGGGTGGTACATGCAATGCTTTTCTCCTATAAATGCACAAACTAATATTTTTCTCCGTGGTTGTTGGTGCATTTTCTAGTAACTCTTTTTGTTCTTCTTTTGCAAACATTCATTAGGGGGAGAAATGCTCATGTCATCGTTTGCTTCGGTCAGTGAAGAATCGGTTTGGTTCAACTGATGAGGTACTTGATTTCTCTGATTCAGAAATATATCATTCTTTATATGAGATTATTAGCAATTTGCAAGTCTTTTTTTTCATTTTTGCTTTTTGGTTGCATTTTAATTTTTAACATTCTTAGTAAATAGTGCTAGTATTAATCCTAAACACGGCTCACTAAGCCTTAAGATCCCAAATCAGTGGGGAGCTATATGAAGGTCCTTTTTTGTGTTAATGATCCTGCGTTAGTGCTTCCCTTGTCCATACAATTATTTTAGCCTTTGGTAAAGAAAAAGATGAATTTTGTGAGGAAGAAGGGGAAGAGAGAAAAATAAAATAGGATGGAGGATTAAACTCTCTGCAAAAAAGCTGAGAGATGAGGATATTAGCAACCAAGCTTTTCGATATAAATCATCCTTTACCTCGTGACCAATAGGGGCTCCTGATCCACAACCATGACTCTGTTCTACTGAATTTAACTCCTCCAAACATAAAATATGACTCACAATAACAACTATGACATGTTTTGGGCCATTTATTATTTCTTTGTTGAATTACAAATTCTTGAAGCTCAAAAAATTCCTGGATACCTAAATTTAGTTAGTCTATCTCTGCTGCACAGCTTTCTCTCTTTTTGAATCCGCTCTCAGTTCTATTGACATTCACCTCCTTCACTCCTTCCGTAGCCCTGGTGTTTGTATTCTCAAAGGCGCCATAAATAAATAGATCTTTCCCTGATAAGCAAGACATGTTAATGGTTAATTTTCATGGTATCATGTCTCTGCCTCCTACAATGTTGTTTGAATCTAACAACCTCATGCACCGTTCTGCTTTGGTTTTTTGGCCAAATTAGCATGTTCGCAAGTGCCAATCTTGGCTCCTTTCCTGACTGTCAGTGCCAAGCGTCTTTTTTTTGCCCTATGGTGGGGTACCTGCTACACTCGGACTGAGCTTCATTTAATGGTGTTTATGCTTGACAGCTGAGGTTCTACTGTGTATGATGCCCAAAATTGTCATCAGAGATCATTTGAGTTCTGATTCCTGTGCTTATTTGCTCTTCAAGACTTGGGTTATAGCTAAGACTTCTTGGCCCTAAGTTCAAATTCTGTCCATAGACATAATCCATGATGGTCCAGGTTTGTAAATCTGGCCCTGGTCTCAACCTGATGGATTCTAGAATTCCACTTCAATGGATCTTTATATCTTCTATTCGCCAACACATCACAATGATCTTATGTGAAATTTGGCTAAAGTCTCCAGGTTTTGTGAAAGCTCTGAACCGAAAAGATCCTTATGACAAAGACAAGATGGGTACTCAAACATCAAATTCCCTCCTGGATCATAATGAACATCTTCTTAATAGACTACTTCCAGTCTGTGTGTACCATACTACAGCCTCTGAAAAAGGTTATTTATTGTCTTACACATACTGCCATCCCTTGATGGCTGCCTACCTCAACAAATTTCCTGCGTGGATATATTTTGTCAATGGAATCCTTAAGTACCCCCAAAGCTTCAAAGTCCTTTTGATAAGTTTTATACCCGACTTTTAAGAGCTAATTTCAACGCAAAAATTTTAAAATCTCTCGTGGACCTTTTGATCCGAGCATATTAATGGGATATGCTGTGTTAGATTCAACTAATTTTTTGGGCTGAAGGTTCTTGTGTGCCAGGAAGGCTGGTTTGATACTTCGTAATCTGAACATATTTGCACAAGTTGGTCAGCATAAGATTAGGACATATACATTGTAGACTTTGCAACTGCACCTATGAGATGTGGATTTTTGTCTCACATTTATGCTGTTGTACTGTCATTTGTCATTCATGAAGCTTATTTGTGCTTTCACCAATAATAGAAATTAAGACTTTTGAAATGACAAAGGCGGTTTGATGCAGTGATACTTTCCCTAGGCTTGGAACCCAGAGGTTTTGAGTGTGATTCTCACCGATGGGACTTTCAATCTCCTGTTTATTCTGAATCTTAAAGCTATAATAATCAAGAAAGAAAAAACTCAAGGGCAGTTGACATGTGGGGGCTTTGATATGATAAAGTGATCCTTCTTGTTCCAAACACCCTTTCATTTGAAGGTATATATGAGTGATGGATTATATTAGATTTGGTAGATATTATCTTCAAATTATTGCAATTCAAGTAAATCCGTTAGCACCTTTCAACATTGATAGATACACCTATGGCCATGGTGGAGCTTGATTTCACCATTTTATTATACTATCTCATCCTCTGTGATGGCAATATTGTATACAGTGGTAGTTTTCTTTGTATTTTGTCTATGTTTTGAAGTTTTATTGGTGTTTTTGGGTCCATATTAAGCCAAGACAAATGTCCATCTGATTTATGGGCTCTTGCAGAAGTCGCCATAGGTCCAAATTTGTATATCTTGTATAATAAAATTGACTGTGTTCTTCTATACTTGGTGGCATCAAGTTGTGTGACTGGTGCTAAATCTTTTCCATAAACATGGGAATTCTGGCTCAGGTACCACCTGCCATCTTTTCACTAACTGTTATCACCTAAAAGCTCGTCAGTTTTCCAATACTTTATTTAGCAAAACTGTGACATGGTTGAGGATTCTAGCTTCTTCTTCCATCCACATCTTTTTTCCATGTTTGAGCTGAAAAGAGTAAATTTTTCAATAAACTTTGTAATTTGGACAATGGTTAGATGTGTGGTCCTGCTGAATTCCTTGATTGTTTTCATATGATTCTACTTTTCTAGTTCGTCATCTTGTTTCTCGGAATTTTAATCGTCATCTTGTTTCTCGGAATTTTAATCTCAAGAAATTTAAATGATAGGGAAGTTGTAGACTTCTGTTTCCTTAATTTTAGAAGGGATGGATTATTCTCTTGCATCCCTGATAATGAGGGTTGAAGTGGAGCCTTGATAGTTTTGTAGTCTTTTCTTGCAAATGCTTTTTAATCTTATTATTCACCTTCACTTGACAAAGTATTTGGAAAGTATGCTTTTTCTTCCATAATATAAGTACAGATCACTAGTTCTTTCTTGTGCCACTGCAATTGTTGAATTGTTTGTTTGCCATTTGTGATAACCAATGTGTTTGTTCTAAGAGTGTGCCCAATTGACTTTTTGACAAAGCTTTGAGTATTTGGAGCGAGGAACATTACCTGTTTGTTGGGGTAAAGCGCTCTAAGGACTCTTCTTCTGTGTATTTGAATTGAACAAAATGCTAAGATCTGTAGAAGTCAATCTTGTGGTCCATCACTCGAATTGGAGATCATTTTTTTTATGCTGCTCTTTGGGCTCATTCGAGGAGTCTTCAAAGACTAATCTAGAGGATGTGAAGAGAGATTGAAAAGCAATCTTCAATTAAATTTCTATTTTCTTCTTCTGCCAAAGAAAAAAATCTTGGTTGCACTCTGCATTTTGTTTCTGCAAGATATTTGCAGTATTTGTATTTGACCTTAAAAATTTATTGATTCTCTGATTCATGGAAGGTAAATGAAGCAAATGTACCAAGATAAGTGTGCAGTAAAGCCCAAAAGTGGGTGTTTGCCTTTTCTATTGAAAAAAAAAAAAAAAAAAAAAGATGATTAAATGATTTTCTTTCTTTCACTGGATCATGATGTTTTTCCCTTATCATTTGCCTGTCAGTTGGGAGTATTTGAAATGTCACAATTGGGACTGCAAACTGTTTCAAACCCAAGTCAGATGTTCTTGACTGAGCAGATTTCAGACTCAGAATTCTTAGCTGGACTTGCTATAGCTGTTATTATTGATGGTTCTCGAACTTTCCTTCTAGAGATTCAGGTAAACTTTCCAATGATTAAGTTGTACATGCTTTCATCAAAATTTTGTTAGTTTATACTTACCAAATTATACTTTTCTTGATTATTTTGGTCATCAGATCACATTGTATATCTCTATGTTTCTTTTAAATCTTTTTTTTTTTTTTTTTTTTTTATCCTCTTAGCTATTTTCTAGGCTGCTAATTTTGTTGGTTGACCTTGCTGCATTGTGTTGCGAACTAATTAATGTTGCCTGTTTGTGAAGTCACACCTTTGTGTCATGCAAAATAGCTCTTTTCTCTACAGCATGAAGTAGGAGACAATGAACTTCTCTTGAACACCAACCGGCCTAGACATGTGGCCATTTTGAGTTATGGTATCATTTTTTCACAACATATTGTAGATTTAAGCACATCCAAGGGAACTAAAGATCTTGCTGCAGGACCTTCCGCAAAATTCATTGGATGGTGCAAATAATTGCAATCAGTAAATCTTTAGAATCAAAATTAAGTTCTAAGGTGTCATCCTATTGGATATTTTGGCATTTTGGAACTATAGTTCTTGTTAGCGTCAACCCCTGTTTTAGTTAGATTCTGCGAATCTCTCCTTACTTCTTAGGAGTTAGTACATATGTGCATACATATGTGGGTGTGTCTGTATACATACATACATACATATATATATATATATGATATTATGATAAAAAAAGATAATACTTATTAAAAAAAAAGAGAGAATTAGCAGTGCACCTGATCAGAGAACCATATACGAAGTCAGCAACCACTTCAAAGGAAGAGGAAAACTCAGCAACTGGTTTTGTTGCTATATGTTGTTGTGGGTGTTGAAGAAGATTTGGAATATATTTTATTGCAAATACTGAATGCAGTAGCATAGAGGTGCGAACCTTGGTGCAACGGTTAAGTTGCTCATTTGTGACCTTGAGATCATAGGTTTGAGACGTGGAATCAGTCTCTTTGCCAAAAAACAAAAAAAAAAAAAAAAAAAAAAAAATCAAGGGGAAGGTTGCGTACATATACACCCACCCTCCCCCTACCCCTGCAAGGCGAAGAGCACTTTGTGTATGGGGTAAACTTTTTACTGAATGTGGTAGCATCCCATCAAGGTTTTAGCTTCAAAGAATGCTCTAGGGGTTTTCTTGCCATAGTTTCCTTCTTTTCTGGCAGTAGTTGCTCTCCTTTCATACTTTGTTTTTGAGGATTAGAAGTGGGGGTTGATGAGTCGGCCATGAAGCACCAGCAGATCCTGCTTTCATTACGCAATTGTCAGGAGCAAATTTTTTCATGTTATTGATAAGGCTGTTCTGGATACTTTATTGTCTCATCAGTAGTGCTAGAGATCACATTTGGATGTTCATCAGGTCATTAATTGAAGAGTAAAACATACAAAACTTTTGCCCTTAATTAACTGCTCTTCTTGTTGTAAGTTATCCTAGATATTGTGTTTGGACCGCCTAATATATGTTTGATCTTTCTACTAGCAGTATTTTTCAAAATGTTTTAGGCTGTTCTTTGGTACAATACGATTTGCTTCCTAGATTGCAAAGCCAGTATAGCAATGTTGCATCTGCTTTGGCTTATACAACGTGTGTGCAGGCATTATGTGTATCTGGTTCATCTGTTCATAGACAGGTCAATGGGGTCCAAGAGAGCAGAGCTGACATGATCATTTCAGTAAGTTTTCAATTTTCTAATGTTATTTTGATGCTTTTTTTTTTTTTTCCTTCTCTTGCGTTGTCATATTATTTACTGTATGATTAAAGCTATAAATGACCAGCTCCATTTGCCGATGTCAGTAAGTGAGCATGACTGATACAGTGAACAAATATGCAATGTGAAGTGGTTTAGAGGTTAAATACCATTATGTTTTAGGCTTTCAGCAGAGCTGCTATGAGATTTAGCTTTAGACCCTAGAAAGATAAATAAATAGAATAAAGACATGTTTTACTTATTTTGCTACTGGAAGGTGTTTCCAAAACCACCCATAGGACCAATCCTTCTTCAGGAGCATATACAAGGGTAGACTTCATTGAATAATATTTTATTCAGATCCTTGTATGTTGATCTCATGGATTCTCTCTCCTCGTAAAGGAATGGGTGGGTACCTCTTTGCTTTCCCCAGTTTTTGTATTTCTTTTTTCGTGAATATATATATATATATATATATATATATATGTTTCCAGATAAAAACTATATAATTTATTTTGGATCCTGAAAAGGGCAATGCTGATGGATAAGAGCAACTTATTGGAAAAGAAAGCTCTGCACCTGCACCAGGAGATGTATTATGTTTTAGTCTTATCTGTATAGTATGAAATATTCAATGACTTTTAGTTTCCACTGGACCAAGTTAGTTGTTAATCTTTTCATTTTGTTTTGCTTCACTTGTACCAATGCAAGTAGCTTGTCATGATGGTTCTGATATAGCATTTTATTTTCTATTCTTTGAAGAAGAAGCCTCAGGACATTGTTTCCTCACCGTTGTTGGCTTTCATTATTATTGCTGCACTGTCATAATCTCAATGATAGCCTGACCACTCTAGAGCTCTCTTAATTTCCAGGTACTTACAAAGCAGGCAGGGTTAAAGCTCCAAGTAAATGTAATATACTGTTTCTTTGTGCTTTCATATTCCTTGTTTCACTAGATTTTATGTTCACCTTCGTTTGGTTTTCTTCTTCCAATTTGTCACAACTAAAAGTTGTTCTTTTTAAAAAGATTAAAGCCATGTATACCCTAAGGAAACCAATCTTGAGGAATGTTTCAATGCAATAACAGGGAGATTTTAGGAGGATATTTATATTATAAAGAGAGAATGAGGTGTTCGAATAATATCAATATGCATATATTCATTATCGTATCATCAAACTGGGAGGAAGAAATTTGAGGATATTGAGTTTCTGTATTATTCATACATCACATAGTCATGTTTGTGTCAGATACATGTAATCACAAAAGGGAAGTAGGATTGGAAGGAAGTTGCACAGATTTTTTATGAATAACCAATATCACGAGATCTTATCTATTAACAATCCACAATGAGCTCTATATAAGTCAAAACAACCAAAATGTGCCCTTTCAAGAAATAAGTTGAATTTCAAACTTGTCAATCTTGGATCATTCATGTGATAGAGTTGAAATGGGGCTTGAGCTGCTTGTTCACCAAAGACAGATTTGAGCCAAGCTTGAGCTGTTTGCAAATTGCTATGTACCTTTGCTGTCCTAGAACAAGATCTCATGACCATGTGGAGCTGGACTGGAACAATGAATCATGGATCATATAAAAAGGTTTTGGTCTTTTTGAGTCTCTGAGTATATTGGTTTTTTAGGTCACTGCCAACAGAAAATTTTTTCAAGTCTCACATGTTGGTTCATTAATCATGAAAATGTTACTGAAGATAGTTTGCCAAGCTTGTCTTAGCAGTGCTGTAATAACAACATAATTCCAATTTCTGATTGTAGTCATCATTAATACTATTTAATCCTTTAATAATGCCTTAACATTCTATGGGTCTTACCTTCTTTGCATAATTTTAATGCCTTAAAGTCATTTGGAGAAATTAAGGATAAGTACTGTACAATTATTGATGCCATTTGTTATTCTTATCATATCTCATCCATATCACGTTGTGACCAATTTGTTCTGCTTCCTTGTTGCATTGCAGGCCATCTTTATAAATGTTGTTAGTGGGGTGAAGCTTACTGAGACTGCTGGCGATCTTGCTATAGCGGCTGCAATATGTAGCAGGCATGTCTTCAGTAATCTAATCCCAGCCCTTTCAGTATTTTGACCTGACAAATATCTTTGCTAGTTTTCTCATTTAAACAAGACAGGTATTCTTTTGAAGTTTGCCAAATTTGTGGTGTCTTATGGGATCGAGAGTTCAAACCTCGATATAATTGATAAGCATAGAATCATATCACAAAGGTTATTTCAGTTTCAATTCTGCTGGGCAGAATTTTGGAATAGTAGGCTCACAAGGCTGCACTGCTCTTGGCCTATGCTCCAAGTCCTGGCAAAGCTTCTGTCCCTAGTAACGGAGAACTTGCAAGCAACTACTGTGGCAAGATTCACTTGGCAACCTAGAATCAACTAGGATTATGAAAGATTCTTTTTGAATTTCTAGGACATCAAGTGTTTTGAGTAGAATAAGACACTAAGAAGAAATAACCTAGACAATTTAACATTTGGCACCCCACCCAAAAAAAAGGAGGATAGTCAAACTCAATTAATCATCAAACACTTGTTTTTTATTTGCATTAAGGGATCCCCTCCCTCTCCCCCCCTCGCGGGGGAAGAAAAAAGTCTTTCAAACTCTTTGCTGAGAATATGAAATTAGG
Organism: Dillenia turbinata; assembly: GCA_037126225.1. Lineage (NCBI taxonomy): Eukaryota > Viridiplantae > Streptophyta > Magnoliopsida > Dilleniales > Dilleniaceae > Dillenia > Dillenia turbinata. The sequence continues at coordinate 14,455,657 of JBAMMX010000028.1, forward strand.
TAGCGAATGATTTCCTAATGAAACTTAAATTAATTTTTAAGTATATCAATAACAACAATCTGAATTTTAATCTCAAATTTTTTGATCGATCATTTAAGAGACAAATATCAAGAGATGAAAATATATACATATATATATAGTTAAGAATTTAAAACAAAAATAAAGAAAATAACATTTAAAAAAGAAAAAAGAAAAAAGAAACAACTTAAGAGCATCTTTGGGTGTTGGTTGCACATGTCCAAACTACTTTAGGCGATACTCTCGCATTTTATTCACAATTGAACTAACTCTCAACTTATTACGTATCGCTTCATTTCTAATTCTGTCTTTTTTAGTTTTATCACACATTCATCTAAACATATTCATTTTAGTTATCGTTATTTTATGCTCTTGTTGTTTAATGACCCAACACTCGGTGTCATACAATAGTGCAGGTGTTATTGTGGTTCTATAAAACTTTCCCTTTAAATCCAATGGTATCATGCAATCGCAAAGAACTCCAGATGTACTTTTCTATTTTATCCGACCCGTTTAAATCATATGATTCACATCTCCATCTATATTGTCATCATTTTGAATGATGGAACCAAGATATCTAAAACGTTCACTTTTTGGTACGTCATTTTCTTTTAATTTAATCGTTTCTTCATCATTCTGATGATTACTACTAAACCTATATCTCATATACTTAGTTTTTGACTGGTTCAATCTAAATTCTCTAGATTCCAGTGTAACTCTCAATAACTCCAATTTAGTACTAATACGCTCTCTAGTGTCATCGGTCAACACTATATCATCTGCAAAAGATATATATCATGATATTTCATCTTGAATGCTTTTTATGATTTCATCTATCACTATTGTAAAAAGATATGGTTTAATGCTAAACCTTGGTGAAATCCAATGTCAATAGGGAAGCTATTGCTCAAACGCCACAAGTTTTTACATTGGTTACAAATCTCTCATACATATCTTTAATGAGATTAATGTATTTTAAGGGAATTCTTTTTTTCATCAATGCCCACCACAATGTTTTTAGAAATCTTATCATATATTTTTTCTAGATCAATGAATATCACATGTAAGCCTCTTTTCTGTGCTCTAAATGTCTCCATCAAATGTTTTAACAAGTGAATTGTTTCAATAGTGGATTATTCCGACATAAATCCAAATTAATTCTGTGATACACTTATCTCCAATTTGAATCTATGCTCTATTACTCTATCGCATAATTTCATAGTATGATTTATAAGTTTAATTCCTATATAATTGAAATAATTTTGTATGTCTCTTTTGTTTTTATATAATGGTATAAATGTGCTCTTCTTATATATTTGGGGTATTTTTTTTATTTGTCAAATTTTGTTAAAAAAATCCGTTAGTATTATTATAACAAATTCACCCAAATATTTCTCCACCTCAATAGGAATGCCATCAGGTCCTATAGTTTTATTATTTTTCGTTGTCTTTAAGATCTCTTTTATTTCATGTTGACGAATTTTACATTTAAAATCTTTATTGATCTCTTCTATAGGTATTGCGATATTTACGATATCTCTTTAACTCCAATGTTAAAGAGTTTATCAAAATAATCCATCCAATGCTTTCTTATATATTATAAGTATACTATTGATTTCACTCTTAATATACTTAACACCATTTAGATCTTTTCCCTTACTCTCCCTTAATTTGGCAATCATGTAAATCTCTCTTTCTCCATTTTTCATTTCTAGTCTCTTGTATAATTCATTATATACCATACTCTTTGATTTGTGAATAATTTTTTTCACTTTTTTTTTTTTTTTTTTTTTTTGCATTTTTGTATTTTTCATATGTATCGCTATTTCTATTACTTTTAAGTTTCGTATAACACTCTCGTTTGGTTCAGATAGCAATTTGTATTTCTTGATTCCACCATCACGACTCCTTATTTGTTGTAGTCCGACCTTTATATACGCTTAGAACCTCCCTATCTATACTCTTAATATTATTTTACATTTTTTTTCACATTATTTTTGAATCATCATTAGTTAACCAAATTACTACTTTAATTAATTTGTTCTAAAACTCGTAATTTTTTTTTGTCATATTCTACTACTTAATTCTTGATTTCACAAATGGACGATATTTCTTTTGTCTTTTAGGTATACGTACATTTAAAACTAAGAATCTATGCTGAGTTATATTTTTCCCGCTATAACCTTGCAGTGCTTACAAGTCATTCTATCATCTCTCCTGGTGAGAAAGAAAAATATGTGATTAGCATTTGACCCACTTTTATATATAATTATGTGCGACTCTTGTTTTTCTTAAAGAATGTGTTTACGAGTATCAAATCAAAAGTTGTGACAAATTCTAAAATGATACCTCGTCTCATTTCTACTACCAAAGCCAAAGTTTTCATATATGGTTTCGAATCCCTTATTATTTTCTCCTACATGTCCATTTAGGTTTCATCCAATAAATAACTTTTCTTCACTAGGTATGACTTGTACAAATTTATCTAAATTTTCTCAAATTTTTTTTTTACTAATTGCATCTATACTTATTTGGGGTATATTTACACTTACTATATTGATTGCGTTTTCTTAATTTATTAACTTGACAAACAAAATTCCATCTCCCTTCCTTCTTTATCTCTATTACATTCTCTTGTAAGTCCTTATATACAATTATTTCTACCTCATTTTTAGTTCGATCCCTACTTGTGTATCAAAACTTATGCCATAATACTCTACTATTTTAGCTTTCTCTCTTATCCACTTAGTTTCTTGGAGACACATAATATTAATATTTTGTCTATTCATTAATTCTCCTATCTCTCCTAACTTGCCGAATAAGGATTTTATGTTTCAATTGGCTACACAAATCATATTTTCATGAGCTAACTTATTTACCGGCACCCTAGGGTCTCTTGCTAACTTGTCACTACACTCGAGATCCGATGCAGTAAAGGGGAAACGACCCAAAAGTTTTCCTATATTTGTCTTTCATTTATTTATTTTTTTTGGACAAAAGATTTTGTGCTGGCTGTTGACCTACCAGTGTCTTGGACCGTGATAAAGTTCTTCAAATAATAATATATAAAACGAATTAAAATATATAATAATAAAAATAATAAACTTTATATTACAATTATATCAATAAGAGTTTAAAATATTTTACAAAGGGAGAGGGACACAAATTGGGTTTCAGTTTTCAGGTGAGATTGCAGCTTGCGGGGAATGGATCTGGGTCGGAGGCGGCTGTCAGAGGAAAGAGGATAGAGATGGAGACGATGGTCGGAGATAGATTAGCAAGGGGGAGGGGGAGGGGGAGAGAGAGAGAGAGAGAGAGAGAGAGAGAGAGAGAGAGAGAATGTTAGGGCCGTCGGAGGCGGTGGTCGGAGGATATAAACATAGAGAGGGAGGACAGTCAGAGATAGATCACCAAGGAGAGAAGAGGGCAGATCTGGGATTTTAAGTTGAAATTGAAGCTTGTGGGGAGCAAATCTGGGCCAGAGGCAATGGACGGAGGAAAAAGGAAAGAGAATGAGATGGCAAGAGAGATAGATCGGCAAGAGGAGACGAGATTGAGAGAGAGAGAGATCAAGATAGAGAGAAAGAGATACTTGTGGGTGGTGGTTGGAAGATGTATACAGAAAGTGAGAGAAAGATCAGTGAGGCGAGGGAGAGAGGGGGAGAGAGAGAAACTACTTACCTGGAAGATGGCGATCGGCGCAGTAGAGCGACGGTCAGAGTACTGATCGAGTGCTACAGTCGAAGTGGAGTAGGGGTGGGGGGGAGAGAGAGAGAGAGAGAAGTAATTGTTGAAGAAATATCGAAACATTGAAGACAGAAATCATAACAAGCATCCATATTGATAATGTTCTCAAAATTATATTGTTTAAGCATTCAGTCATACAAGACCTGTGAATATTCATATGGCTCCTACTTGGGTGAGTTGAGCTTGACACAACCACTCAGTGCAGCACGAACCTGAAATAGTTTAATAATTGTTGTTGAGATCAAATTAAGCATACCAACAAGTTTTATTGTGGTCACTGAAAAAGGGCACACTAGAATCATTTCTTGGCCATGAAGGCTACTGCAACAGCAATGCAAACCTTATGTTGCCATAACATTTTATGCTTATCAGTGGAGTACTGATGATATTAGTGAGATTGTACCTATTCAGTCATCTTATGCTTAAGTTTGTGATCAACTTTTCTTGGTTTTTGCATTTACATCTATTGATTGTCAAAAGTAATTGGAAACTGCTACCCTTATTTTCCAGTTACTTGGAGCAACCTATTCCCAACAATGTTGCTTTCATCGGAGAAATTGGTCTTGGTGGTGAGCTTCGCACGGTATGCATATTGTTTCTACAATATTGTAGTCATCTTTTTGGTTTAACCAGTGTTGTTCAGTTTATGTTTATTTTCTTGGCTTAGCTGACAGCCTGAATTTCTTATTCCAAATTTTTACACATCCACATCTACAATATTTCAAGCCATTGAGAAACCATTGCTCATCTTTTTTGCATTTAAGCTTAGATCATTAAACTTTTAGATTTCACCCTAACTTCCAGAGAAGAGAGTTTTTGTGTTGTACTTGTTGTTTGCCACTGTGTATTTAGTGCTCTAGGTGTCTCAATTCTTTTAGTTTGCCTGAACAAATAAATAAATCTGGTCTAGACCTAACTGAGATCCAGGATTATGTCTCATTTCCAAGGATAGCCTAGTCCAATATTAGGCACTGTCCACTCCAAGATTATGTTTTGCCACCTTTTCCTTGTTTTACATGAACATCTAAATTCAAGCAATTAAGTTGAGAGAATTTTTCATGTTTCAAAGCTCAATTGTAGTTTATTAAAAAAAATTACATAATATGTATTTGTGGTATGTTAATTCCCCTTTTCAGTAATATGGATTCTGACATCTCTTCTCCAATCCTTGTAGGTACCCAGAATGGAGAAAAGGGTGACTGCAGTGGCAAAACTTGGATATAAGAAATGTATTGTTCCAAAATCAGCTGAACAATCTTTATTGAACCTAGGTTTCCAGGAACTAATTGTGGCTTGCAAGAATCTAAAGGAAGTGATTGATGCCCTGTTTTAGGGCAGACTAGATAAATATAGAGAATATCTGATTTCTTTTTTTTTTTTTTCCGATTTCTTTTTCTTTGTCATTGACATGTAGTCATTCTGTTCCTACTAATGGAATTATAACTATTCCACTCGTTTTGCTTGATACTTGGTTTCATTTTGTAAAATAGTCACGAGGGCAAGTCAAGCAGCTTGTTAGGATGCTGAAAAGATTTGTATATGAAAGCTTTTAAGTTGTATGGGAAATGTGAGGCACACTCTGTCGGAAAGTGGATTGGTTATCCCAGCCAAAATGTAGAACCAAACATTTTGATGAACCAGTAACTGTTTCTTCTGAATATCAACTGCTGCATAACGTTTGGTGCCATGAATCGAACTTTTGCAGCCACAATAGAGCTACAAATTTCATGTCATCTCATTTGGTTATCAGGATTTGATACTGCTGAAAAAACTGGCTCCGTATCAGCGGCAGTCTGCATTTTATCTCATTAAAAACATAGATCTTGGTTTGAGAAATGGTTGCTTTGGCGAAATGTGGCTTGCTACCCAGATGTGTGAAGGTGCCCTCAACCCGGGTCCAGTACTTGAGAAATTCATTGAACTCAATGGAGACCTACTCCCAAATGTCAAATGACCCTTCCTGTACTATGCAACTGTACCTTGAAATCCTGCTTAGACCTTGAGACCCTACTTAGTCTTGGACTATTTGCAAGGCGCTACCTGCACACAAGGCAAGCTATTTGAGGGGGATGTTAACTCTTAACTGAATGCAAACAAACCCAACGCAGAGCAAATTTCCAATGCTCAAGGCTATTCTCTTACATAGGAAGTGTCATATATATGTATGAGGGAGGAAGCTGCTACATAGAGAGAGATTAAAATCAAACAAGAGTTTTGTTCCAAAATCAATTGAACAATCTCTAGGTTATTGAAGCTGAGAGGAATGGTGGCCTACAACAATGCATGAGAGGTAACTGAAGCTGTGTTAAGTAAATCATTTTTCATTTTTAATCAAAGGGTAGCTCGACATGTAATGGCACCCACTTGAGATGTTTTTGTTGAATTGATTAGGAACTTTCAATGATCAGCCCATCAGTTATCCTGAAGTACCCAAAAGAAACAAGCATTGACTATTCTGAATTTGGTGCTGTTTGGCATTTAAGAGCATCACAAACAAAATGGAAACCAATCTCAATCGAGACTACTATATTAGTGCCTTCACAGATACAGGCTTAGCAACCTAGTCATCAGTGTGTGCGCACTTATTATATGAGAGGGACAAGGGCCTTTCTAGGGTAAGCAGATACAAGAGGAAAAAATTCGTGCTCACAAAGGTTACATACAATACAAGTAGAGAACTTGGCAATTCTTAAACTCTTAGCTCCCAAATTTGGTTCATGTCGCTAGCCTCAATTCTCGGTCGTTCATTGTCAATGTGTTCCCATTTTCTAATAACTGGGTTTGAGGTTGCTCCTCATCCCTGCCCTTGGTTATATCTTTAGGATCCAGGAAACTTGGCTGGTTCGTCGAAGAAAGAAGCCTCGCCCACATCCTGTCGGTAATAACAACTTTGTTTGGTCTCTCAATTATTCGCTGCAATTAAAATACAAAAATAAATCAATTCAGGAAACAACTCTGCAAATTGTGCAAGTTAATAATCAAGTTGGAATTAATGAAGCAAGCAAATAAAAAGCTGAAATAATAATCAAGGTACCATGCTGTCTTTGCGGCCTTGAGCAACAGAATACTTGTATAAGAAAATAGTGGCATCCACTTCATATAAATCATGAATGGTTGCACTTAACAATTTTACTTGATTTTTATTATTATTATTTTTTTTAAAAAAAAAAAAAAAAGAAAAAGAAAACCAATGCCACAATGAGAACCTGATAAACAACAAATACTTGACTGCTAGAAATTTTGAAAGACCATCGTGGAGAAACTTACATAGAATGGAATATAAGCATGTCTGCCATTGACAGGTCCAACAGTGAAGCCAGTATATCCCGCCATAGCACCATGAATGGCACTATGTGCAAGGAGTGTGCAGTATACATTGTCAGATGCATTGCTCGGAATAGCACGAATCATGTATGTTGGATCTGTCACACAAGAAAGATCATTTCTCAGTTCTATCATTCGTCGGTTCCATCATAGATCTCCAAATGATGATAAATTACAGGATTCGGAACTAACCTATGTACTTGAGATGTAAAACCTTCAATCGTGTTGCAAAATGATCCTACATTGCAAAATCTAAAGCGTGTCAAACAAATTTAGCTGAAATTACAACCTCAAATACAACTTTTAAGAGATCCATTGATGAAACTAGGCTGTTGCAGACACCTGCAAAACAACCTTAATGGACCCAAAACATTTAATTATGAAGGAAAAAAGACATGGGCGAGTCAAAAGATGTTTTAAATTATGTACCCTAATTTGTTGAGAAATCCAAAGGCCAGCATCTTGAAGTAGTTTGTTTCCCGACGCATCTTTTTGATCCATGTTTCTCATGCATTCAGAAAGAAGCTCTTGACCAGCACCTTCAGCTATGACAATAACCATGTGCCCATTTTCTCTAAGTCTTTTCCCTATGAATTCAAATAAACCTCCGGGTCCTTCCAGATAAAAGGGGGACTCTGGAATTAAGCAACAATCCACATCTCGACTGGCCAGAGTAGCATGCAATGCTATGAAACCTGTGTCAGTAGCCATAAACCTATCATGATCAGTAATAAGCCATTCTAAATCTATTGCAGGAGACACTCAAGACAAAAGCAATACTTCAGACTGTTCAGCTATTCCATCAATACTATTATCATCTGCTCATGTGTTACTGAAAAAACACATTGCTCATAATGAAACTTAAAGACGAGAAACCAGCTTTCATGTCAATGCTTCTCTTTATTTTGTTTTTCTTCGACTAATCATTAACTTCAGCTCTGAGAGACATAATATGCGCATTAACAAAAGCTTACCACTATAGCGGCCCATCAACTTGACAACACCAATACCGTTCTCATAGCTCTCAGCTTCCACATGGGCTGCATTAATAGCTCGTTGAGCCTCCTCTACTGCTGAATCAAAGCCAAATGACTTGTCTATAACCTATACAATGAATAGCAAAAGACATGAGAGATCTACAATGACCTCCTAATTTAGTATAACTATGTGAAACTATAGACTGGATTTCATTTGAATTACTGGAATATCATTATCAATTGTCTTGGGAATCCCAACTACTGAAACCTTTAGGCCCCTCCTTCTAATCTCCTGTTCAATACCAAAAAAAAGTTATTGCCATGAAAACAGCTTTGGAAGTATTACTACAGCTCATCTCTGTTGGCACAATGAGTATGAGCGCCAATGCATGAAGTTACCTCAAAGATCACAGATGCACCCTTTTGAGTTCCATCTCCACCAATAATGTAAACCTGAAAATTATGAGAAAAATCTTGAGAGTACAACTAAACAACAAGAAAACAATTACACAGAACTCCGGAATTTCGAACTTGTTGGCTTCGCGCTCAAAACAACAGTGATTTCCACAAAGCCCATCCAACATGTACCTGATTAATCCCCCGGTCTTGAATGTTGTCAACTATCTTAGACGTATCATGCCCCCCTCTTGATGTCAAAAGGATGGTCCCACCACGTTTATGGATGTTGTTTACACCTTTTGGTGTTAAAGGAATTGTGTTTCGAGCATAAAAGCCTCTATATCCTCCCTGAAATACACAGATTCAATGATCAGTGGCTGAAACTATTCATTCTTGTAGTTTGACCTGTATATAATTATGAATGTCATGCCCAACAAGCCTTAGTTACTGAAGAGCAATCTAAGAAAGTGCTGTCCCATGGAAAGCAAATGGCTCCATTTGTATTTTCCATCATCCACATTGAGCCATTCAAAGAAATGAAGCCATCAGCACCACATATTTTACAGGACCTTTGAGCACTACAAAAAGGAAACAAAACTTGCAGGCAAAAAGATGAAAAATCAAACACAAGGCTAAATAGATTTCATTGAGCATGTGCAGAGAAAGAATCTACTAATAACCAATAAATTGATACTCAAAATACTTATAGTGCTGAAAGATCGGAAAATGGGATTAAGAAATTTTAGGACTATGTTCCATAGTTTTGGAATTAAGGCTCAGGTTGTTATTGTAGGACTATGTTCCATCGGATCCCAGATAAGCCTGCATAAGTGTTTACATGTATAAAGGCCAGCAAACAGGTGTAAATCAGAAACAAATGATCTCATTTATATGTACCCTATTCAATTTAATAAAATTAAATGACAAGCAACGACCTAGATACTTCCAGAAGGAAGCATCAAAGAATGTTGACACTATAGTTTCCGTATAAATGTCCTCACCTCTATGCCAATGACTCTGTGGACGCCATACATGTCGTAGAGACCGCATACTATTTCCCTAATCACTGTATTTAAACCAGGGCATAGTCCTCCACATGTCACAATACATGCATACACTTCTTCCGATTCAAAGTAAACCTATGGAACATGCAACCATCAGAGAATTTAAATTTCAAGTATACAAAACAACGGGCAAATGTTTAAACCCAGAAGAAAGGGAACCTTCGGACGAGGTCCAGCACGCCGAAAATGGGTCCCTCTTGGACTACTCCTGTGAACAACAATCTAAGCCAAAAAAGAGAAAATCAGAACCTTGGATTCATGTCAAACACTCCTTACAAGTCATATTTCAGATAAAAAGAAATTCAACTTATAGCATTTTTCACCTTCTGGGCAACAGTATCATCCATGTTCACGAAATATTGCCTGCAAATAATAATAATAATAATAATAATGAAATTATTTCGGAGATTCATAAGAAACCCATGTAATTTCTGCAATTAATTAACATAAGTAAGACTGAATTAGCATACTTAGCAACTGAATAGGCTGGATTATCTTGTAGTGGATTCGGATACGTCTGCATCAAAAAATACCAGCACCATCAATTCATACAGAACAAGATTATAAACCCAAATAATAATAATAATAATACTAAGGGGATCTGTTAAATTCTTACGCAAACCATAATTATTAAAAAAAAATGCCCATTCTTCTGATTCTGCGGAGATCAATCAATATCAAAACCATCTTATGTACAACATTAAAATATTAAAACATGGTTCCTGCAAAATCGATCATTGACTTGCGAGAAAACAGATACCCATAAACCCCATTAACAAAATTAGAAAACAAAGAGAAAGAGAGAGAGAGAGAGAGAGGTACAGGGAGATCAGGAAGGTAATCGGACAAGTGGGGAACATCTTCAAGAACATAACCGTTATCACCAACAACGAACTTTTTCTCCGAAGTACTCAACACTCCCATCTTGGTTCGCCAACTCAACTTCGAATTCCTAGGATAGTAAGTTCGAGGATTACAACGATCGAAACACCCGAATTTTCGAGTCGAAGCCGATTCTATGGGAACGAAAAAGGGTCGCCAAAGGTATAGAGAGAGAGAAGTGAAAAGTGCTTTGGCGTGATGTGTGACGATGGAGATTTATTTGTGAAAGAATCGGACTGCTGAGAAGAGTTGTTGACTTTGAAAAGCTAAAGGTTGGCGGCCGTGGTTAGTGATGCGTGGCTTCGCAGGTATGGCATTGCATGCACCTCACCGCCATTCCATGGCCGTCCAAAAGCAAGAATATTCTGCACTTTCAAAGTAATGTATTAATGTAACTTCAACTAGGATGCCCAGAATCTTCCGACCGCCAATGATTTCCATTTTCAAAAAGTCATACAAATTATTATATTTTATACTCTTTTTTTCCTACCGTTTCGTTTGTATCCATTTCTGATTTTATTTTCGTTTGTGTGCAATCTAACCTTCAACCTACTTCGATTATTAATTTCCTCTTTTAATATTTTCTTTTTTATTTAAATATATTATAAATATTAAAAATTTTAATCAATTATTCAATATATAAAAACTAAATATTTTAAAAAAGATACACATATCTTTATATGTCAATATTACAATATAAAAATATTACATATTTAAGAAAATATTTGACTTTAAAACTTTTCAATTATATACAAATTTTTAAAGCTTTCCAATTATATATAGATCTAAAGTTATATAAATACCCCCTTTTAACTATATTCTACATAAAAGAAAATAAGAGATCTTTCTCTTTCTCTCTCTCTTTTCTTCTTTATTATTAATATTCTTGTAGTTTATAACACGTCATTTTTAACTACATTCTGCACAAAAGAAAATAAGAGATATTTCTCTTTCTCTCTTTTCTTCTTTATTATTAATATTCTTGTAGTTTATAACACGTTATCAGTACGAAATTCTGATCAATCGAACACGAAATTCTCATTAACGAAAAATAAACCTTATTTGGTATGAATTTTCTATAATTTTCATTTATTAATTTATATAGAGATTCTATTAAATATTATAGTTTTTTCAAAATATGCTCTGGGGTTACAGTGTATTCTGATCTTCTACATAAGAAAAGGAACTACTATAGTTATGTTGTGTTTATTATTTTCTTAATTTAATAATCTTATTATTGATTAAATATATAGGTTGGAAACCAGATTTTGTAGACTACTAGTTTGAAAGTCTTTTACAATACATAGATCTGGTATAACAATACCACGTATTTAATCAATAAGTTTTTGTTAAAATATATATATTATTTATTTATTTTTTACTTATTATAATTGATAATGTTGAACTTTGCAAAACTCGAATTTGTAACTCTTGATATTATGGGAAAGAATTATTTATTATGAGTGTTAGATGTTGAAATATATCTAGATGTAATGAGTCTTGAAAATATCATTAAAATAATTTGAATTAATAATAATGATAAAAAGATATAACCATCTGAAAATAATTGTTATTATGATGAAAAAATTTTGTAGAGAAAATAATATGGAAAAAAATATGCTAAAAATTCTTCACTTGTTATGTTTCAAATTTATTCTTGCAGTAGTAATATTGGAAAAAAAAATTCAAAATATTCTAAATTGATTTTATGTCTCATTGTGATCAAACAAAATAATGTATTATTGATCATGAAACTCGATCTACTAGTTATAATTCATTCCCCAAAGCGAATGCGATTAAAATATTACCATGGATATGGGAGAGGTTGAAGTCAAACCACCAGAAAGTGGTCATACAAATTCGTTATCACCAGAAGTGGAACAATAATGATGAAAAAAGACAAGATAAGTTCTCAAAATATTCTGAGAATATCCTGAGATTAATAAAAGGCAAAAAAAATAAATATCTCATTGATAGCATTCCAATACATACAATAAGAATTACTTCTCCTATCAAAAGTTGGAAAAAATAGTTGTTAATACTATAAGTAATGGTGCGAAATTAATTGAAAGTTTCAATTGAACATAAATATGTAACCCTGAAAGAAGAGATTAACCACTTGATTAGCTATTAATAATGGAGATATATGTCTCACAGATATTGTCACTACATAAAAAAATATTTTTCTTTTTTTTTTGAGAATATAAGAAATCAGTGTTAATACTATATCTGGTAGTATAAAATTAATTAAAGGCTCCAAAAGAACTAACATACTCTTTCCTAGGGAAACTAAATTTGAAATTGATGAAGTATTATATTCTCTTAGGTCTCAATGAAATTTATTGAGTTTTAAAAATATCCACAAAAGTAGTATCGTATTAAGACAATAAGTGAAGAAAATGTTGAATATCTTCACATTACAAGTATAACCCTGGGTGATAAAAAGATATTAGAAAAACTATTGATATATTCCTCCGATTTGTATTACATATACATTAATACAAAAAAAGTATATGTAACAATAAATCAGAAGTTTACTAAATTGAATGATTTTATTATTTGACATGAGCGGTTGGACCATCTCAGATCAATAATAATGTGAAAGATTATAAATGATTCATGTGGGTCTTTTTTAAAGAACCAGAAGATTTTTTAATATAATGAATTTACTTGTGTTGGTTGCTCTCAAATAAATTAATTGTGAAATCATCACCACCTAAAATAAATTATGAGTCTCTTGAATTTTTGAAATGAATACACAAAAATATTTGTGAGTCTATACACCCACAATGTGAATCATTCAAATATTTTATAATTTTAATTGACGCATCAACTAGATAGTCATATGTATCATTATTATCAAATCGTAATCTGGCATTTGTGAGATTACTTGCTCAATTAATTAGATTACGATTATATTTTCTAAATTATCCAATTAAGAAAATTCATCTTAATAATACTCATGAATTTACATCTCAAAATTTTAATAAATATTGTATGTTAATTGAGATAAGTGTGGAATATTCTATAGCGCATGTTCATACTCAAAATGGTTTAGCAGAATCAATCATTAACTATATTCAATTGATTGCAAGACCATTGTTTATAAGAGCAAAATTACCAGTTTCTGGCCAACAATTAGTAATAATTTCTCCTAATTACATTTGGTTTATGGTCAGGAACCAGATATCTCCCATTTGAGAATTTTTTATGTGCAGTATATATCTCTATTACTTCACAATGATCTAAAATGGGATCTCAAAGGAGATTGTGGATATTCTTTAGATTTAATCTCTATTGATTATTACATATATTGAACTCATAATAAGAGAATTGTTTGTGATTCGTTTTGTTAATTGTTATTTGGACAAGTCTATTTTCCCAATATTAGGGGGAGAAAAGAATAAACAGGCTAAAAATAAAATTTGTTGGAATGAATTATCATTATATTATCTTGATTCTCGACAAAACAATGTGAACTTGAACTTCAAAAATTGATTCATTTACAAAGTTTAACAAATCAGTTAACAGACGCATTTACTAACCATAAAAGAGTGACTAAATCACATATTTCAGTTGTTAATACTCATATTAGAATTGATATCCCCAAAAGACAGCATAACATTGTTAATGAATCTAAACTGTGCGCAAAATGTGGTAAACCGATTGGTTCCAAAAATATAAATTCTCGAGATAAAAAATGAGTAAATAAATTAAATGGTCTAAATGAGGATATTACATATCCCAAAGATGTACTAGCCATAGATAATATTCCAGAAGAGCATCAGGTACCTGAAAATATTGATAATCATGAAATCTCAATAAGTTATGTTATGGTTAGAGAAATATGGAACTGAAGTAATATCAATGTTGATGATATTTTTGCATATCACATAGCAATGATCATTGAAAATAAAAAAGAGGATTTTGAATAAAGGATTACTGAGAAATGCAAATATAAACATAATTGGCCAAAATAGAAATATGCAATTGAGTTAGAATTAAAATCTCTCAACAAAAGAAATGTTTTCGGATCAAAAGTCCGTACACCTACTAGTGTAAAACTAGCGGGATACAAATGAGTTTTCGTGCAAAAATTAAATGAGAAAGGTGAAATTATGAAATATAAAGCATGTTTGGTTGCACAAGAATTTTCGCAATGACTCGATATTCATTATGATACGACATACTCTCCTGTGATGGATGTGATCACTTTTTGATTTCTAATCAATCTGACTATATAAAAGGGACTCGATTTGCATTAAATAGACATCTTTACATCTTATTTGTGTGGTCCACTTGACAATGACAATTATATGAAAATCTCAGAAAGATTTAAACTGTCAGAAGTATGAAATTTCGGTTCTTGAGAACATTACTCAATCAAATTAAATAAATCCTTATATAGATTAAAATAGTCTAGTCGCAAGTGGTATAACTGTCTTAGTAAGTATCTATAAAAGGAGAGATAAACGATTTCATTTGCCATACATTTTTATAAAAAAATCTAGACGTGATTTTACTATTATTGCAGTATATGTTGATAATTTGAATATCATTGGAACTCCTGAAGAGCTCTCGAAAGCAATAGAATGCTTGAATAAAGAATTTGAGATAAAAAATCTCGAAAAAACAAAATTTTGCATTGGATTACTGACAGAAAATTTAAAGGACAAAATTCTTGTGCATCAAACAACTTATATAAAACATGAGCTAAAACGATTTTATATGAACAAAGTACATCTATTAAAACACTCATATGACTGTAAGGTCACTTGATGTAAATAAAAACCCTTTTTCGATCTCAAGAAAATAATGAAAAGATTATTGATCCTGAAATACCATATTTAAGTGTAATTAGAACACTCATGTATCTCGTTAGTCATACATGATCAGATATATCATTCTCTGTTAACTTATTAGTGAGATATAACTCTTATCTAATTCGAGAATATTGGAATGAGGTTAAACATGTATTTCGTTACCTACAAGGTACAAAAGATACGAGTCTGTATTTTTATAGACTATCTAAAACAGATTTGATTGATTTTGCAAATGCAGAGTACCTATCTGATCCTTTTAATACTTAATCATAAATTAGATATGTGTTCACATATGGTGGCACCGTCATCTTATGGCATTCTATGATATAAATAATTGTAGTAATATCCTTTAATCGTGCTGAAATTTTGACAATACATGAATCTAGTTGCGAATGCGTATGGTTAAAATCTATGATTCAGTACATACAAGAAGTTTATGGTTTATTTTTAGAAAAAGAGCCATCGACGGTCTTATATGAGGATAATGCAACATGCATCACCCAACTCAAAGAAAGATATATCAAAGGCAATAGAACAAAACACACTTTACTAAAATTCTTTTTCACTCATGAATTTTAGAAGAATTGTGATATAGATGTTCAACAAATCTGATCAAATGAAAATTTAGTAGATTTATTTACAAAATTTCTATCAACTGCTACCTTTACAAGATTGGTGAAAGGAATCAGAATATATCAGTTTAAAAATCTCAAAGAATATTCTCAATAGGGGGAGTAAGTATATCATGAAACACTTTTAATAGTGTACTCTTTTTTCTTCACTAGAATTTTTTTCTCACTAGGTTTTATTCTAGTAACCTTTTAATGAGACATATTGTCTATGTAATGGACATTTAAGAGAGAGTGTTATAAACACTAGGAAATTTGGGTGGATATCTAATATATGGAAGTAAATATTTTAGAATGATACACATTGCTATTAGTGACATCTTTAATACGCCAATATCACAACATGAAAATATCATATATCTGAGAGAATATTTAATTTTAAAACTTTCCAATTATGTACACATCTCAAGTTGTATAAATACTTCCTTTATAACTTTATCCTACGCACACAAGAAACTAAGAGATCTTTCTCTCTCTCTCTATTTTCTTCTTCTTTATTATTAATATTCTTGAAGTTTATAACAAAATATACTTAAAAATTAGAATATAAAAAGTTAAAAATCAAATATTTAAAAATTTTGAACAATTTAGTGTTTGTTTTAATTCAATTTTGAACAATCTAGATTGAGCCAAATGTAGAGTTAGAGCCAGAGCCCGAGCTAACGCAAGAGTTGCAAAAATACCTCTTAGAATTTTAGATCCTCTATTTAAATTTTATTTCAAATTAAAATGGTTTTCATTATATAACAATAAGTTTGAAAAAATATTAAAAAATATATTATATATCAAAATCAAATAGATTATTAATTTAATTTTGTTACAAATTTAATTTTTTATATTTTCATATTTCTATATTTATAACAATAAATTATCAATATAAACTTAACTTATTGTAATTATTTGTTAAGGTAATTAAGTATTAGACTTCATATTATATATTACTTTTTAGTAACATTTCTTCACAAGCGACCACTTCCCATTTCCCTAGTAAGTCCACGATTTAGCTTCTTGCCTCCCTATACAAGCACTACCGGCTAAAGTGTTGTAAATTGACGAAGGAAATCATCCTGTCTATATTTTCATTTCGTGTAAGTGAATTATTTATCATTAATCAGTATTTAAATTTTATTTAATTAATTTAATTTAAATATTATAGACCCCATTAAGAGATGAATTTTTATAAATTTTTTATCTCAATTCTCATAATTTAAACTTAAAATCTATGATTAAGAGATTTTAAAGTATTATTGTTATACCCACGAGTCTAGCTCCCATGTCCACATTTTGAACACTAAGCCACCAATTTCCACCGGACTTGTCCCTAAAGATCGTCTCATCAAATAGGTCGAGTGAAGTTACTCAGAAGCATAAATTCTGTGCCATTCTCATCAAATGCTATTTTTTTTGAAAAGTTTTGATCCCAAAGTTAAAGTGTCGTACCATCCATCGAGCTGCAGCCAGCCATAGTCGAGCTCTTTTTTTTTTTTTTTTTTTTTTTTTTTACATCATCAATATCTGGATCAATACTCTGATTAATCTGATTTAGAATTTATAATGATCTATTTTAAGAGTTATCTTTCCAATATAATTTTTTCTATTCTCAAAACTTAAAATTAAGATTTTAATTAAGAGATTTAACGTCATATTCTATCAAATCAATTCATATAATTGAGATAAACACACGGACCTCCATATGGGCTCCATATATCCACTTTTGCTTGTGATCCATAGCAAGAAATATCATCGCATACTAATCTATATATTCACATAAGATAGAGAAGTCTGACATATTAATCTATATATATATATATATATATATTTATAAAATACTGTTATTATTTTTTCCTTATTGAAATATTCTAAATTTAACCCACATCAATTGGTCAAAATATTAATTATTAAAATAAATAAAATTTAATATAGTGCATTTTCATTAGCATATTACCAATAATTAAGGTTTGAAGTACCCTGTGATGGTTAAATTAAAAATAATAAAAAAAAAAGAAAAGTGAAGTTGTCCGAGTCTTAATTTTTGATGCATGGAAACTTTTTATTACTAATATTTCTTTATTTCTAAAATGTATTCTATTTTTAAAATATTTTAACATGTTAAATTAATTAATATTCATATAAAAATCTTTATATTTTTATATTTACATATTTTTTTATATTTAATAAATTATTTATTTAATTATAAATTTTATTTTTATATTATTTTTTATAATTAATAATTATACATTTAATCATATTTGATTTTAATTATAAAATATGAATATTTTATTATATCCATAAAATAATTAATATTTATATAAAAATTCTTATGATTGTTATATTTATACACTTGTTTATATTTTTATTTTTTTATTTTTATAAAATACCATTTTTTATATCATTTTATATCTACACAATGACCTAAAAATAGGGTTAATGCCATTATTCCTAAAAGTTAGGGATCAAACTGTGAACATACGTTTTATTCTTTGACCCGAAATGGAGCGGGTCGGATATCCGACGTCGTAACGTACCACGTTTTGTTCAGCCTAAACAGTCACCCCATCTCTCTGTCTCTCTCTCTCTACAAAAGCCTCCTCTGCTGCGCCAACAAAAGATTTTCTAGGGTTTTGAATCTGTCAGGCAAGCAACCGAAACCATGTACAGAACCGCAGCTTCACGATTGAGAGCTCTTAAGGTCAGTGAACTACTAACGTTTTGATCATTAAAAACCTGGCATTCATTTCCCCATTCAGATTTTTAAATGACTTCTATAAGAGCGCCTTGTTAGATCTAAATGTACTTTCTCTTTTTCTTGTCTTGAAAGCTGAAAGCTCAAATAGATGATTTGTGTGTGTATGTCTGTACTTTTTTTAATTTCCTGACAACCTCATTTTGTGCGAGTAACGGTTTTTGATGTTGTAGGGATTACCATGTGAGTGTTTTCTTGGGATACAACTTTTGTTAGTTTGCTTTTAGTTACAGGGTAAAGGCTTTAGGTTTTATTTTTATTTTTTTTAAAAAACATTATTTGCCTAATTTCTGGATTATTTTTTCCATGAAATTCTTCCTAAATCAGGTGAAACCTTTGAAAATGTAATTTGATTTGATGTTTGGGTTTGCGAAAAGTGAGTTGTTGTTTCAGATTTTTGGGGGGTTTACTATTGTGTGAAAAGAGGTATTTTTGTTTTACTCGTTTGATTTGGATGCATATGGACATTTCATGTTCCATGTCCAATTGGAATAACTTGAGTTGTTGATTATTGTTTTTGTGTCATTCGGGCTCTTATGTATTGTTTGGGGGTTTTTGAAGGCGAGGGGAGGGGAGGGTTCATAAGAGAAGGGAAGGGAATGGGAGAGACGGGACGAGATGGAACTTTTGTTCTAGTTTGGATGTTAAAAGTTAATGAATCCGGATAGAAGGTAAATTTGATTTATTTTCAATTTTTCATGAAAATCTTCCCTCCCTTCTAAAACCCTCCAAATTGGAGTGGACAAGTTTTCAAAGGGTTTGAGGGGTTCAAGGTTATCCGGAATCCTTCAATTCCCTCAACCTCCTTATTTGTTCCTTTTTTTTTTTTAATTTGAAACTACCACATACATTTAGGTGGTGATGTTCCTCTTATTCCCTTCAATTCCATTCTTCTTAAACATTATGCTATTTTGGAGGACATGAAAAATTTACCTAACTAAAATTTCACCCCTTTAAGAGTGTTAGGTAGACAAACTTCCCCCTCCCCCCTAATTTTTCACGAGGTTGGGGTAAATGCTACCCTAAAGTGGGGTGGGTAGCGTAAAAGGGGGGGGGAGGGAAAATATTTTAGGCTTCTCTCTCTCTCTCTCTCTCTCTCTCTCTCTCTCACTCTAAATGAACCAACATCAGACATCTAAAACTCCATTTGAGTATGGATTTGTCACATCCAAATGGACCAAATGAACAAAAAATATTAGTGATAATTTAGAAAGTAGGTGCCTTTTGTGTTCTCTGAATTTGATAAAGAACAAAATATAAATATGATCGATCTTTTTCAGGAAACCACTAAATGGAAAAGAAAAGTCATTTTAAAATGATTAATGTTTAGCAGAGTTTGAGATGTAGATATTGCCAAAACTGTATTTTTAGACACCTTAAAATATTTTCTTTTATTTTATCAATTTAAGGGGTTAAAATTTGCTCCATTGGTTTCAAGTTCATACATACATAGGGAAAGGGGAAATATTGAAATGTTACACTTGTAATTTTCACCCTCAAAATTTTCTTTTTCTAACATACATGTTCTGAGTTTGAAAGGGATTGAATTTAATAGTTATCTTTTGGGTTTTGAGAGTGACATGTACATGTATAGTTAGCATCTCATTATTTTAACATATTAATGTTTAGCATAGTGTAAGGTTTGGATATCATATCACAAATGCATTCTTTTGCACCTTAATATTTAGTCTTTTGATTCATTTTGCTATATCAAACAAGAGTAAAATTTAAGGGGTTAAAATTTGCTCTTTTGTTTTCAAATTCAACCATACATAGGAAAGGGTAACTATTAGGGAAGTAATATTTCACCTTGATATTTCTATCATAAAAGAATAACTCACCTTAAAATGTTTCTCCTGTAATTTTTCACCCTTAAACTTTTCCCCAACGACCATACATGCGCTGGACTTGGAAAGGGATTGAATTTAATAGTTATGTTTTGGGTTTTGAGAATGGCATGCCCATGTATTGTTAGCATCTCATTTTGAAATGCAATTAGCAAGCGATGTTTCTGCGGAACTTTTAATATCTCTCTCTCTGTCTCACCCCCACCCCCACCCCCTCACAAACCCCCACCCCACCCACACAAGCTGAAATCTGATGAATTGAATTGTTGGACTTGTGTTTATTTATTTGCTTGAGTAGGGCCGTGTTGGAAATCTGCATGCTGCCAGGTTTGCAACATCAAGTGTTGTCTCTTCATCCTCATTATCTTCACGAGGTGGTCTGTTCAGCTGGCTGACTGGAGAGAGGTCTAGTAGCCTTCCTCCCTTGGAATTTCCACTTCCAAATGTTAGCCTGCCGCCTTCACTACCTGATTATGTTGAACCTAGCAAGACCAGGGTCACAACACTTTCTAATGGACTGAGAATGGCCTCTACATCATCTTCGGTATGTTTCAATGTTATAGATTGTATAACTTATCTTGTTGTGAATAGGCTTGTTTTATTAACAAAAGTTATTTTGATTTTTACTTGTTTGGCATTATAGAGCCTGTTCTGCGTTCTTATAAACAAGTATCTAAAGATATCCCATTTGGGTAATTTAACAAATCTGTTTTCTTTTGTTAGAAAACCATCTTTTTAAAAGTAATGGCAGATATTTAATTCATTCTTATAGAATTCTAGCAATGATTCCACCTTACAACTTTTATGTATCAGTTTCGTAAGACGTGTCCTCAGAAATGAAATCTTTTGCAAAGCATGCTTTTAGAGAACAGAATTAAAATGGTAGAATGCATAATTGCATTGCCATTGTTTTCTTTTTATGTTGTTATGTTTCCTAGTGACAGTTAATCTGTTTGGTTACTCAGACTCCCACAGCATCACTAGGCTTATATGTTGATTGTGGCTCCATTTATGAGACCCCAGAGTCCTGTGGGGCCACACACGTGCTTGAAAAGATGGCTTTCAAGAGCACAGCAAATCGCAGCCACTTGCGCATTGTCCGGGAGGTTGAGGCTATAGGAGGTAATGTAACAGCATCAGCCTCCAGGGAGCAGATGGGCTATACTTTCGACGCCTTAAAAACATATCTCCCAGAGATGGTAGAATTGCTTGTTGACTGTGTGAAAAATCCTGTCTTCTTGGATTGGGAGGTCAAAGAACAGGTATTTGTTGTCACCTTCTTTCCAAATATTTTTCTTGTTAGCTTCCATTCGAATATTTTGTTCCTGGTGTCGAGTGGTAATTTTCTTGCAGCTTCAGAAGGTAAAAGCTGAACTTGGAGAAGTTTCCAACAATCCTCAAGGCTTACTTTTAGAGGCCATCCACTCAGCTGGTTATTCTGGTGCATTGGCAAAGCCTCTCTTGGCCCCTCAATCAGCAGTAGACAATTTGAATAGCAGCATTCTGGAAGAATTTTTTGCTGTAAGAGAAGAAAATTCTTTTTCTAGCATACTTGACTACTGATCAACTAACTTTTGTTCAAAATGTTCATTCAGAATATTTTGTTGTTTCTTGGTCATATTGCATTGTTACTAATATTTTGGTTTTGAGCGCTGTAATCTGAATGCTGTCTCCCTTGATAATTACAGGAAAATTATACTGCTCCTCGGATTGTTCTTGCAGCATCTGGAGTGGAACACGAGGAGCTCGTCTCTCTTGCAGAGCCACTTCTTTCTGACCTTTCTAGCGTGCCAGGTCCTGGGGAACCAAAATCCAAGTATGTAGGTGGCGAATATCGATGTCAAGCTGATTCGCTGGTGTGTATTAAGAAATTGTTGCCTAATATGCTCACAAATTAATTAGAATTACTGTTATTCACTTACATCTTTTGTTGCCAGAGCACCCATGTCGCTCTTGCTTTTGAAGTTCCTGGTGGATGGCACAATGAAAAAGATGCTGCCATTGCCACTGTTCTACAGGTTTTCCATACTCGACCTGCCTCTAGAGAATATATAAATATATATATATTTTTTCCTATGATGCATTTTACATGAAAAGTGTGCAATTCAATAACATCTTTTCAAGTGAACTCTTTACTGTCTTGAAGATGCTTATGGGAGGAGGTGGCTCGTTCTCAGCAGGGGGTCCTGGAAAAGGGATGCACTCTAGGCTATGTGAGTTATTGATACTCCTAATACTTAGTTATCTCATATCTTGTTTTGGACCTCCTACACCAACTTTGCATTCCTTCAATTATATGCATCAATGTGCACAAAGTAGATGGCTTCTGCTGCTGTTTGTTTTCTGCATCCGAATGCAGGTCTTTGGGTGCTAAATGCATATCCAGAGATCCACTTTGCATTCCTTTAATTATACGCATCAATGTGCACAAAGTAGATGGCTTCTCAAGATGTCTTATGGCTTATACTGCTGTTTGTTTTCTGCATCTGAACACAGATCTTCGGGTGCTAAATGCATATCCAGAGATCCAGTCCTTTTCTGCATTCAACAGCATCTACAATAATTCTGGAATATTTGGCATTCATGCGACCACGGTAAGTTGGCATTCTAAACCTTTAAAATCTGGCTATCTTGGTCTATAACTGATAAGATACCATAAACATATAATTTCTTTAACTTGCATCCTTTTATGGGAATCTATGTGCTTTACATGCCGAATGAGCACTATGCTACATGGCTGTGACATCCGATATGCTCTCTAACCTTGGCTAGGACCCTATATTTGCGTCAAAAGCTGTTGAAGTGGCAGCAAGAGAACTACTTGAGATTGCAACCCCTAAAAAAGGTTCTTATTCCGCACCGCCTTTCATTGTCAATAGGTTGTCACAGTTTACAGATTATTTGCAAGTCCCCTAATTTAAGCTTTCTTCTTCCGCAGTTGATCAGGTACAGCTAAATCGGGCAAAGGAGTCCACAAAGTCTGCAGTTTTGATGAATTTGGAATCTAGAGTATAGATCTCTCTCTCTACAGTTCTGTTCTACATCGCATGGTCCTACAATGATGAATTCCCATTGCAAGTCATCCTTTTTTTTTTTAATAAATATCTTGACAAAATGTCTTGATGGATCTTTATATGGCAGATGATAGAATCTGAAGATATTGGGAGACAAATTTTGACATATGGAGAGAGGTATTTCCCAACACCATAGCTTTTAAACTCCCTTTTGCAATACTTAGAAATAGGTGTTTGCTTGTAGTTTTGAAATGTGATTCCCTTTTTTCCCCGCATTCAAGCTTGCTTAGTAACATGCTAAAGCCAAGATAGGTTAGCAAGGGCATGTCTTCACTTTTTAATGGCGTATACACTTCTCTGTTCAAAACGTTCTATTACTCTCTTTGGTAGCCTTGAGTTCCTAAGCCCCAGGGCTTCCACTTTAATAGCTTATCAGGGGAATAGGTAAAATCAAGATTGAGTTAAATATGGCATATCTCTGGTATTGATTGCAACTTTTTCTCTGAAGAAATAAAAGAGCCAAAAGTTTGATGTGTGTTCCCAAAACTGAGTTATGTGTTTTGTGAGGGAAAATATAAAACAAGGTTAGAGGCTAGGGAGATAAAATGGTTCTCAATAGTACTGGCTTGTTTTTTGAAGCAAGGAACTTTGCCAAGATAAGGCATTCAATGTGGATTTCCAACCTTACCATGGAAATACTAGTTTTCGAGTCTACCTGAGCAGGTTTTTTGTTGGAATTGGCTCCAATTTACTGACATTATGCAATCACTATCTGGAAAACAGATACCCTTTTGGTTGTCCTTTCCTTTTGTACAGATGAACAGGAAATTTCTATTCCATTTACTTATAGCCATTTTATTATTGTGTGGTCAGGAAACCTGTCGAACATTTCTTGAAGGCTGTGGATGAAATCACCTTGGAGGATATTACCAATGTTGCCCGGAATATCATCTCTACACCTCTCACAATGGCATCATATGGAAATGGTAATGTTCAACTCTCCTAACAATCATAGCTGCTCTTTTCTTTCATAAGGTATCATACTGAGAGGAGGCATTTACTTTTCGTTTCTCAGTTGTCAATGTCCCAAGCTTTGAAGCCGTCAACAGAATCTTCCATCACTAATGGGAGGCGCAGCGAGCTGCTCGACAAATTGGCCCAGCACCAGCATGCCAGCTTTGAACAACCCAGTGACTTCGCTGATTGCTGTTGAGAAATTGGGCATGGAAAATAAGGTGTTGTCTTTGAGGAAAGAGATTTTGTATATTACAAAATTCCCCGAAACATAGTCGCCTTGTGGCAATTGGAAGTTTCATCCCAAATGCATTTGTAAGCCTTGATCCAAATTTTGTCTATTTATTTGATATTCAAGAATAAAATTTTTGCCTCATTCTAGAGAAGCTTCTGACCAAAAAAGTCAAGAGTTGTATGTGAAGTATGGCATGCCTCGTCAAGTTTAAGAACAAGGAAAGATTTATGGCAATTAGAATGTTACAATTAAGGTTAGTATATATGGTAATTTTGAGAATAATCAGGTCGTTTTTTAAAAAAAAGGTTTACTTACGGAGGTCCATTGGTGAGGCATGGCGAGTTTGTTTGTTTGTTTTTTTTTTTTTTTTTCCTCCTTATAACAAGAAGATGCAAAGGAAAGGGAGACTTGGGTGGTAGTTCTTTTTTGGCATTGCAAGTGTTTCTTGAAATGTTATGCACCAAAAACGAAGTGTTTCTTGAAATGTCTCACCCAGAAGAATTAAAAACTTGTCGTGCAGAGGACGTGTTACAGTGGGTAAAATTTTCATGGTTTGATCTTCCCATTTATACCTCTGCTCAATCTTACTTTGGTACCAATTGATAGTCCAGTGGATGGGGTACAGATATTAAATCTTTTAATCATGTTTTTGTATTAAATTTATAATTAAATTTTGAGTTTAAAATTTAAAAATGAAAAAAATTATATAGGGAGAATCATCCTAAATAGATTATTTGATTTTTTTAAAAAATGCAAATAGTTTCCAAAAATTATTAATGTGGAAGTGTTATATTTTCTGAGAATATCTCATCGACATTAGGATTTTTTTTTTGCTTTGTTTGTTTTTTGGGTTTGAGTGCGTTAAAATTTGGAAATCTGAAGGCATATAAGGAGGAAGAGAGAAAAGATGAATAATATATGTATGCAGAAAGAGAGAGCATGAACGGTATTACTTTGTAAGAATAAAAAAGACAAAAATATGTGAAAATATATGAATATAAAAATATATAAAAATTTTTATATAAATATTAATTATTTTATAAAAATAATACAATAACTATATTTTACGATAAGAACCTGAATTTTAATCTCAAAATATAAAATAGCCACAATAACTATATTTCAAAATAATAATTTTAAAATATAAAATATTTAATTATTAAATATAAAAATAATATAAAAATTATAATTATAATTATTTATTTATTTAATTTATTAAATATGAAAAATATAAAAATATAAAAAATATAAAAAAATTTATTTAAATATTATTTAATTTAATGGGACTATAATATTTTAAAAATGAAAAAAGAATTGAAAAGAAATTATTTACCCGCATCCTCTCCTTACTGAAAATTAGGTTCCCTCCCTATTTCCGCACAATGCCTAAAACACCGTGACACCATTTCTCTACTACTTTCAAGTGGGCTAAGCACAGCACAGGGGGAGAGGGAGAGAGGGGGGGAGAGAGAGAGCGAGAGAGAGAGAGAGAGGAGGAAATGAAGCTGCACCACCATCGCCGTCATCTTCACCAAACTAAGCTCCTGTTCACCTCACTCC
This sequence comes from Dillenia turbinata, assembly GCA_037126225.1. Lineage (NCBI taxonomy): Eukaryota > Viridiplantae > Streptophyta > Magnoliopsida > Dilleniales > Dilleniaceae > Dillenia > Dillenia turbinata. Next base: position 14,481,933 of record JBAMMX010000028.1, read on the forward strand.
GCCGCCACTACGCCACCAAATACACAGGCCGAGTAGTCACAGAAACCTCAAACGGCAAAACCCTAAACATCGAGGTTTACAAGCCAACCCTAGCAACCGACATCAAAGGTTACATGCTTCCCCGTCATGAACTAATTTGCAAAATTACCAAAATCCTCAAAACGACGTCATCTTCTTCCTCCGACGACGACCCTTTCGAAACCCTCCTCGACTACCTCCAAACCCTAAACCTTAACCTAACTCCCTCCGAAGCCAGCCTCGTTCTCAAATCCCTTCCCTCCCCAACTATTGCCCTCAAATTCTTCCGCTTTTGCCCTTCCTCTATCCCCAATTTCCGCCACGACTCCTTCACTTACAATCGCCTTCTCTTAATCATCTCCAAGCCCTCGAATTCGATCTCTGATGAGGATCGGATTGATTGCATTCGTGGAATTGTGGATGAGATGGAAAGGGGTGGAGTCAAGGGAAGTATTTCCACGGTGAATATATTGATTGGGTGTCTGGGAAGTGGAAGTGATCTGGATAGGTGTTTAGGGCTTGTGAAGAAATGGGGCTTGCGGATGAATTGCTATACCTATAAATGTCTGCTTCAGGCGCATTTGAGGGGTCGTGATTCGAGCAAAGGGTATGATGTTTATCGCGGGATGAGAAGACGTGGGTATAAATTGGATGTTTTTGGGTATAATATGCTCATTGATGCGCTTGCCAAGGATGACAAGGTTTGAGCATTTTTAGAGCTAGATGTGCTGCTTTGCCTTCAATTTGTGCTTGTTGAAATTTATTCTATGATTAGACGCAATTTGTTGTGCATGAGTAGTTCTGAGATGGGCCTGTGAAGTTTATGGGGAGATGAGAAACCACACCCCCCCCCCCCAAAAAAAAATGGATGTTTTAGTGTATAATATGCGATGTGTTTCCCAATTATGAGTAGGTTTGAACTCGTCTTCTTAGTGTGTTGTTGAAAATTTAGGACTGAAATTTGAAGAATGTGGATTATGTGAACGGGCCTTTTATATTACTAGGTTGTTGAACCGATATGTAGGAACCAGAAGCATAGGAAACCAGCTTTGACATATGGAGCTGCTACGTGATCTTAAATTTGTATTTGTTGAAATTAATTTGCAAAATGGATGCAATATGTTATTTACGCTTAAAGGATTATGAAGTTTATGCAGAGAAAAGGAGGCATGAATATGAGTTGGATGTTGTGTATAATATGCTTATCAATGTTTTCTTCTACGATGAAAGGATTTGATTTCTCTGTTTATTTAACATCTTGAAAATTTGAGACTGAGGGTGAGGAATATATTTCCACATTGTTTTCATTTTCATTTTTTATCTTCTAAAATTTATTGTATAAAGTGAATGCAATTTGTTGTATAACAGTTGTTCTGAAATGGGATTTGTATTGCTTCTTCATGTCGAAGATAATTGTTTGTTATTAAAAAGCTGATTATAGGTTTGCGAGTAGACCATAAGAAAATAGGCAGATGGACCCGGGTAGTTTTTTAATATTTGAATTAGTCCCTCATTCACCTGGTAGGTGTCTTTAATAGATACAAATTGCATGAAGTTGGAACTCTTTAATGTAATTTTAGAATGTGGATAGTTATGTGATTATGCAAGTTGTGATATTATGAGGGATATAGTTGCTTAGCCTGATATGATATAGAATTTTCCCTTTTTGTACGGTTCAATGGGTTTAAAGTTTGTTACACACAAGCTTGAGCTTTTTGAATGAGAGTAATCTTGTAAACCCAAAGCACATGATAGAGAGAAGAGCTCAAGCTAATAAATCTGTATAAATTCTTTGTATGCCATTGTTGAAATGCAACATAGGGCTGGATTTATTTATTGTTATTATTTCTTTATTTATTTTGCAAACTAATGATTGCATTTGTGAAGCCGAATTTGGTCTTTTGGGGATGGAGATGGAACTTATGAACACCTTGTTAGTTAATCTGAGTCATCTGATCGCTTCTTCCATTACTCCTTTGTGAGAGATATATACATCATACTATTCTCCCCTTTCTTCTCTCTTTCTTCATATTTTTTTTTGGGCGGGGATGAGGGGGATCCTCAATCCTTTGGATGGTTGTAAGGACCATGACATCCCAACTCTTGACCTACTTGATCTTATGCATAGGGCATATCCTTTCCACAGATTTTGATGATCTTATCTGCAACTTATGAACTCTCGGTCGATTAATCTCAGTCATCTGAACACTTATACCATTGCTCCTTTGTGAAGGAGATTCATATCATACTATTATTTCTTCTTTTTTTTTTTTGGTGTCCTCTCTCTCTCTCTCTCGCGGCCATGAGGGGGATCATAATCCTTTTGATGGTTGTAAGGACCATGACTTCCCAACTCTTGACTTATTTAAGTTTCTGCATATAGCATTTCCATTCCACAGATTTTGATGATCTTATTTGCAGCTCTATGCAGGTTAGTGAAGCTTACAAGGTCTTTGAAGAAATGAAACGAAAGCATTGTGAGCCTGATCAGTATACATACACAATTTTGATCAGGATGAGCGGAAAGATTGGAGCTGATCAGTCACTGTCACTTTTCCAGGAGATGTTAACAAAGGGTGTTTCTCCAAATTTAATGGCTTATAATACCATGATCCAAGCACTTGCTAAGAGCCGGATGGTCGAAAAGGCAATTTTTCTCTTCTCTAAGATGATAGAAAACAACTGCAAACCCAATGAGTTCACATATAGTGTCATGCTGAATCTACTGGCTGCTGAAGGACAGCTTGGGAGATTAGAAGAGGTGGTGGAAGTATCAAAGAAATACATAACTCGATCTATTTATGCATATCTTGTTGGGACATTGAACAAACTAGGCCATGCAGGTGAGGCTCACCGGCTTTTTTGCAACATGTGGAACTTCCATGACAAGGGAGATAGGGATGCTTATGTGTCCATGTTGGATAGTCTCTGCAGAGCAAGCAAAACAGCAGAGGCATTAGATTTGTTGAGTAAGATTCATGAAAAGGGGATAAGCAGTGACACCATTGCTTATAATACAGTATTGTCTTCTCTTGGCAAGTTGAAGCAAATTTCCCATCTTCATGATCTGTATCAAAAAATGAAAGAAGAAGGCCCTTTACCAGATATATTTACCTACAATATACTTATTTCCAGCTTTGGCAGGGTTGGTAGAGTTGATGAGGCAGTGAAAGTTTTTGAAGAACTTGAGAGCAGTGACTGTAAACCCGATATTATTTCTTACAACTCTCTGATCAACTGCCTGGGGAAGAATGGTGATATTGATGAAGCTCACATGAGGTTCAAAGAAATGAAAGAAATAGGATTAACTCCGGATGTTGTTACATACAGCACCCTGATCGAGTGTTTTGGCAAGACAAACAAGGTTGAGATGGCTTGCAGGCTGTTTGATGAGATGCTTGCTGAAGGCTGCTTCCCTAACATTGTAACATACAATATCTTACTTGATTGTCTGGAGAAGTGTGGAAAAACAGCTGAAGCAGTGGACCTTTATGCAAAACTCAAGCAACAGGGTTTAACACCGGATTCAATCACCTATGCAATTCTGGAGCGCTTGCAAAGTGGTTCACAAAGGTCATTCAGAACCCGCAAGCAAAGTCCCATTACAGGTTGGGTAGTTAGCCCTTTGGGGTGATGGAAACTGCTCTGAATTGGGCCTTGACTAATTGCCTCCCTTTTGTCGGCAACAGCAAACCAAAAAAAAAAAAAAAAAAAAATCCACAAGTTTGGAGTGAAATTATTGTTCTAATATTTATTTTAGCAAAAAAAAATTATGAGAGTTAAAAAATCAATTTGTTTCAATTACTATTGAATTCCCATGTTTTAGAGTTTTTTTTTTTTTAATATAAAACACCGATATCCTGATTGGATTGAAATACGACCGAGAAAAAATGGTGCATGGATGATTTTATCATAATATCAAAAATAAATTTAAATTATAATATATTAATAATTTAATAATTTAATATATTTAATCATAAATATTTATCACAATCGGATATACCAAACTAGTTGATTCTAATGATGTATCATGCTCTACTCCATTAATAATTAATTATTAGCATTCAATCATCAAAATTATGTGTAAAAATATAAAAATCATTTTAATTCTAAATGATGTTTTTGTATTAATAAATTTATAGCAAGATGTATGTTGCCATGGCACATGGTACCAATACATCAAATTAATAATTTGAATAATAGATTATGATACTATAAATCATAATTTATTATAGATAATCATTTATAATTTCTTATAAAATTGAATGGGAGAGACAAAACCCTAATTGTATAATTAAAAGATTCTTTACCCAAAACCAGAATGGTTCTAACTTTAATAAGGTTGAGGCGCAGTGCCCTTGTTTTGCTTTTCCCTAGAATAAATACAAATATTGCAAAATCCCAATTCCTAGAACCCAATTTGACATCCCCCCCCCCTCTCTCTCTCAAAAAATCCAATGACATAACCTGCTCTGCCCTCAGCATTTGATTTCAATATCCACACTTCTCCGGCAACTATCACCAACCCCACCATCGACGCCCTCTGCCTGCGTACCGCATCCCACCTTCTTCCCTTTTTCTTTCATCACTGTGAGACTCTCTCTCTCTCTATCTCTCTAGAATCGGAATAGAAGATCTGTGAATGTGTATCGTTTAGGTCTAGGGATGCATGATAGTGAGAACATGTCTCATTCCCAGACTCCCCCTCTATTTTCGCCTCTACCCTTTCCGCCCACCCAAGTTTTTGGTCTTATTTCAGTTCCTGTTTTAAGTGAAGTGGTGGGACCCAAAAAAAAAAAAAAGGAAAAAGACCGGTTCAATCCGGTTTCCGGTCCAATCGAGTTTTGATTGATTTTTTTAAAATTTAATTATGTTAAAAAATATTTTTGATCCGATTCTCAATTGAACTGGTCGGATCGATAGCTTTGATCTGGATTTTAAAACATTGATATCAGGTAATGATGTTGAACCGATTACATTTAGTTTGAGGTTCGAGTCAAATTGGACTCTGACTGAACCATCACTATTTTTCTTTTGTTTAATTTTTTATTCTCTCAACTCTGATATTTCACTCCTGTCTTTTATCTCTATTTCCCAACTTTTTGCAGTGTCATGGAAATCAGTAATGTATGATAAAGTAATTTTGGTTATGAGATATAACTCAATTGATATCGTCTCGCTCGTAAAGTCTCTGAGTTGAATCTCCTTCTGTACAGAAAATAATAATAATAATAATAAAGTTGTTTGGACTTAATATTAAAAACAAGATTTTGGAATCTACATACATCTATCTGCATCTGGATCTCACCATGGGCCAGTGGCGCCCAGCCTAAATTGACTTGGGCCTTAATCTTTCCTATTTTCGGGCCTGGCCGGACTGGGCTGATGGACCTTGTTTGTCCGTTCTCAAATCTACCAGGATTCGCCTTTTCAAAATTATGTGGGCCGAGCTCCGGCGAGAAGAAAAGGAAAAATGTAAACAAACAGATCGCAGTTTCCGGTGATATATAATCTCAATTACTTCGAAATCGACTTGGTAAATGTTTTTTCTGCGTAGTTAACGTACGTATAACTCTTGCTTGTTCTTTAGAAATTCTGTCCCCTTTTTCTTTTGGTTTAATTACTTATGGATTGGTATCCATCTGATGCGTCGGCGGTTGTTTGATGCTGTCTGACTCGCAAGTGTTCGTTAAAATGTCTCACCCAAAGAGAAAAAGAAGAAGTTGAACTTGTTGTGTACGAACATGTTATGGTTGGTAAAAGAGCTTGCAATGGCAACCAAAGACAAGCAAGAGTGAATTTGCAGTGTTTTGTTGTTTGCATCATCATCATTATTATTACATGTGCCCAAAGTTACTATTGTCGTATATATAAAATTGGTTGATAAATCAAGGGCTATAGTTTTGCTTCTCAGATGGCATTTAGAGGGCGGGGAAGAGGACGTGGCTTCGGCCGTGGTCGTGGTTTTACTTTTGCTAAGGAAGAGCCTTTTATCATTTTTCCGGTGAGTATACTACACTTTCTTTGTTCTTTTTAACCTCTCAAAGTTGCCGCTGATGGTACTATTTCTTTTGTTGAGAGCACATAATGTTATTACCCGATGATACGATGTTATTCCTATTTATGAAAAGAAGTAATTGGTTAGCATTTGAGTTGCAGTCAGGGTGTAGTACTCAGAGTGTGTCTGAGATGCTTTCTTCAGTTCTTATGTTTATGTTGGCTTCTGGAAGTATGAAAAATGTTACTGGATTAGCATCTATATTTTGAAGTGTTGAATAGTTCTAAGCCTTTTTTGGTTGTCCTTTAAAGATGTAAACCCCCTTAGCAATCATTTTTCTTACTTTCACCTAAGTGGGTTCTAATAGGATGCTACCCATGCAACAAACCATTTGCTGCTATATATAATTGTGCCTCGTGATTGTTGAAATATTCTGGATGGATCATAACCTTTGTTTTTTCTTGCATTCTTTAAACCATTTACTTTGATACTTCTTCATTTGTTGCAACCTCCGTCATTTTCAGGACATTACCTTACCGGATATAAAAAATGTTGAGGAGGACAAGGCTTTGGTCATTTGGAATTCAAGGTTGCAAAGTTTTTGGAAGTCATCTCTCTATTATCTTGAAGAGACTACATCAACAAGTAAGCATAGCTTGAAGTTGAAGATTCTCTTGAAAGTTTCGATTCAAAGTACAACTGACAAATTTGCTGTGTTCACAACATTGCATTTTTCATATAAGATATTTATTGCTTGTGCTAGCCTTCGTCGTGGGTTATATGCCTACCACGATTAGAACAACAGAGTCAACCCAAAGCACATGTGAAGGACAATGTATATCTGACTGCAACTATATATGAAGTCTGTAAGGTTTATAGAATTTTTCCTTCAGTTGTCAGAGTTGAATGAAGGGGGAGAAAACTAGCAACTAGGCTTCTTTTTTTCTTTTGCAATTTGGTTAGGAAAAAAGCAGAAGAACAACTTGTGTATTGTGGAATTGTACGTATCCTAGGAGAAAGGAACAGCTATATAGAAACTGTTGTGCTCAAATGATGGTACATGTTCCACAAGTGAAAACTATGGTCCAAAATATGTTTATAGTTTGGGTATTAATAATGAGAATTCTTGCATTGTAGAATAAGGAAGAGATAAAAAAGGAATAAATGGCATAAGCACAGACACATGAGAAGGTGTATAGCTTGCCAAAATCAAGATGAAACAGATGGCTGGGTACACATATAGCAGTGATGGAGTAGAATATTTTGGTTCTAAACTCTTCTATTGATACAAATGATCTTATGTGGTCCTTATAAGATAAATAGATTATAGTATTGCTGTTCTCCATCTTGTGTGGAGTTTTATATGAGTAATTTCTTCCTTCTCCATCTTCCATTTTTTGTTTTCCAAAATCAGGCATAGACACATGATTTTCGTTTTCCGTTGTCTTATTAAATTACAACCTGTCTTGTGCATTCGCTTGGTCTGCAGGCCTAATTCTTTTAAAATTGCTAGCTGCAAGCATCTGGACTACAAGTTGCTTTCTTCTTGAAAACTTGATTGCTATCACTGATAGATGAAGGAGATGATAAGACAATTTCTGTGCTTTTCAACAACAATGAGAATCCGAGCACAGTTTTCTTATTTATTTGGCAAGCTCAAAAACACCATATTCTTATGATACCTTATTACATATTCGAGAAAGCAAATATTTTGGACACTTGAAAAAGCAATAATGTGGAACCACTGTGCTACTTATTTGCTCATGGTATGGTTGCACTTAAGTGAATTCTTGATGTGATTAGATTTATATGACTGTTCAGAAACACTATTATCTGAAGCATACAGTTATGGGACCTTATTTATCTACTTAGAAGATCACCCTGTGCGGTACCTAAGTTGAAGTTATTTCCTTAGTTCTATGATGCATGGCATTTGAAATGCCTAAAAAAATAGAAAACTGGAACAAGTTAGGAGAAGTCAAGGAGTTTATTGTTTAGCAATGACCATTTATGTTGAAAACTGGACTTTTAAGAAAGGAGAGCCAATCACAATCAGGATTATGTAGGACATCTTCCACACCTCATGGAAAACTGGACTTGCTATTTCTTGCAGTGATGTCATGGGGTTCTGCTTCTGTTGTATTTTAAAATAGTTAGATCTTATTTCTCCAACGATTGAATTTTATTACTTTGTGTTGTTCCAGAAAATGAAAGTGCTGATATAGAAAGGTACTCCGACAGAGTAAAGCCGAAGACCAGATCTAGAAGGGATCCTCTTTCTGATATCTTGAAGCTGACTCCTGACCAGTTTCCCTTTGAATTGATTAAAGGTATGCAGTCTAAAGATTTTCTAATTTTGCACAGGTGGATGACTGCAACTGATACTTAGTACACTTGATTTGAAACTTTAATGGTGATAATGAACCACAGGTTCTAAAATAGGGCAGCATAGGAAAGTGCGATGGAATCCTCAGTCAGGTTTGCTTGCTCATTCTTTTTTACTTCTCCTCGGGTCCAATGTGCACTAATCCTAGAAGTTGTTGCTCCCTTCTTTCTCCCTCCCTCCCCCCTCCCCCCATTTAGGAGCTTGTTTTGATTGAATTTATTAAATTCTACGGTTTGTGTTTAAAATTGACTTATAATGCAATATAATTGTCTGGACCTAACATTTTGCTATATTCAGAGGCCAAAGAAGCATGTGCTTGCTCATAGATAAGTCATGTCAAGTAGATCTTGTTAACATTGTGCTTACAAGAATTCATTTGCAAGGGAACTCTATAACTTGCAACTTTAAGATATTTAAAATTAGATAAAGACATCTTGAGCTATCATAGTCGTTTTTACAAGATTTTGTTATGGTGTTGTCATAATGATGCTTTGCTTTTGCTGTTTAAATAATATTCTTAATTTCCCTAGGAATGTCCTACCTCCTAAGTCACAAAGTTGCACTCTCATTTTCTAGCACATTCAAAGATTTTATTGTTAGAAGTTGTTGTATGCTGGGTTGTTATATTGAGCTGATTAAAATGATTATGTGGCAGATGCACAGAAGCTGGATGTTACCTTTGACAAATTTCAGAAAAGGGATGAGGTAAAAGTTCTGTTTTCCAATGTTGTAAATACTATAGTAAATCATATTTTAAGTGTAAGAGTTCATCGTGTCCCATGCAAGTTGGAATCCATAAACTTAACAATGCCCCCATAGTAGTCTCATTTCTTCCGCCAACACCCCCCAACCCCAAAGAAAGAAAGAAAAATGCCAAAGACAATGCTGAGAAGATAGCGCTTTTTAAATTTTCTTTTTTGTGGGGGAGGGGGGTTTGTGGTTCATAAATTTATTTATTTATTTTTTTGATTTTTCTTTTCTTCCTGCCCTGAATTCCAAGTTGATTGCAATGATCACTAATTTTATCAAATGTCTGGGGCCAATAGAAGGAAGGAATGGGGCAAGGCGAAGATGAGGATGAAGAGGAAAATGAAGAAATAGAAGAGGCAGAAGAAGAATTTAGTGATGATGGCGATTACAATCAGGTACTCCCAAACAACTCTTGCTTTCCAAAACTAATAACAAGATCTTCCATGCTGTCTGTCATTTTGCTGCTTGTTATGTGATTGTTCTCTTAATATGAAAATTTAAGTAGTGAATTGGACCTTCTGTCGAGTGAAAATGTTTATCACTTACGCTTAGTTTGGGAGTTTAGGGAAGAAAAGAAAGGAAAGGAAAGAAAAGAAAAGAAAAGAGATGATGAGATTTTCTTTCCACTCTATTTGGGAGTTTTAGGAAGGAAAGAAAATGATATGAGATTTATTTGGAATTAAAAATTTTTCTATCATTTTTTTTAAGGGTAAATTTGGTATATTGGTGAGACAACTTTTCTTTTTCCCTCCTTTTCTCTCATTTTCTTCCCACTTTTGGGAAGAAAATTTTTGTTATTAAAATTCTTCTCCTTTCTCTCCATTTCTCTCCTTCTAAAACTCTCAAAGGAAGATCATTCCTTTTCCCTTCTTTTCTCCCCATCCAAACTAAGTGTTAATAAAGTTAGCTACATCTATTGCGGTTGGATTGTGTTAGATTAAGATCTCAAAGCACTGGAATGAGATACTGATGTCAACACTGAAAAACCCATTCATTTAGATAATTAAATTTGTGAAAGCAAGCTAAATCTCCATTCTGATGCTTGATTACAACAACAACAAACTGAGCTTTAATCCCAACAATTTGGGGTCAGCATTCTGATGCTTGATTACTTGAAATTTTTCTCAATGGTTCTGTAGATAACAATTCTATGCACGATCTGGCTTCTTATCAAGATTGGAATAGTCCTGTATTTGTGACTGAAGGCCTGGAAGGCATAATGGCAGCTAATATGTTCTTAGATGTGGTTGAGAAGCAGAAAGCCCATAAGATCTGTATGGGCACAATATGAAGGACATGGGGCGCAAGAAAGTAAAGATAATTTTTTAGCAGATTGCACATGTCTACCATGTATGCACATTGTGATACACACACTTGCACCAGCGTATAACTTGGTATGGTGTCTGCAAGACTTCATCTGCTGTTATCTTGGTTAGGATTCTGTTTGTCTGTGACAAAGACATCAAATTAAAGGGGTTCTACTTCAAATGAGAATTTTCACTAGGATGAACTCTTTTCCCTTATGCTTATCTCTAACTTTGTCTCTGATTTCCATGAAGAAAAGGGTGTATGGGATCACACCTCATGTAGAAAACAATTATAATCCCTTTTTTTTTTCTTTTGGCAGAATGTTGATTTCGATGATGATGAAGATGATTTCAACATGGATAATGAAATTGACCGTGATGGTATGCCCTTTTCCCACAAACTCTTTTTTTTTTTGGTGGCTCTGCGCATTTTTAGTCTTGCTTGTGCTTGATACATCCTTTTAATATTGCAGAGGAAGCTATTTATTAGCTAATGTGAAGAGGAGCATCTGCTGAACAGTTGTAAAAGATTAGGTAAATTTATAAATGATGTTGAAACATTGATATTTATTGTTGTACTGGTGGGCATTGTCCCAGTTCGTTTGCTTGTTAGGTATAGTTTTACTAATCAGAAGATTTAGCATGTAGTGACTAATAAAATTACACAGATAGTCAGGTTTTGGATTATATTTAAAGTTGATTCATTATAGAAATTGGCTCTGGGCCTGGATTTAGCTCTGAACAAGGTTAAGAATCCTGATCAAAATTCTGACATTATTGATGAGTTAGGACCGTTTGCAACCCTAGTAAAAGGTAACCCCCCCCCCCAAAAAAAAAAAAACCCTATGCTCAAATAGGAATTGCTTCGGCCAGTACCCTCCCTCGTTGGGCTTAAGTGTTTGTAGAAATTTATTTGATTTTAATGATCCAACGATTATAAACTCATAAACTCCGTAAGTATCGATATCTATAAAAATCGTGGAATCATCCAAATATTTCAACATCATTAAAAAAAAAAAATTCAATCAACATTATTTGATTTCTATGGGTTAATAGGATCGAGTACCATCATAGGGTTTGATTTCTATAATTATCGATACTGTCTACTAAAAAAATTTTGACATATTGATTTTATCTTGCATGAATTAACTATACCAAATTCAAATATAATATAGCATAAATACAAACATAAAACTGATTTCCATCAATATGAACTGCAGTTTTAGACTGCCATTGAACTTCTTCCCTAGGTTGAGGGCACTACCATGTTTGTCATGAATACTGTAGAGAAACCCATTAGTGGTTTCATCACTCAATTATATGCTGCGTTGTCTATCATCAAACTTATTACCAACACAGTCCAGTGGCAAGGGCAATAGATTCCCTTAAATGGGAATGATAGTTGATTCGAGTTGGTTTAGTTGAAAATAATAAATTGATTCTTAGATATCCGTCGGTCAAGGGAAAAACATCTAACTTATTAGCCTGCCAAAAAGAAAAGTACTGTTTTCTTAGTCTACAGTCATGCCCACTTCAGGCCTTTGTACCGGCCCTTTTTTTGTTAATATGGAATCATCTCCACCGATCAGTGTTTGAATCCATACTTTGATTAATTCGATTTCAATAATTATTACTCTTTTCGAGAAAGAGTTTTCTTAACATAGTTTTCTTCATTTTTAAGTTTTAAACTTGAATCAAACTTGAATCCTTGATTACAAGATCCAACACCCTTCTCACAAGTACGATGCTTTTGTAACGTCTTCATTGCTGAGTCGAAACTTGAATCCATTTTAAAAGGGGAAAAAAGGAAAAAGGCCCAAATCAGGAAATCGTTATTCTTTTTTTTTGGGTTAAGAAAGGAGCAAGCAAACGGGAAGCACAATAACTAGAAAAGGACCCGCTTCATTATGGGGAAGGAAACTCCACTAGCATCAGCCTTCAACATGCTTCTGACAGCAACCGGAGGATTAACCTCTTCATGAACCCCAACAGCCCCACCCTTACCTAGATTCGCCAGCTTGTAAGCACACATATTGGCCTCTCTGAAAATGTGGTTGATCTTGTTGACTCCAAGATCCTTCAGCAGGTTCTTGCATTCACTGATTACATTCCTCCAAGGATGATTAATTCCCACACCTTTATTAACTACAGCCACAAAAGCTAGAGAATCACTTTTGATAATCAAGTTGCCGAACATTTTCCTCTTAGCTATCAGCAACCCTTCCTCAAGGCCCAAAGCTCAACTGTATCACCATCTGTGCTCCCCACATTCATCTGGAAACCATGTAACCAATTTCCTCTGTTGTCTCCGAATAGGCCACCTGCACCCGCCCTTCTATTGGTTAGACTCGCAGCTCCATCAAAGTTGAGTTTGACCGTGCTAGGATCAGGACGGGCCCAGCTTATCCATTGAACTCTCCCCCTGGTGGACTCCTTGACTTTGCTTTGGAAGCATGACTCAGCTAAGCTCCTGATTCTGTTTACAGCAAACCCTGCAGGCTCTCTCTTGTTCTAATACATAATATTGCATCTAGACTTCCATATTATCCAAAGATCTAACATGAACCTTATACCGTCCACTTCTTTCTGACCTTTTGCCTCATCACAGCAACCCTCTTTGAGCCATGCGTACAAGCTTTCGTTCCAGAAATTCTCCTCTTCTCTGATCCTCTGCTTCAGGTTGATCCAAATTTCCTTAGCATGATTGCAGTCTTGCAGAACATGGCCAATCGTTTCATTATGCCACAAGAATATTTTGATTCGTTCTGGACATCTCTTTTTCCAGATCCATTTTACATTTATGTTGTTGTTCCCTTCATTGTCTAGCCCTTTTTTCTGAAGCCAGTAAGCTGAGGCACAAGTAAAGTCTCCTGCTGGGCTCTCCTTCCAGAACACTGCATCTTCAGAATTCCTACTCCTAAAGGTAATGGCAGCCCTGATTTCTTCAATTGTGTCGCTAGGGAGCAGAGGGGACAAAACCTCAATTCGCCACTTGCCCTCATCGTCCAGAACATCTCTAATCAGTAGAGAAGGATCGCAAAGGTCCTGGGGAATAAAGGCTTTGCGCATGAGAGCTTCTTTTCCCAACCATTTGTCAAACCAGAACTTGATGCTCCTCCCATCACCAATTCTCCATTTGAGCCCCTGATTCAAACAGTCACGACTATTACAAATGCCTCTCCAGACCGCAGATGAATTGCCCCTCTTATTATGCTCCAAGAGACCTTTACCTTTAAGGTATTTACTTCTCAAGATTCTACACCACAAAGCCGAATCATTTTTCATAACCTTCCATCCCAATTTGGCCATAGAAGCCACATTGCACTCCCTCATGCTCCTGATGCCCAGGCCCCCTTCGTCTTTAGAGCCACATACACTCTTCCAATTGACAAGGTGGATTTTCCTCCTCTCTTCACTACTCCGCCAGAGAAAGTCCCGGTTCAGTTTGTCCAACCTCTTACACATACTCTCTGAAAACCAAGCAGTCTGCATTGAGTAAAAAGGAATGGTCGCAGTTATTGATTGGATTAGCGTTTTCCTTCCCGCCATGCTCAGGAGTTTACCCTTCCATCCACTAAGCTTGGACTGGACCCTTTCAAAGACCTAATGATAGAAATCCTTTCCCACCCTACCATGAATAACCGGAACTCCCAAGTACTTGCCTAAATCATCCATGAGAGAGAACTTGCTACACGCCGAAAGAGAGGACTTGAGGTATCTAGGAGCTTTGGGAGATATCCATATCTTGGACTTCTCTAGATTTATTTGCAGCCTGCTTTCTTCTAAAAACTCCTTGAGGCAACTAAGAATAGCACTCAAATTGAGGTGCTCAGCTTCGGTGAAGAGGACCAGGTCATCAGCAAAGAACAGATGAGATATGTTGGGGCCCCTCCTAGAGCATTTCAAAGGTCTCCAAGCGAATTTATCTACATTTTCCTTGATCATACACGAAAGCCTTTCCACCACCAGGATAAATAGGTATGGAGATAGAGGGTCTCCTTGTCTTAGCCCCTGAGAGGGTAGAGTCTCCCCATTCTATAAGATCGTATCACCACTTGAAACCATGAACAAAATTAACTTCACTACAATTAGAGGGAGGTTAATTTCGAGTAAAGCCTTGGCTAAGAATTCCCAGTTAACGTTGTCGTACGTCTTCTTAAGGTAAATTTTGATAACCATTGAGTATATGGAGCTCTTAGAACTGCAGATGGAGTGAACGACTTCCTGGAGCACCACAATGTTGTCTAAAGTGTCCCTCCCAGGTAGAAAACTATTCTGGTGATTTCCAATTAAGTTTTGCAAAATAGGTCTGAGTCTTGCCACCAAGCATTTGTTTAGGACCTTAAATGAGGTGTTCAATAAGCTTATAGGTCTGAAATCTGAGATGCTTTCAGGCTTGTTGGACTTAGGAATAAGGACCAAAAGAGCTCTAGCTATATCGGGGCAGAAAAAACCATCCTTCATAACCCTATTAACGAAGTTACATAGATTCTTTTTCACGGTAAGCCAGAACTTTTGATAAAATACTGGTTGAATGCCATCTGGACTTGGGGCTTTTTGGTTCTTCATAGAGGCCACCGCTAATCTAACTTCCTCTTCATCGAAAGGATTACATAACCTGTCCTGATCAGCATTACTAATCCTTGCCCGCCTATATTTGAATCTCTTGCTCGGCTCCAAAACCTTTTTCCCCGCAAAGAGATCAATAAAATAGTGTCGTGCGTGCTCTTTCAGCTCCTCTTGATCAGAAGACCACACACCATTGATTTTCAGAGCAGTGATGCGATTATTACTTCTTCTGATCTTTGTTGTAGCATTAAAAAAACTAGTGAAAAAAACTAGTGTTCCTGGGATTTTTGAAGCCAGAGAGTTTCTTCTTGATCAAGCACACTATGATACTCCTGAAGAAGATTCAGCTCCAATGATTGGAGATGAGAAGAAGTAGTATATTTAGGAGATCTTTGAATACCCTTAATCTAGCTTCCAACACCTTCTTCCTGCAAAAAAAATGTTGCCAAAAATCGTCCTGTTCCAAATTTTGACTTCTTCCACGGTACTTGCAATGGCTTTCTCTAGATGACCCTCAGCACTTTGCAAAGCCTTCTCAAAAACCTCATTGAAGTTGGAGTGGGAGAGCCAAACTGCTTCATATCTAAAAGGTCTGTTAACTTTGTTTGGGGAATGAAATTAGCAAGAATTCCAGCTGATGGGACAATGGCCCCCATGAGTCCTGATTAAATTGAACACTTTCATCTTCGGAAAATATAATTTAGCTTCTAGATTACACCAATGAAGCACTAGGCCACCAATGGTTTGTTGATGTGGTGGGAAGAGTACCTTGTTTTTTAACCAAGAGTTTAAGTTCGAGTCTCGGGTAAAAAAAAAAATTATTGGGAAACCTCCTCCAAATAATAGGTGAGACAGAAAATCAATCCGAATTAATTGGGATTAAATATCATATATCCGATGATGACAAACCGAAGAACACGGAAAAAACGAGGCACTAGGCCCAATGAGCCCAACTTGCATTTCATTCGGGCCTGCTACCGTAGGTAGGTACCTAATGAGTTATTTTCATCGCAGAGCAAGAAACCCTGATGAGTTATTTCTACTCTAGTCTGGGGTTCGGGTTCTCATCTCACCCTATAAATAATTCGCCTCCCAATACATTTGTTCTCAGCCTCTCTCTCTCTCTCTCTCTCTCTCTATCAACGTATTGCTAATGAAATAATGCGCTGTTGTTGAAAGAGGTCTCTGCAAAATCAATCTTTTCTAGGAAGAGGGGAAGATGGGGAGTTGTTTTTTCATTCTCCCATTGAAATTTTAACAATCATCTTCTCCATCTCTCTCTCTCTCTCTCCATATTATGGCTTTCGGAAAATACTTTTGGATCTAACCCAAAAAAATATTTTTATTTTTAAATGAACAAAAGAAAATTAATTTTTTTTAAAAAAATGGTAGGGAATTATTACCTGTTAAATTGATATATATATATATATTTTTAAATATAAAACTAAAGAATAACATCCTTAAGGGAAAACCTTACTTGCAACATTTTTTTTTTATAAAAAAGATTAGAATTTAATTTAAAATCTTATTTATTACTTAAAATATAATTTAAACTCTTCATAAGTAATTTAGTTTCTATTTAACTTATTTATATTTTTTATATATAAATCAGCTAATTTATTGGATCGACTAAATTGGGTATCATTGATCAGGTCTACTGAGAGAGAGGACCCTACAACTGTCGGAAGTATATTAATTGAGTTTTCGATCAAGTAAAAAAAAAAAAAAAAAAAAAAAAAAAAAAAAATACACCAAGCAAGTTAAAATATTATTTCTTTTTACGTAATTTTGTTAACCCTTTTCTAAATAAGGAGTTGTATTATTTTATGCTTGGCTCCAATCATATCCTTTCACGAAACAGAATAAGGATGGGGATGTTTTCATCCTAAATAGGGGACAGGGTTATGATCTGAATCCATTTTTAAAGTCTTTAGATCCATTGCATGAGAATGACCAATATCATTTTGAGTCCAATGAAATGAAATTGGATAAGGTTGGAAGGTAAGGCCAAGGTTTAGATGGAAAATACAGAAGAGGGCATGTTGCCTAAAAAGTGGCAAACATGGTGACATGTACCTAAGTCAAACCTTATCTTCACTCACCCACTCTTGCATATGCCCTTCTTGGCCTTTCTGGATTTGTGGCTTCAAAGCTTGTGGTGCCACCTGAATTGGGTAAAGTTTTTAATCATCATTTGGTGTATTTATGAGATATCAACATCCAACATTCGGTCTAATAGAATAGATTATTAAATCCTTGAATCAAATTTTAAATTCAAAATTTAGAACTTGATTAGTCGGAGTATGACTCTGACAGTAGATTAAAAAAAAATTCTGACTGATTGAATGAAAAGACAGACATTGAAGGTTAAACTTAGATACTGATCGGTGATAAGTATCTACTTTAAGAAGAAAGGAAAAAAAATCTAGCCAATTGACAAGAGAAACTAGTTCTTTTTTTCAATTTGAGGGGATTCATCTTCCTCAGTATGCAAAACGTGAAACTTTCCATTACTTTTACTTTTTCCCATTTGAAAATGAGGAAAATATTTTGTTTTTGTTTCTTGTTGTGTTCTCCGAAATATTTATTGGGTGTATTTATGAATTAATTTACAATATAAAAAAATTAGTATCTACTTGTTATAGAGAAACTTTATCCCTTTTGATTATAGAAATAATCTACAAAATTACTGAAAACATTTAGTATTGGAGCTCGATTCTAAATATATTTTAATCTGCTTGATTTGGAGATTGAGGAAAAGAAATTGTTGATGAAGATAATGGGAATTACGAAAATTCATGGAGGATGTCAAAATGATTATACATTTGGAAACAACCACCAATGAGTTGCCAAGCTGACTTGAATTGGAAAATGCCAAGGTAGGCGAGACAACTTATGTCGGAAACAATCAATCTCTCTCTCTCTCTCTCCCTCCTCTGTGACATGAAACACTTAATGATACTTTGATCAGTTCGATTCAAATCACGATCATGCTTCTTTTCAAAAAAAATTTCCTTGAAGCAATTTTTTCCATTTCTAACATTCAAAATTAAATTTTAATTAAAAAATCTTGGTCCATTGTTCCCTCTTTCGACTATCAAGATGTATTAAAATATTACTAGTTATTTTGGATATTACCGAGTCGTTGTATCGTAGAACTGTACCTTTTTTGACAATGCCGACAGTTCGATAAATGAAATTTAAAAATCAATGCTTTGGTCCATAAGAAATGACTAGGATATGATGCCCTTCAAACTCTCCAAGCTTCAGAGCTTATCTTTCTCCTCATGGAACACACCAATGGTATGGTCACGTTCAAAGCCATGAGACTAGATAGAATCGAATCTACAGATAAGGCAAGCAACCATATAGATCACCCCAGAAATAAATTAATTATGATCCAAAGTGCATCAAAGTTTGATGCTTATCAATGTCAGATGTTGACATCAGCAATAAATTACACGTGTCACTAGTTCACACCTCTTAAGGATAAAATTTCCATGCCTTATGATAGTGACATGTTATTTCTCCTTGAAGCAATCCACATGATCCACATAAACATGTGTGTATATTTATATGCCTCCTTAGAAAGTTCTGAAACTCCATGGTTGTTTTCATTCAAGATCATAGAGAGCTTCGAACCACCAACAAAATCAAGGCTGCTTCTTCTTTGGTATTATCATCAAAGATGGGCGAAGGTGAAAGACAAATTGTTCAAGGTGGATGCATGATGTCTCCAAGAAATAAAGCTTTTATACAAGAAGATGAAGATCCATGGCTGGACATGGAAGCTCATGGAGATAGTATTGGAAGTACATCAATCTCTCTTGAAGATTCAAGCTCTTCTTCTATTGGATCATCCTCTTCGTTGGACTTGTTAGAGGATGCATCTTTTTCTTCACCAACTTCTACCTCATCACCATCTTTATCAGTTTCTGATGACCCTCAGTTTGATTTATCAGATCTCATGGATCAACTACCCATCAAGTAAGTTCCAACAAAAGCTAACCTATATAGATACCAAATGTAGTAGAATTAAGTCACAAGTTTTTGGCATAGTGATAATGGGGATTTTCTTGTGTGTTTTTGCAGGAGAGGACTCTCAAAATTCTACAAAGGAAAATCACAATCATTCACATCTCTATCCAAGGTGAGCAGCATAGAAGATCTTGCCAAAAAAGAGAATCCTTATAACAGAAGAATGAAGGCATGTAAAAGCTATGGATATGGACTAAACACACACAGATTACATACTCCAAAAGCTTCTATATCTAAGAAGTCCTCAAGGGGTTTGATCTCTTCTTCCTCTTTTATAAGTAGAAAAAATAGTTTTTTAGGAAGTTGTAGGCCGCCTTCAATTCCCACTCAACAAAAGAACTGTTGACATGTAAAAAATCCTTTCTTTTTTTTTTTCTTTGAAAAGGCAGATGTCACAAAGGTTGATGAGAATATGATACTTCTGAATAAAGTTTCACAGCTTAGGATGTTCTTGATGGCATAAACTGTCATCTCAAATACTATGTAATTCTAAAGGTAAGACTTGTATTGATAATGATTAACAAGTCATGGTCAATCCTTCATCAGTTCTGTGCATCAAGATTAAACTTTCATAATTAGACACCTGGATCAGTAACAGCAATCAGTCAGTATCTACTAGGCACAAGGCAGCAACTTCATGTTGATTGTTGGAACCAAGACTTGGACATGGTAGAATTTTAGGCATGGAACATAATAAGGGAACAACCGTGGTTTTGACTTTACCAAAAAAGAAAACCCATGATTTTGAAGCTAAATTCTGTGGAGCTCTTTCCCAATTGCAATCACAGATCACAGATTCCTTATCTAGGTTAATAAATTATTGGTTTGCAGAAAAACAAGATACTAGTGTACTCCTTTACCCACAAGAGCGCTTGATTGTGGGTAATAATGATTGTGAAACTTAGAACCAAATTAATTGTGTTTCTTTAGACATCATATTTCCAAGAAAATCATTGAAAAAAACCCCTTTGAATTTGAAGCATATGGAGCATACACACAAAAGCATTTCTTTTCAAAGTAGGATGCCCACGTGTCTCTAGGGATGATACCTAAAACCTGTGATCTAATTCCACTTGTGCAACAGGGTATTCTGGTTTGTGGGCGGGAGGTATCATTGATCATAGAACTGTAAAGTCATCATATTGCGTGGCTCAATGGCTTCAAAGAAAAAGACCCAAAAAAGAAAGAAAATGGACCAAATCATCTTTACAGAATAAACCTTCGTTATATGAGCTAAACTATCTCCGCATGACCTTCTAGTCATTAGCAATTTGGAAGAAGATATGGAAAGAAAGCATATAGAGATGGTGTCAAAAAGAAACCAGTATAGAAGCAAGGAAGTAAAGAGAATGAACGAGACATGATAATCCAACAACTTCTAGAAAGAAGTAAGAAGCAGTCACCAACTAATTTATTCAGGTTAAGAATTGAATAAGCAAAAGATAATTCCTACTAGTACTGATAGAATCAATACTACTACCTGCAGTCAGCTATCAACCAGACACATGTTATCATAGCATTGTACAGAGCCGCTGGATGAAACAAGTGAAGCTGTTCCAGACTTGTGCAGGTTCAGATAAGATCCCTGAGATGGTTTAGGGAGACTGAGCATAGCTCCGGATACGGTTTGACCTCCTTACTGGAGTTATGACCGCCTTTTTTGCTTCTCCATTTGATCCCTCCTGTTTCAAGGCAAAATCAGCAACAGTCAGATGATTTAAGCACATGCATCAGGCTATTTACCAAGTCTTACCTACTTGTCTCGTTCATAAAGATTTACTGTTTACCAATAACAAATTGATTCCTGAAAACTTTTATTTAATGTATAAAAACTGCATTTGCTACATAATTGCACTTTATGATAACAAATGCATAGAAAATAAAAAAGCTAGGTATTATTCACGGTCGAGATGTCAACTGATCATAGAGGACATTTCTAACCATTATTTTTCATGTGCTAATGAAATCTTTATTGAAAAGTATTGTCATGATAAATAACCTTTCGCACAATAATTGTGCATCGTCATGATAAATAACCAATGTCAGTCAGCACTATATAATATAACTGCAAGAGCTCAACACTCTCAAGGCATCATAGAAAACTATAGACTAGCACAAGACCACGTTATGTAATTATAATAAACATTATAAAGCCAATAACGTTTTGAAACCACAATAGGATTTGTCACGTACCCTTCTCATTACAATCTCCTCTTGAGATGAAAAGCTCCCATATCAAGGTGAAGAGGTGGTAGACATGGGTGACAGACGTGGTGTGTAAAACTAGTGAGTGGTGGAGTCTTTCTCAGTGACCTCCTCTCTTCAGAAACATAATGCTTGCTCTCTTCTCTTTCCACCATCTGACGGAAAGTACTTCTGACTTCTCCAACTACATATACTCTCCCAGCAGATTCACGGTTGGTGGTAGAATCCTATTGGATTTCATTTGGAGACACCTCAGATACGTGCTTCAAAGGAAATACTTGTCAGGATGATCTTGATTGGCTTCATTTACTGAAATCCTTGATGAATGTGGCTTACCCATGGCAGAAGAAGCTTCCTTGTGCTTGCGTTGAACTCCAAACATGACCAATCTCACAATTGCAGAAAGTACTGGAACCCCAATTGACTGCTTCTCCAAATGTTTGATCAGATTTTCCATCACACCTGTTTTCGTTTCTGGTTCCAGGCCTTCAAATTCCTCTCTATTTTTGCTTTCTTGATCTTCCTTGTCGAAATCAGCTTCACTTTGCTCCTCTTCCTTATCAAACACTTCAACTAGATCTTCATTTTTAGTTCCTTCTTCCACCACCATGAATTCCTTCTTTTCAACAGGTTCATTCTCGGAAATTGAACCAAAATTCATGGACTCAATAGGCTTGTTCGCCACATCAAAATTTACTTCCTGAACCCAGCCACTGTCGATGAAAATAGCAGGATCTAGAGCCAAAGACAACATCATTGGAACCTGATGATTTTCAGTATGTTCAGAATCGGTTGGAGTTTGCAATTCCACAAACTCAAAATTACTACCCATTTGATCAGAATTCATATAAGCCTCACATTCTTTCCCAATTTCAGGGTGGTTTTTGACTATTCTATCGTTAGCCCTGTCAATATCTAATTCTCCACCAAAATGTTCATCAAAACCAAACTCAATTCCTTCTTTAAAACCCAACTCTTTTCCTTCAATTTGCACAAAAAAATCGGAACCCGGTTTAAATTTCTTCACAGAGACAGCAAAATCAGTCTGATTCTGCATTTTTATGAACCAATCTCTGAAACCCCACATAGTTTCTAAAGAAGTTGAAGAAATTCAGGTGAATTCATACGGACAATACAGAAAGCAGAAAAAACCACAACAGCAAACAAAAGAAAACACTTCAAAACCTCATTTAACTTCAGAATTTTCCTCTGTGTCTCTTCAACTTCCTCAACATCATCATCTTCGTGCTCTACGTCGTATGATAAAGAAACCAAAGAGCTACGTACAGAATCGAACCCATCTTTTGATTCATTGATCTCTTGCACTCGGCGAAGAAAAATCTCTTTCCTCCTATTTGGATTGTACCCGATAAATTTAGGCCTCGCGAGAGATAATTGGTTAATGAAGACTGTTCTTTGACAGAAAACCATCGATAGAACTGTTACATGGCTTAGAGGGTTGGCGGGATCAAGAATTGTGGGTTTGTCGATAAGGGTTTTGGAAAATTTTGATTCGGGATTTTCAGGGTTTTCGAGGTTTTCATTTCTCTCGGCCAAGATCTTCTTTCTTGGAACATTTCTCTTCAGGGATGCAGAAATTGTGGAAGACATGAAGTGTTTTCTTCTTGTTGAACGTTTGGGAAAACCTGGTGAATGTTGTGTTCATTCTCATTTGTCTCCCCTGCATTTGCAACACAGAACAGATCAAGATTCAGAAGGGAGAGAGAGAGAGAGAGAGGTGGGGCAGAGAGTAAAATCTAGTTATTAAATCAGAGAAATGAAACCCTCGAGAAGAACCATTCAATGCAAAATGAAGAAAGCAAAAAACAAAACCCATTTCAGCCTTGGGGAAAAAACTAGAACAACTCAAGACTCAGAGAGAGAGAAAGAAAGAGAGAGAGAGATTTACCAGAAAAGGTGGAGATGGGTATCTGAGATGAGAGATCTTTGACAGATCTAGGCATTGTTTTCTCCGAATTACTGGTCTTCAATGGCAGTTGTTCAGATCTGATGAAGAAACACAAGTTTCAGTCTTTTCCTTCAACTTTGTGGAGGAATGACAACTACGTGATACTAAGAATAAGGACGGCAATGGAAAGGTCACCGTTTGGAAACGGTACTCTGAAATATATCGATGAATTTTGAATTCCCCATTTTTTTTTCTTATTTTACCTTTGGGAGGGGAGGTGGTGTCGGATCCGCGGGAGATTTCGGAGTCCTGTTTCATAAAATTCATTAAAATATCCGACTAAAAAATCATTTTCTCGAAGTCCTGTTTCATAATAGAGTTATGTGCGTTTTTGATCTTCTTCTTGAAAAGAGTGGTTTTCACCACCAAAGATTAGATGTTAGGGCGTTAAAATAGTTTTTTTTTTTATTATTATATCATGAATCTAAAATTATTAGATTGAGATAGAAGATTACAACCATTAAATTATTTTTAAAAAAATATATAAAAATAGATTTTGACATTCCTCGACTATAAATATCTTATACTATTATCCTAATTAATTATTGGGAATAAATCCAAAAATTATCAAGAGATCAAGAAGTACGTTCAAAACATACATTTCCCCTTCTTTCCCTTTCCAATGGTTATCGAGACCATTGAGTTAAATATAATTTCACTTATTTATTATTATATTTTCTCTTGATTTAGTATTACGTAAACAACCATGGTTTTTTCGACTGCAAATTTCTAAAGGCAAGTCTCATATTGGGCAGACTAGTCCATGTATGGGCTCCTCATCTTTCCCAAGTTCATAGGATGGGTAGCCCACACAAATGCCCAACCCCATTATCAGGTGAACAAAAGTGTCTCAGTTGTGGATAGAAGTTCTCTGGCCCATGGGGTCTCAAAAATTGTAGTATACTAGCAACATCAAAACTGGCCCATAAGACAGCCTAAGAACCCCGAAACCAAACTAACTGAATAATCGGTGTTAAATTTTTTAACTAAGTATCAAATTTAAAACTTAAAAATAAAAAAGATTATGATGAGTGAGCCACTCTCTAAATAGAGTCCTCACAAATGCTTAAATCTGATTAGTCGGAATAAGATTCCGGACACCGTGGTCTAGTACAAAAAAAAAATCATAAATCAAAATTTGAATCAAATAAGATTAAAAGCAAACTCCAATGGACTTAATGGACTTAAGTATTTTAGTCGGTTTGGTTCGGTTTATTTGGTTTAAAAGGAAAAAAGTATACAAAGTAAAATTTAATGACTGAACACAGTAAAAGTTCCAAAACTAGCAATGCAAGATTATGTAACATATGTAGAGATCCAAAAGGAAAAAGGAGGGAATACAGAGACAAGGTAGAAAGATTAAGATACATCCGTTGTACAATTGTGACCCCAACAATGCCACAATATTAAAATCACATGAAACTAATTGAGATTATATCAGTACATTTACAATTTCAAATTGCATATAATATGATAACGGACATTAGGGGTCATTTGGTGCATAAATTATTTCCTAATTTAGTACATTGGTAAGTAATAGTGAACATATATGTACGTAGTCTTCCCCTTATATTTTGTAAAAAGACTGTTTTCACGCCTCGAACTCGTTACCACCAAAAAAATAACTCTATCGTTATGCCAAAATTCACTCCCATATGGTTTCCAATCACTAGCATGAGTATATTAAAATCGAAGGAAAAACCTAGAATTAAGCTTTGAAACCTCCCGATTATATTTCTAAAATATATATATATAATTGTAATGTGACTACTATTGTCGTTTTATACTAATTATGACAAACCTTAACTTTTATTTAAAAACATTATAAATATTTAAAGTTTTTAAATAGTTAAATAAAAGGAAAATAGTAAGAAAGAATAATAGAAAATTTCTAAATGGAAACCTAAATAAATAAACAATAATAGTAAACTCAAAAAAATTAGAAACTTTCAATATTTAAAATGTTCCAGCATCATGCTTAAAAAAATAAAAAATAAAATAAAATAAAATCGCAATCAAATGTCAGTAAAGAAAATCAAACCTCTCCCCTCACTTAGCAAGACATAACTCCAAACTTGGTTATATTTTGCAATATAATATATATTTAGTAAGTTACTTCGATTAGTTTGATTATTAATTCCTAAAAGCATCAACCGATCGAAAGATTGAAATTCCCAAAATCTAAAATCAAAATAGATAGAGTACTAAAATACTATTCGATTAAAAATGAATCGACCGAATCAATCGATTGGATCGATTTGTTCAGTTTTAATCGAATAATACTCACCCAAGGCTTTGGACAATGAATAAAAGTTCTAATTATAATTTTATTTTATAATTTTTTTTTCTTTTGGCTGTCTTTCGAATTAGACAAGGCAATTTCAATGAATCGATTTTTATAGGAAACTAATTCACGAGATAATGATGGAAAAATGAAAATAAAGTAATTGATAGTTGAAAATAAGCATTTAGGATTGTTTTAATTTTCATTGACCTAAGTAATTAGTTAATTGGTAGTTAAAATAATTAGAAAAAAATATATAAATATTTGAGAATAAAAGAAAATAAGGTTATAAATGAAATATAATTGATTTTGAGCTATTCCCTCTCTTTCTCTCTTTCTAATATTCTTTCTATACGCTCTAAATTCTCCATTATGTAGGGTTTTGGGTCAAAATTGATCCTCATGGTCTACGTACCATTGTCCCACCACCATGGATTGTTCTTTTTTAAGTAGATAGTTTTGTGACTACTAAGGGCTTTGGGTTACTCTACCGGAAAACAATCTAGAAGTTATTTTGTTTTTTTTTTTTTTTCTTTTTGATTATATAAGAGTTTGAATCTAAAATCATCAGATTGCCAGAGGGAGTTCTAACCATTAGACTGTCCTTTTGAAGACGTTACTTTGTTTTATATCAAAAATAATATTTATTGATTAAATCGAATCTAATAAAATGCTTTTAAATATTATTAGTATAAAACTGTTTTTTCCACGAAATTAGGCATTTATTTATAAAAAATAGTCGTCAACCTCTTCATAGGTGCATCTAAACATCCTCTAACTTAGGGTTTGGTTTTTCTACTGCTTTGAATAATAATCAATTTATCAATCCGCTTATAATCTTTACATTAATTTTCAAGAGTCTATCAGCTAAAAAGAAAAAAAGAAAAAGAATTTATCACCGTGCATCTTAGTTAAGCGCCTCATTGAGTTACCACAGAGTGTCGTACAAGATAAGATATCAATGTTTAGTTAGTCCTATTATCCCATAAATAAAATTTTAAGTTTAAGTATCTTATATAACAAAAATAGATTTCAAAAAAGTTTTATTTCTTATAAAATAATTCAATTTAAATCGAATTTAATTAGATAATATTGGTTTGAGATGCCCACAAAGGACATTTTGGATAATTGGCATGGGTTAGTAGGGTAACTCCCACTAACCCATAACTACTTTTACATAATTCTCCACGAATGACTCCATGATCTGTGCATCTAACAGATAATTGAAGGAGACTAACTTCTCTCTTCAAGGATTCTGTATGTGACATAGAGAGCCATGAGAGAATGGTTTTGAGATTGGAGAAATATTCTCTAAAGTGAGAATAAGAATAGAGGGTTTGAAAAAAATTCCACGTAGGTAATTTTTCGTGTCATTTTGATCGCCGGACTGAAAATTGCGGCGTCGTGATACTGTGGTGGTTGTTCGATTAATATCGTGATCACCATCCCGACCGCGAGATCCGATCGAGGGATATGTCGGACGGTTCGATCGATTGTTTGGGAGACTCTACACGTCGAGATATTTACCTTATACCCGATCTCCATTTTTGTTTTTCGAAAATTATTAATTGTTTTCGCTGTGCATGTGAGTCATTATTATATCCAACATTGGTATCAGAGCGTTTTGTTGGATTATTAAAAATAATTTTTGAGATTATTTTCGGGTATAAAAAATGTAGGGTATTAAATTTAGGGTTCAGGTTAGGAAAGAGTTTCGTGAATCCGATTGCATTGTGAGATTACCCATAGCACGTAGATCATGAATATAATTTTTTCAGAATTTTTTTGAGTACAATAGGGACATAAAAACCGAGATTAAAGTTTTTAGTCCAAATATTGTTCGGATCTTTAGATTTTAGATTTGTTGAGATTAAGGACATTTTGATCTAAATAAATGATTGATTTGTGTTCTACGTGTGCCGATCTACGTTTTGATATATGTTTTGTTCATTGTTGTTGTCGGAATGTTGAGTTTCCAACAATGGCCGCGAAGGGTCACGACTTTGGGTTCTTGATTCGACCGGTTCAAGCATTAATCCTTCATAAAATTGAGTTAAGAGGTTTGAATTAAATTTTCCAGTTGAAATCCACCAAAAAATCAAGTTGAAAATGAGTTTTTCGGAAACTCCAACCCGCAGGCACGTCACTGCACGCATGCGGGTAGAGCGTGAACGAAAAGCATCGGGCATGTGAGGTTCACTCCTGAGTAAGGCGCGTGAACCGGTCTGGGTTGTCCGGGTCGGTTTTGACCCGGATACGTGTCCCCGACCCGTGTCCGACCAAGTACCCGAACCGTGAACCGGAACTGAATCTGGGATCCGAACCGCGCCCCGGGTCCTGAACCGACCCATACACGTGGGTCACGCACGTGTAGGCGTGTGACCCGTGCGCCTACGTGTCTGGCACGCGCCAGAAGCTATCCCGAGTGCGTGGGACCGCCGACGGTGCATCAGGTTGTTTGGATTTAGAATTTTTTCAATTTTTGAGAATCCTACATTCATAAAAGTGACTTTTTGTGGGTTTTTGTGTATTGAATTCTAGTCCGAATGATGAAATGCAATCCCGGATTGTGGTGTATGGTGTCTGTTGATTCATACGCTCGTCTTGGAATCTGTATTCGAATTATTTGTGTCTTATTGATTCGTAGGGTGCACAAAAATGAGAATAAGCATCGGTAGTCACTGAAATCTCAAAGACTGCTTGAAAAATTATCGTATTAGATTATTGTAAGTGGGATAAAATTGAATGGTGATAATTACGAGATTTTTCATCGGTTGATTCAGTTTATCTTCGAGAAGCAAGATCTAATTAAAATTTTGAGGCATGAGTTGTGAACTCCGAGAAGGGTATTACACCTCAGGGATTATGAGACATTACGTACATGGAAAAAGAATGATGGCCAAGTTAGGGCAATCCTTTGAATAGCATGCATGATGATGTAATCCCAGTCTATGAGCAATATCTTATGGCTTTATCGGTTTGTCTCACCCTATAAAGAGCATTGTGGCGCTCGTATAGATCTTGGGACGAGGATACTGAGTTATAAGTTTAATAACTTATAAAGAAATGGTTAATCATATGACGATATAATATTTGATGAAAATATTGAGTATGATCGCCGAGTTGGGGAATGTGACCGAACCCATTTTGAATATGTTTTCTAGTGCTGGATGTGATCCAGTTCTTTACCTGATTCATGAGAAACCATGAAAGTCTATTTCACATACGATGAAAGTATTCGTACTTTCACTAATATAAATAGGCACAGTAAGCTCGAGTATGAGTATTTGGAGGCGAGTAGGCCATACTTGAGTAATGCTTATGCAGTGGAGTCGAGCAAGGACTCTTGTGGAACTCGAGATTCAGGTAAGAAGAAATCATCCGAGAAAACTGACAACTAATACACAGAAAGAAGAAGTTGGATAAGACCAAGGTGTAGTGTTATATCTGTAGTAGACTTGGTCACTTCGCTCATAAGTGTGACGATCGAAAATTATCTCTTTCATCTTTACGTAGTTTTACATGCTCACTATTTTCTCTTCTTCGTGGATTGTAAATACTGGAGCAACCGACCACGTAACTCGAGACAGGAGGGCGCATATAAAGTTTCGCCGAGTGAGTCC
Organism: Dillenia turbinata; assembly: GCA_037126225.1. Taxonomy (NCBI): domain Eukaryota; kingdom Viridiplantae; phylum Streptophyta; class Magnoliopsida; order Dilleniales; family Dilleniaceae; genus Dillenia; species Dillenia turbinata. Next base: position 14,511,080 of record JBAMMX010000028.1, read on the forward strand.
TCGAGTAGGAGGATTTACATGGAGAAACGGAGCGTTTGTTTATCAGAGGGAGTAGTACTTACAACTTGGAGTTGCAAAGTTGCTAAACTTTGTATGTTTTTTACGCTTCAAATATTCGACGGAACTTGATTTCAGTCTAGAATATGCTATGTTAAATTTGAAAATTTTATAGTTTTTATTAATTACGACAATTCATTGATTGGTTCTGCTTTGATCCGTGAGAGACTATATGTACTAGAAGAGATTCCTTTTAATGGTATTTCTTGATATCCTCCTAGTGTGAGAGAGGATGAACTGGTTAGCAATGAGTGGTTTGTAGAACCCGCTAACCAGTTTTGCCTTGACGACAAAATTACAAAAAAACCATTTGACATTACAATGAAAGCTGAGACTCCATTGTAGTCGGTTCACTCCGACATCTGTGGCTTTTATGAATGTGAGAACCTGAAATGCAGTTGGGTACTCTATTACGTTCATAGACAATTACCCACGTTGCGGTTACGTTTATATGATCTCGCACAAGTCTAAGGCATTGGGGTGCCTCAGAAGGTTATTAGCGAAGTTGAGAATCAGTTAGACTTGAGAGTTGAGACTCTCAGAACCGAACGAGGGCACGAGTATTTGTCTGAAGAGCTCTATTTCAAGAAGGGTATTATGAGATAATTGACTATTCTTTGCTACTCAGTGGAGTAGAGCAGCCGTGAGGAAGAATAAGATTTCGTTTGAGACGGTGAGGTCGATCATGGCATAAGCCAATTTGCTCGTTTCCTATTGGGGAGATACGTTATTGGCTGTAGTCTACGTTCTCAATCGTGTTCTATTGAAATCCACAGTCAGTACTCCACATGGACTTTGGACAGGGAGACAGCCTGACTTTAGCCATTTGAAATATGGAGTTGTGTCGCGTATGTTCACTGTTTCTCGTATTTACACGACGAGTTAGGCCTGCGAGAAATGAAACGTATCTCTATGAGATACTCAAAATACTCTAAGGGAAATGTGTTCTAAGTGAGTATACAGATGACACTCTCACTGAAATTGAGTCTCATGATACCGAGATACTTGAAAATGATTTACCTATGAGAGATAAAATCAATTGGGACTTTATCTCCTATGAGATGAATGAGGCTAGTGGTTGGTTGATCCCAGTGACAGGACCCAAGAATCCATTACGGATCTTGGTTTTGGTGGGAGCAATCCATCTAGAGGTGAAAAGATTTCTCCTCCTTATAAGAGTAGTCAAGGATAGGGGTGTTCACTATTCGGGTGAATCCATTCACCCGCCCGATCCAAATTAAATTCGGATTATTCGGTTCTGATTTGGTGAATGATTTCGGCCGATTAAAAATTCGAGTGAATGGTTCGGGTATAAAGATGAAGATTTTTGTTCGGGGCCCGTCTGAAACCCGAATAACATATTCTCACATAATATTTTATGTCCAATCCAATTAAAATTTAAACCGTTTAACCCAAATCATTAAATGAATTTTTCATGTTATGTGGTTATTCGGGTAAATGAAAACCCGAATAACCCAAACCGAATAACCCGAATTTAATTTGGGTAAATTGGTTCGGGTTTTATTTTATTCGGTTCGGTTTTCGGTTGGATTGAACATTTCCCAAAACCCGAATAACCCGAACCGAATAACCAAAAAACCCGAAAATCCGCCCGAATGAACACCCCTAGTCGAGGACGCGTACCTAACTGCACTTTCCGATTGAGGGAGAGGCTCTTAGTGTGACTCTTGAGAATTACGAGAAACCTTAAACAGTCCTAGAGACTCTTCAGGGTTCTGTGAAGGACCACTGGTTTAAGGTCATGGATGAGAAAATGAGTTGATAAAAATCAATAGGATCTAAAATCTAGTTGATTTGTCTGAGGATAGTAAGGTTGTTGGGAACAAGTAGGTTCTCAACATCAAGAAATAGGGCGACGGATTGGTGGAGAGGCATAAGGCTCGTCTAATAACCAGGGGTTACTCAGACTGAGGGCGAGATTATCTCGATTCGTTTACTTTTTACGATTGTCGCGGACATAGATCTAGAGTGAGACCAGATGGATGTTAAGACTGCCTTTCTGAGTGGAAGTTTGGATGAGGAGATCTACAAAGAACAGTCATCTGGTTTTATTCCTGTAGATCAGGATATAAGGTTTGTAGATTTCGGAAGTCGACATGTGATCTAAATCATCAATCCAGGCAGTGGCGCTTGAGATTCCACGATGAGGTGATATCTCACGATTTCGTGATGACCGATGAAGATCATCACGTATACCTTATACGTTCTCATGATTTTTTTTATAATCATGCTCTTGTGTTTGAATGACATTCTGTTGACTGAGAACAACAGAGAGTATCTGATGACCACGATGACGTGGATATTGTCGAGTCTTGATATGAAGAACATGGATGAAACTCAATTCTTCCTTGAAGTTAAGATTTAGAAGGATCACTCAAGATAGGTATTGACTCTTTCACAGGAGTCCAACATCAATGGAGTTCCCAAGTGTTTTGAGAAGAACGATTGCAACCTTAAAGATACTCTTATCGCTAAAAAGTTTAATTCTTGATATATGTCTTAAAGACTCGGAAAAGGACAAGGGAAATGAGTAGAGTCCCTTGTACCAGTGCATTGAGTACCCTAATGTACGCAGTATCCTGTACATGATCAGACGTTTGCTTTGCAATCAGGATAGTAATTAGGTATCGATCGAATCCTAAAGAGGATCACTAGAGAGTAAAGAAAGGATTCCGAGATATCTCGAGAGAACTGCGGATCTCTCCTTGTGTTACGGAGGAGGTGATTTGCATCTTGTTGAGTATTCAGATACCAACTGGGGTTAGTGATCTAAATGTACGCAAATCGATATCAGGTTTTGCTGTCTTGGAGTAACAAGAAGCAAATCTATATATATCTATCTATGATAGAGGCTGAACTTGTGGTATGCTCAATGACAGTTCAAGAGAGTGTTTGGTTCCGAAAATTTTCGGATCACTTAGGGGTTGTGGTAAATAATGGGAGGCCATTGATGATTTATTGAGAAAATCAGGCCACCATTGACCACACTCGAAACCCTAAGTATTACGGTAAGACCAAACATATTGATACCTAATATCACGTTATGAAAGATATTATCGAGAATGGTGAAGTGACAAATTAAGTACACTACTATACAGCGTGTTTGCTGATCATTTCAATAAACCCATTGTGAGAAATTCTTGTATGAGATATGTGAATCATTGGGTTTGCGTGTATATTGACATTTTTCATCTTATACTGATACTTATTGTGTTGTATATATATAACATGTATGCATGATTGAGTCACGAGTTTATTTATTGCACTATTTTAATTGTCATATATTTTATAATATGTTGTGATAAATGATATGTCAGGTAAGCGTGGTCGACTCCCTCACACGAGTGACCACCTCCATCTCTGAGTGAGCGGAGATAAGATGGTTTCTAGTTGTAAGAGGTTTTGAGAATGACCCTACTAGAACATAAGTCGCCCTGATATGTGTTCAGAATAAGGTCATATGCGATATGACCGGCATGGACATACCCACATCCATGTTGTCTGTAAGTAGTCAGGTTTGAGATCTTAGATATCACCTGCGACTAGTGATATTGTCTCTGAGATACTCTCTCTGAGATTTCTGAATAAAGTCTTATGTGTAGACTGAGTGTCATACCTATACAGCGTTAGAGAAATCTGACATATGCCCTTTGAGAGATGGGGAATAACACTGTAACACGCATTTCATACCACGTGTGATATGTCGATCAGGGATAGTAGGTGCATTATTTGAGACATTGATATGATTTAGATTTTCGTTCCCGCTGTGTAAGACCCTAAATCCATTGTGTGAGATCTCTTGTACCCTTATCACTGTCAGCTGTTTCTAGAGGTCTTAGCTCAATGTTTGCTATTTTAGTCTATTTACCGATGGCCCGGAAGATAAATTGAGATATGAGGGATAGGTCTACGAAAGCAGCTGAATTGAATCTAATAGATTCGAGTTTGGAAAAAGGAAGACCAATTGACATTACATCATTGTGTTATATTCATCGGCATGCCTATTATGTTTATCCATATTGGGATGTAAACATAATAGTGGATACACAATCGAGCGTTTATTGGGGATTACTTTCGATGAGGAAAGTAGATTGATGGATGTAATTAGTCTTGGATCTGGGGTGCAACGAGTTCTTTTGATACTAATGATGGCTTCTCGATCATCCTAATAGGTGCATTGAGAGGTTTTTGTTTGTAGGTGTACTCGCCAGTTACACGACGTCCAATCCTGTATAAAAGTCTAGTAGAGTGATAAGTAAGATCGCATGAGTTGTGATCTTGTGACGTACGTAAAATGCTCTCGTGTGCAAGTGAGAAATATTGGTTTGGGATGCCCACGAGGGGCATTTTGGACAATTGGCATGGGGTTAGTGGGGTAACTCCCACTAACCCATAACTACCCTTACATAATTCTCCACAAATGACTCCACGATCAGTGCATATAACGGATAATTGAAGGAGACTAACTTTTCTCTTCAAGGATTCTGTACGTGACATAGAGAGCCATGAGAGAATGGTTTTGAGATTGGAGAAATATTCTCTAAATTGAGAATAAGAGTAGAGAGCTTGAGAAAAATTCTCAGTAAGGAATTTTTTGTGTCATTCAGATCGCCGGACCGAGGGTTGTGGCGTCGTAATACTATGGTGGTGGTTCGATTAATATTGTGATCACCGTCCCGACCGTGAGATCCGTACGAGAGATATGTCAAACGGTTCGATTGATTTTTTGGGAGACTCTACACGTCGAGATATTTATCCTATGCCCGATCTCTATTTTTGTTTTTTAAAAATTATTAATTACTTCCACTGTATATGTGAGTCATTATTATATCCAACAGGTGATATAATTATCACATACCTAATTCATATTAAAAGAAACACTTGATACATAGTGTCATACAAGAGGCCCAAAACATTACCATCGAGGTGGCCGCTCAAGTGGCCGTTCAAATAGACAAAAAGCCATGATAATAAGAAAATCGTGATATTTTTTGTAAACGGTTAAAAAAATAGAAACTTTCCACTTCCATCATTCTCTTTCTAATTTAATATTGTTTAATTATATCTCATTGTATCAAAAAAATCATAATATTTGATATTTTGATAAAATTATTAAAATACCTATATAATTAAAATGTATCATAATTATTTGATTTTTTGATAGAATTATAATAATGATTTAATTTTTGATTTTGAATTTAATAAGAAAATCACTAAAATTAATGGAGGATTTGACTTGACTAATCAATGTTATTTTGGAATCACCTTTTGTTTAACAAGTCTGTCTTTTCAAAATTCAAACTTTATTGTACTAATACACGTTAATCTCGATTTGCGTTTTCCTAACCTATCTTTAATTGTTTTTCGTGTCGTTTGAATATGCTGAGATGACGAAAGCACTGCCTCTGGGAAAAAGCTAACACCTAAGGCCCCCCTGTTTTCTCGTACCAAGTGCTTTGTGAACACAATTCTTTGAATCACCGTTTGAAAAAAAAAACAATAATGGCGATGGGCCATGGAGGAACCTTCTTGGCTTGTTTCAAATTCAACGACCCTTTTACGGTATTTTTAAAATCGGACCGAATCAGATTTGATTTATCATTTAAAATTAATCGATTCAAATCAATCTAAAAAAAATTATATAATATATAAATTATAATATATAAACAGATAAAATAATTTTTTTTATATAAATATATAAATTTTATTTTATTTTAAAATATATAATATATAAATTATGTATGATATCATGATAATATTATTCGATTTATGAAATAGTCTGATCGATCTAATAAATGAATCAATGAACCAATAAATTGACCGAATTGTTTAGTAGTTGAATTTTGAAAACATTGCTTTTTTGTGTTAAAATTTAACAAACTTTTGTTGGAGAAGGGTTAGCTAAAATTTTCATATTTAAATTTTATTTAAGCATATTTAAGTTTAAAATTTTTAAAAATAATTAATGGATTAGCATTTTGTAAAATTTAGACAATTAAAAATTAAATATATAGATTTTTTTAATATAAACTATCGGTTAAATCTAATTCGAGTCAACTTAAATTCTTAAAAATAAAACTCTTCCGAATCTGTTTTTGTCATACACAATACTCAAATTCAAAATTTTATTTAAGAAATATCAATATTTGATCATTAGATTAACTTAATGTCAGTAAAGTTATAGATATTATTTATTAGTAAAATATATTTCGATTAATGACAAAGTAAACACATATAGTAGGTAGAATGATAAAGATTTCATAAATAGAAATTGTTTTATGTTAGTTATTTGGTAAATTTTTGAATAAAATAGATTTGAGTTGTGTTGATTACTATTTATTTTAAAATTATAATATAAAATTTTGAATAAATTTTACTATTAATTATTTAAAAAAAAAGAAAAATAAAGAATTTCTTCTTTTTTTTTTTTTTTTTTTTTTTTATTTTTAATTATTTTTTTTTTTTTTTTTTTTGTTTTTCTTTTTTTTTTTTTTTAAAAAAAAAAATAAAAAAAAAAAAAAAAAAAAAAATTTGTAAATTATTTTTGAAAAAAAAAAAAAAAAAAAGGGGGGGGGGATTTTTTTTTTTTTTTATTAAAAAAAAGAAAGGTATTTTTTTTTTTTTTTTTTTTTTTAAAAAATTGGCAAAAAAAAAAAAAACATTATTGTAATTAAAAATATTTTTTTTGGGGGATACTCCCAAGGCACTACTTAAATTCCCTTGAATGCTTACAAGAGGCTATCCCCATTTTAGAATTTTAAATTAATCTTCTCCATTTTCTAAAATAAAAAATTTAACAATGTCAAAATTCTTATTGGAGAAAAAGTTAACGTGATCAAGTAAAGAATGTTAATTTAAAAAAAAAAAAAGAAAATGATATAACATTTATTTAGAATTAAAAATTTTTTTATTATCTTTTTAAAGTTAAATTTGATATATTCATTAGATAATTTTTTTTTTTTCTTTCCTTTTCTTTCTATTTTTGAGAAAAAAAATTTTTATATTTAAAATCTTCTCGATTCTTTTTTTTTTTTTATTTAAAAACTCCAAAATGAAAGAATAGAAATGATTTTTTATTAAATCCTTTTTTTTTTTCTTTGAGTGTAAAAGGACATAAAACCACTGATGATGCAACCCTAGTAAACACCAAAAAGAAATAGAGTTCAAGTTTGAAGATGAAAAACCTCCATCAATCAATACCAATGCTTCTCCCTAATCATTACTCATATAAATTTTGTCCATGTCTAATTTTGTTTGGGACCCGAGGGACCCACTTACTTGCTGACATGGCATTTGTTAAATTATAAACTTTATGGCTGTGAGAAAAAATTTAGAGGTCAAGAAATATTTTATATATATATATATACACACACACTCACTCTTCCTCTTTCAAAATTAATATTTTTCATTTTCATAATAATTTATATTCTCAAAATAACTCAACATATTAAATTAATTAATATTTTTATAAAATTTTTTATAAATTTTATATTTAATAAATTATTTATTTATTTTATTATAATTTTCATTTTATGTTATTTATTTTATAATTAATAATTCTATATTTAATCATTTTATAATTTTATTATAAAAAATAAATATTACATTATTTTTATAAAATAATTAATATTTACATAAAAAGATTTATATATTTTATATTTACGTGTTTTTTCACATTTCTATTTCTTATAGTTTTATAAAATGACGTTTTCTCATATAAGTTCATATCCGTTTCTCATGCACACACAAGGAAAAATCAGTTGAGTTGCTCATAAATTATTTATGATTTAATCTAAGAATTAATTTAATAACCAAATTTACATAAATACACATCTCAAATTTTTTTATATATATTAATATTAATGAGATTTATTTTAAAGTCTATCATAATTAAAACATACATATGAAGAAGAAAAAAGGAAAATCTAAAGACTACAAAGGACATAGCACTCGGAAGGACACAACTCATCACATGTTTCTTGCAAATTAATACATATGCTCTTTAAACTTATAACAACACATTATAATATTTTGAATCAATCCTACTCTTTTTATTTTTATTTTGAATTTTTTATGATATTAAAAAATTTTCTCATAGTTATACTTTTTTATGTCGAATAATTTATTTTAATTTTAATTTATACCAGGAATTTTGTAGTTATAGTTGTTTATTTATTAATTTATTTAATTTGAATATCTGATTAACAATTTTTAATTAGATTTACATGTACGCACTTACAAGTCGAGTCGCTCATGAGTTCACTGTGAGATTAATTAAAGCAAAAATGAAAAAAAAAATATATATATATATATATATATGTATAAACTTTTGTAAGTAAAGGTTAATTTTTTTTTTTTACCGAACAAATTTAAGTTATTATCTTATTAATTATTAAAAATTATAACTAATTAGATAAGCTAACCTCTATTTTTCAGGAAGGAGCCATTTGTTGCAAATATAAAACATGGACACAATTTGTGAAAATATGATGCGAAAAGCCCATAATTGTTATAATATATATATACCTATAATTGTTATAATATATATTATTGTTATAATATATTTATGATTTGTAAAACCCATATTTTATTAATTATTAGGCATTTGTCAAAAATTAATTTCAATTCTTACAATGTTGACTTGGGAACTGAGATGCTTGCTGTGTCTTGTAGGACCACACACCACAGCTAAGAACTTGAAATTTGAAATGTCCTTTGTTTCTTAGTCTCATTGCAGAAGTCGCAGGAAGAAGATTCATTTTTAACCCCCAGAAATGGGTTGGACATTAGCTTGTTCTATATTTCTTTTTTCTTTTTTTTTTTTAAATATTGGATGGGTTGAATTCAAGATATCAATTGAACTATAATTTTGCTCTATGGTTTGAAACCAAGCAAAAAAGATTCACCTGAATTTGCTGCACTAAAAATGTTTTCGAAATTTGTGGTCCTGTCAAGAAAAAAATAACCTATGGCATTTTCTAGTTAAAAAGGTAGTGTGGTCCTAATCATGGTTAAGTAAATTACACATTCTTAAATCTTCATAGTCATAGTTAATTCACTTGTTTAGCCGACATGATTGAATGGTTAGCGGGAGATTAAGCTGTCGACACCAATTAAAAAAATTAAAAATGAATCATTTCGCAGTTTCTTTGACAGATTCAGATTTTCTGCAGAATCTCTGCCTTCTTGCTTAAGAATGGTAGTTGAGATTTTTCTCTTGTTTGAATGGTAGATCAAGATTAAAATTTTTTGAAGCAAGAACAAGAAATACAAGGTAAACCTCTTGCTTCCTTTGTCTCTCTAACGTATGACACCACAAAATGAATATTCAGACCGACAAAAGCTTTGGATTTCCATTGATAAAGCATGATTCAAATACATCCTTCTTTATCAATTTACATAGAAAACACATTTTTGGTATACTTGGTGCTACACAGCATAAGATGGAAGAAAAGAAGAAAAGCCTAACAACCATCATTTTTCAGAACACTTTGCTTTCAAAAGTTCAATGCTTCTTGAACCTGAGAACAGGACCTCTGCATCCGAACACCGCTTAGGCTACTCCTTGATGCCATAATCTCATCAAGCGAGAGCCGCTTCTTTGATCCAGGCTCCGGTCTTTGCTTAGGTGCACTATGAGACCTCAATTTAGCACGAAATGATTGGGTGTTCGCCATATAGTGAGGGAAATGCGAATAAGGTCTAAAGAAGCTATCTCCACAGACACTCTTGGCTGATGTAACAGGTGCAATTGAGTGATTAGAATTGGCAAAACGTGGTGTGCTATGAGCAGTGGAGAACCTGCGCTCATCGCCCGTGAAGTTCCACTCGAAATCCTGAGAGTTTTGGCAAGTGGGTATGGATAGGCGGGCTGGAATGGGGCATGGAAGTGGTGAGGAAAGTGTTTGATAAAATGGGTCTTCACCAGAATCTGATGTAGTGGTTGTGGTTCGGCGAGATCTAGACCTGGGTTTGAATGTATCAATCTCTACTATTTTAGGACTGTCATCAAATGCATTGTTCATTGATGTTTCATATGCTGAGAGCCTCTTGCTATGGAATTCACTCCTTGTCTCGTCAAATCTTTCCTGAAAAATTCCAAAACAAAGAAAAAGAACTAGTTAGACTAACATCTGTGAACATTGAACATCATACTAAAAACCCTACTAAAATGGACTAAAAATTTGAGCTTACAAGAGATCTTCTAGGTCGAAATTCAGGCTGGAATCTTTGGTCTCTGCTGATGAAACTACTACGGCGAGCTCTTTGGGATCGAACGGCGGCTTGAGCTCTAATGAGAGCTTGCATACTATGGAGTGTTGCGGTCGCTCTTTTCCTCACAAGATAGCCTCTAACAAGTGCTTGCAGCTTCACCAGACCTTTGAGAGCTCTAAGTGCTTTCCTTGCCTAATGTGAAATCAAAATTGTGTGAAAAAAGCACCAAACCAAAGGAGAGTGCAAGAAGTTACACAAACAAGTGCCAATGACTCCAACAATAAGAGATATACATTCAAACAACATTTTTAAGCTCTTTTGATTGCGGGTACTGAACTGAATCTAGTTCAAATGGGAGTGCAGAGAGAGAGAGAGAGAGAGTGTACTTTGTAGTACACAAAACAATCATATCTTTTTCAATTTAAAAATTGAAAAAGCAAAGTGGGAAGTCATATGAATTTGAATTTGAATTCACACAATGAATTTTCAAACTTTGGTTGGACTAAGAACAGAAGCAGAAGACAAGTGAAAGAGAAACAAAAGAACAAGAGCGAGAGAGAGAGAGAGAGAGAGAGAGAGGTGTAGGGAACAGTGAGAAAACATTAGAAGACACACCTTTTATGGTCTTTTATGTCAAAAAGTACTTCAAGAAAAAAAAAATGCAGAACTTAACAGTTACCCACCAGTAAGTATAGACTAGTACTGGTATCCTTTTACAACAACCTGTCTAAGAAAGATGTAAGAACTTGTCAAAAATCGAGATTTATGACCCAGAAAAATAGTGAACCATAGGAAGCAAAAGGAGAAACTGGTATTTACAGGTCAATTTGAACTTTGCAGATTCAAAATATCCAACCCCTATTTGTAATTTGAAACAAGAAAAAATAATTCAAAAAAATATGAAAAATAGACGACTGTACTGTAACAACAACCTCAGAAAATGAAAGAAAACAAAAAATGGGGAACAGTTACCTTAAAATTGACATTTATGACCCAAAAAACAGGAAACAGTCTAAAACAAAAACACACCCATCAAAGAAAATGATATTTATTTGTCAATTTGATCATCAAAAAAATCAAATCTTGAAATATGAAACAAAACCCACATACCAAATATCCTCTGAAAACAGTCTGAATTTTCACAGCCGCCCATTTCTCTCTCCCATTAGCGAACAGAGTTCCTCTGCCCTGACTAGTCAGCCTCACCACCGCTACCGCCGCCTGCGCTGCCGCCACCGCCGCATCGGCCGCCGCTGCCGTTGCTGCTGCCACCGCAATTGCGTGCTTGTTCTGCTCCTTCTCAGTCTCAGCAATGTATGATCTAAGCCATGCTGTGTCCACAGTGGTGGTAGGCACCGGAACGTTGACCCCCACATTTGAATTTGAATCCCTTGTTGACTTCCCAAAACTCCATCTTTTCTTCTCCTTCGTTGAATTATCAAAAACATGATCTTTTTCTTTCTCTCTCTTCATGCCAAACAATGCCTTGAGAAATCTTGTAGCCTTTCCCATTCTCTATCTCTCTGTCCAAAAATCCAAGCTCCTGGGAGAGTGAGAAAGAGAAATTTAATATAATAGCTATAGAGAGAGAGAGAGAGAGAGAGAGAGAGAGAGAGAGAGAGATGTTAGTGTTTTGTTATGGACGAGCGACGAGAAGAATTAGCGGAAGAAAATATTAACAAAAGGAGAGGGGAAGAACATCTGAAAATTAAAAAATGGGGAAAAAAACAAATAAAAAGGGTGAAGATAAATAAATTTGTTTTTTTTTTTGTATTTTTGGAAGATTAAAAAAATGAAAATGACTGACACTACCTCGTGAAGAACTGCATTACAAGACAAAACAAGGTCACAGAAAGATACAGAAGGGAAGTTTTAATAATCAAACAAAATTACACTGCCAAAGATTACAGATTTTACATAAATGTTAATGGTTTCTTCTTCTTTTTTCTTTTTTTGAGAAAGTTTAAACAAAAACTAAATAAACTAAACAAACTTACAGAGAAATATGGAACAGCCCTACAATTGGTAAAGTAAACTGCAAAAAAGTGACTCAGAGAGGCAAAGCCCACCTTCTCAAATTCAAAAAAAGCGTCGAATGCACTCTTCATCCAACGAGAAACTCAGAAAGATATGTTTAAGTTCTTTACAACCAAACAAATCCCACCTCTCTCTCTCTCTCTTTCTGTCTCTCTCTCCAGAGACGCACTTTATGGAGCCATGTGTATAATTTGCTGAAAACCCACTTGAGGCACTATCCTCCCCTCTCTATTTTATACATCTCTCTCTCTCTCTCTCTCTCTCTCTCCCCAAAAACTCGATTTCTTTTTTTTTTTTTTTTGAGGTTTGAGTGTGGACAAAAGTCATGGGCTAAGAGACTCAAGTGACCAAAAAATGAAATCTTTTTAATGTTTTACAGCAATGAAGAAGAGAGAGAGAGAGAGAGAGTTTGAAGAGATTATGTAACGTGCGCAAATATGCAAAACAATGAAAGGTCTTTATTAAAGAAGATATTATTCAAATTCAGTAGTACGAATTTCTTTTTCTTTTTTTCTTTGTCACGGAGACGTTAAAGAAGGTTTCTTTCTTTTGGGGAACTCTAAAAAAGTTGACATTCTTACAGCTTGTTCTAAGTTCTTTCGTGGAAAGCAGCAGCCAATCAAAAACTGAAACCCTCTCTTTTCTATCTGAATTGGGGTTGGGAGTATCTTTTCGTTGTCATGTCCTTCGTATCTTGCTGCAGAAGAACATATTTTTTTCAACTTCTATCTTTTGACCGATTCGTTTGCAGACTTTCTTTTCACTTCTGCCAAAAATTTTACTGCAGCAAAATCTCTTTTTCTCTTATTGCAATGATGATGCTTTGGATGCAAACGGGCTGGTCTCCCTCTCTTAGACTTCGGGTTTTGGTGCAAAAGACAACACATTTATGATATTTTAATACCTAATTAATTTCAATTTAGTATTAGACACAATTTTTGTTTTTTTTTTTTTAATCCCATAAAACTTAGTAACATATTTAAGTATTACTATTAAAAAGTAAATGTCATTTGTGATTTGAAAAGTGAATAATTTATTTTTCTAAACAGACATTACAATTCAAAATTTATAAAAGGAAGAAAATGATAGTTGAATTATAATTTATTGATAAAAGTTAATAATATAAATAATAAAATATCATAATTTATTTTTATTACTATCATCAGCAATTCTCCTGTAATTAATGAAAAATTTATGTACGGTCATTAATTTTAATGGGTGATTGGAATACTGAATAGAGGATGCTCACATACCCCATTAATCGAACCGGCTGACATTGATTAACCATATGATTTTTTTTTTATATATAAAAGTCATAAAAATCATAAAAGATATACCCACGTTTGAAGAACATGAGATCTCAAGAAATACACTAGCTTAAGAAATTTTTACGACTTGAGCATCCTTACAAGGACTTAACCATGTGTGATTATTGAAATATGAGGATGCTATAAGGCATTAATTCAGAGCTTGTTAACATCCGGATACCGTTCCAGAGTGTTGGGTTTTAGGCTCTTCTTATGAGGAAAAAGTCTAAACTGGAGTTAGTTTTAGCTTAACTTTAAAACCTCCAACTTGGAGTGGGAATTGGAGTGACAGAGAGAAAGGGGAAAACCTCTTCTAAATTCCAGAAAAATGGATTTATTGCCCAAACATGGTCCTATCGGTTTGGAATTTTTACCGGAGGTAGAGAACATCCCATTCCACATTCTACCGGTGGAGATTAGATTTGGGTCATTTTACAATGAGATATAAATTTTGGACAATAACCCATTTTGATAAAATTTTTCACAATCTATTCCTCGTTTTGAGATTTTCTTCCACAGCCTCTTTGAGGTATCACTCATGTATCATTGGAACCTTATTGTGTCTTTAGGACATAACTCCTTTCTCTAATTTGAAAATCTTAAATTTAAATTTCTGTATATTCAAAAAAAAAAAAATATATATATATATATAGGTATATATATAATAAAATCTTGAGAATTGGGCTCGAGGTGTCTTGGTGAGAAAGGGCATTTCCGATTAGATGGGCTTTGGCCATTGGGCATGGTCGAACAACTTTGAGATTTGAGAAAATGGGCTCCTCTTGGCCCATTTTCTCTCTTTCACCCACGATTGGCCGATAACCCAAGAAGCATTCACCTGTCACATGAGACCAAATCTTAAAATGTATTACCATTTAAAATGTTCCATTCTTTTCGGTCCTGTTGTGCCTGCTTCTTCATTTGTTTTTCCCTGGTTACATCAAGATTCGAATGACGTTGTGCCTGCTTCTTGGATTACATTTGATCATCAATCATCGGAAACCCCATTAGCTTCACAACCATTGATTTCGATTGACTAAAAAATAGATCGCAAAGGCTCTTTTGCCTTCCACTTTCAGATGCCCATTCAAGAAAGAGTGAAAGAGGGGTTGAGTTCATAGAAGAGGAGAGGATTGAGAGGAAGAGGAAGGTAGGGGTTATATTGGGAGAGAAAAGGAACCGGGTATGGGGAAAGAAGAGAGAGAGTGTGAGGGGTCAAACCAGTTGATGTTTAATCCGATGGTTGAGATAGGTTTGATGAATTCTCGAAGCAGGGGAGCAAAATAAAGAGGGTAAACATTTTAAGAGAGGGTATAATAAGCATTTTACTTGTCTTTGAAAACCATATAGGGATATGTGGTTATTTTTTTAATATATAAATAATATATGGTCGAATGTGAAATCACAAGAGGTAAATTATAATTTATCCCTTAATAATCTCCTTTCTATCATATACTCATCCATTAACTATTATATATATATTTCAAATAACAATTCAACCCCTAAACCTTATACAGGTGTAGTTCATGAGAGTAATACTTTTATCTTCTTTTGGATTTGCTTTTAATTGTCTCTAAACTAAGTTGATTTTATTTGTTCAATTTGAAGAATGTACCTTTTCAAAAATGCTAAAATATACATTTCAAAACTAAATCGAAAATCGTTAAATTGCCAACGGTTAGTTGGTTCAGTGGGATATGACGTTAGATCCCCTAATCAAGATCTCAAACTCGACTCGCGACTTGGACATAGAGCAGACTAAATTGGGAGGGTAGTCCCTAAATGGGTTATTATAAGTCTCGAATTGTATTAGTCATAATATGATTCTGAATACTGATTGGTATAGTATAAAAAAAAAAAAAAAGAAAAAAAACCGTTGAGTTTAAACATATGAATTTAAAATAAGTTATATGGAGACTGTTCGTGTTGGAAAATAAATTATATTTTCTAAATATGTTCATCGAGTTATTTTAAATGACAAACTTTTTTTGGGTATTTTTTATTGATTATTAATGTTTTAAGAAATATTTTTTAAGATTTTAAAAGATTATATGAAAAAAATTATATTTTATCTTTTTAATTATTTTTTAACATTTTTTCATGAATATAAATACCAAAGATATTAGATAAAAATATATTGACACCATACTTAACATATTACCCTAAGTTTTTTATTTAATTTTAAGATATTTATTTTAATTTTGAACCCATGAGGAAAAGAGTGGGCAATAGATCTTCAGAAATTTTATTTTATTAAATTAAATTAAATTTCACTCTTAAAATGATATATTCTTGTTATTAATATTTTAATTTAATTAAAAATATTCTTGTTGAGAAAATTGTTATAAAATTCTCATATTTTAATGATAACAAAACATTTATGAGTTTACTAACATATTTATTAAGTGTACAAATTTTAAAACTATTTAAATAAATCAAAAAAGATAATCTTCTATGGGTAAAAGATTTTGATTTGCAGTTTTTTACATTGATCGAATTTTTTTTAAAACCTAATTCAGCGTATTAAATACAGTTTGGATACTATATTTAATTCTAAAAAAATGTTAGATAATTCAAAATAATAACAAACACTTCAAAATTCAAATTTTGAGTTGATATACTTGAAATTTCAAATGAAGTTTTGGTCAAATAAGATAGACTTGTTATAATCTTATTAACAACTCCAACAATCTAATAAATTTGAATTTAAATGCATTGAATATTGAAGAACAAATTGAAATTCAAAAATCAAGTGTTGAAGATACAACGACTTGAAAATTTGACAGAGAAGATCATGCTGAAATTCAAGATTTCAAACTTCTGCCGAAAGCCGCCAATTATAGGGAGGAGCTAAGTTCACACCCTCTTCTATACATACAGGGGACTAGGTTGAGCTTGCAACAAAGTGGACAAAGAAAGTATTATATACAGAGATTTGTGAGAAACAATTAAAGTGAAAGTTAGATACTTGAACCAGGAGAAAAACATCACAAAAAATGTTTTAAAGTCAATTTTATCTGTCAATATTTTTTTATAAGTCTGTGAAAGACAATTGTTTTAGTTCTTATGTAAACTTATCTACTGACAGTCTTTAACATTTTTGACTGATAGATTGTTGAGTGAGAGATTTCAAACTAGTGTTAGCAAGTCAATCTTATAAAAGTGAGAGTTAGAAAAGTTGACGAACAATTGTCTTGGGGCCAGAAGAGGAAGAAGAAGATGTCTATGTAATAGTGGAAAGCTTGTAATTCTCAAAGCTAGCTGAAATTAGTTGTAAGTAGATCTTAGTTTGTTGAGCTAAAAGAGTGAATTTACGTACAAGACGAAACTGCTATAAATTTTGACTTGTTTTTTCTAATATTGCTCTCATTTAATATACTGCATCATTTTAATTTTCTGCACTTAGAATATAAAATATAACAGATTTTAATTGAAAAAAAATTTGAAAAATCTGTGAAAGTTTAGATAATTAATTTAATCTTCCTCCTTGATTGTCTCATGATCAAAAATTATAAATAAAATAAAAATAGATCAAGCCAAATTGTTGTAAAGTTGAGATTTCTCACCTCATGATCTGAGTGCGAAAGGTTTTTTTTAACGGGTGGCTTTTTGGGGTGGCCCCCCTGGGGGGGGGGGGGTTAGCTTGTTTAAAGACAAATGTAGTGGCTGAGCATTAACTTCGACCTTATGAAAGTTAACCCTAAAATATTTTTTACTCAAATTGAATTAATCAAATTAATCAAATAATTTGAATATCGATTGGTTAATATAAAAGAAGACAATATAAATTATCATTTTACTTTTCTTGACAACTATGATTTAAAATAGAAGTTATATCTTTTAATAAATATTTTATACATAATTTTTGAATCATTAACAACATTTTATAGATTTTTAAATCTCCAATACATTATTTCAAACAAAATTTTTAGTAATATCTACCGAAAAATTATTAAAATTTTCTTGACAACAGCAGGCGTAATTGAAATTTTCTTTTTTTTTTGTAATATTTGTTCCTAATAAATGAGCCAATATAAATTAATTTCACACGAAAATTACTAATACAAAGTGCAAAAGTTCTTATTATCTCCATATATATATTATTTTCTAAATTAGGAGAGATGAAAGCTATAGAAAGATTATGTTGCAAGCATCTAAAACAATTTCTCAAAAATAAAAATATTTAAAGAAGAAAGAGAGTGAAACAATAATCATAAGAATCTCAAGATTTCTGTGAGATCATATTTATAATAACGGATTAAATTATTTATTTAGTTATGTTAGATTAGATTATATTGATGGCTGTTTAATAAAATTAAAATTATGTTTAATTTTTAATATAAAAAATTATTTGTATAAAGATACTTTAAATGTTTATAAATTATTTTTTTTTACTTTTATTTATAAAGTTTTGTAATTTATAAAAAAAATTTGTATTTTAATTTTACTTTAAATAAAATTGCGTTCATATTCTAACTCCAACCATATTTAAATTACTTTCACAATACAGTCCCAAACCACCAAATCAAACAAGTCAATTTCTTAACAAACTTCTCTCTCTCTCTCTCTCTCTCTCTCTCTCTCTCCGAAACGGTGTCTGTCGAATAAAATATCCCAATAAAAATCAGCCTCCGCGGTCGACACTGATCGTCGGCACCCAAGGAACCTTCTTAGCCTCTCTCTCTCTCTCTCCTTCGCAAATCGAAAAGCTTTGTGTCGACCTCTGCTTTCATTCATCAGAATTTCTAGGGTTTCGGTTGTTCTCGATCTCGATCTCGGTTTTCCTTTTAGGGTTTTTACTTTCTTTCTTTCTTCCTTTCTTTTTTTATTTTTGTTTCCGTGTCTTTCTTTGATTTGGGGGCTTCTCTGATTACCTGTTTGAGAGTCTTTGATTTAGAAATTGGGGTTTTGGATGCGTTTTTCAAAAACAACAAAAAAGGGTTCTAGATTTAAGTGTGAATTAGAATTAGGGCAATTTTAATTTCTGGGTGTGTGAATCTTTCTTGTTTACTTTCCGTTTTCTTGGGTATTCAGTTTTTTCCTTTTAGGGTTTCGTAAAATTGTAAAAAAAAAAAAAATGGTGAGTTCTGAGGGTTTGAATGTTTCACCGCGTAATCAAGGGGCGAAGAAGTTTGGCGTTACAAGGCCAATTTCATTTGCCGGACCCACTTCAGTCGATTTACAAAGAACGCTGGAGTTAAAAACGGTGGGACTTATTTTTTTATTTTATTTTATTTTTTTGTTTTAACGAAATATCTGATTTAATATTTGTTTGTAATGGGTTAATAGTTCTTGATTGATATGGGGCTTTATGAAAGCAAGGAAGAGGATGCAAGGAGAGAGGAGGTTCTTGGTCGTATTCGTCAGGTTATATTTGAAATCCTTTTTCTAATTATATTTGTTCGTGATCTTGAAAACCCTTTATAGATTCTCTCTTTCTTGTGTAAATAATGTTATAATTCGTCATTTTGAGTTGAGACTAAGGTATTCAATAGAGCTGAACTGACCTAACTAAGTTGATCAGCTCTTAGTTGAGCTGAGTAGAATTCCTCACGTTTGAAGACGTTATATGAGAACTTATTTTATTAGATCATCTTAGTTTATGCTTTTTTGTAGCGCAAGTGCACCCATGATTTTGTGGATTTAGTTGAAATTTGTATGTGTTATACTTCAGATCTTGTAATGTGATGCGTGGGAACCTTCAAATGGGTTGTAAATGTGTTGGAGCGAAACCTATTTCAATGATCTCTACACTATCTATTATTTGTATTACTTGTCTAATGTATATCTCGACTCCAGTTAGATCTGCATTATTGTATGACACTGAGTGTTGGGTCATTAAATAACAAGAGTATAAAATTGTTGTATTTGAAACGAGAATATTTAGATGGATGTGTAGTGAAATTAGAAAAGATAGGATTAGAAATAAAGAGATATGTACTAAATTAGGAATGTGTTCATTTGTGGATAACATGAGAGAATATTGTTGGTGATTTGAATATATACAATGAAAACTTAAAGATCACCTGTTAGGAGGGAGACCTTAAATGTAGGAGATTTAACAAGTTATCCGTAAAGATTTGACTGTCAAGGATTTAGTTGAAGAGATAACTTTAGACGGGAATGAGTGACGTAGGAAAATTCGAAATAATTGACTTATTATTATTATTATATTATTATTATTATTTTAAGTTTTTACAAATAATTTATTTTTATTTCTCTTCTTTCATTATTTTAATTGTTTATTTTTTAGTGTTATATTCTTTATTTTTACTTTCAAACTTTAATTTGTGTTTTTTTATTTTTTTATTTCTATTTTATTTTTTCCTCTCTTTTATATTAGTCTATAAAATGATTGACCCCAAAATTTAAGATTAAGGACTAGTTTGTTCTTGTTGTTGTCTAATGTATGTCTAAGATGAGGATCATGGTGATGGTTGGCTTGGATTGATTTTTTAATGGCGCCTCGATTTATTCCAATCATCTTATAGTTTGGAGTCTTATATCGTGACCTCTTTAATCTTATAGTCTGGACGAGTTTATAGGCTTCTTTTTTTATCTTTTTGTTGGCTTCTTTTAGTTTTTTTTTCTTATATCATGACCCCTTGGTGCACTTGGAAATGTTTCTGCGGTCAAAATTTCCTTTGATAGCTCATGTTGAATAATGTTTTTGCTTGCTTGGAAATTAATTGCCACTTCTCAAAAAGAAAAATGAACCATCCAGTAGGGCTTGTTGAGATTATTATTATTATTATTATTATTATTATTATTATTATTATTATTAATTTTTTGGAGTTATGACTTTTTCTGCATTTAATTTCTGCAGTCTCATTGTCTGGAGTAGAGTGAAAAGGTCAATTTTCTGTTCTTGATTTTATTTGCATGGTGTCTACTCCTGTAGGTCACAGGTGTTCAATCTCGACTCTATGAAGTTGTGGACCCTCTGTCCCCCCTTCCCGCTATATGTTTACAATTTTTGATAAGTTGCTTTCTAGAGTAGTTTTCCATGTAAATTCTTCTATACATACTAAATGCATAAAGTTCTGATGGTTTGTGGGACTGAAATGGATGTCCTTTTGTGTGTGCTTTGAAGATTGTAAAAGATTGGGTGAAGCAGCTTACTCGATTGAGGGGATACACAGATCAAATGGTGGAGGATGCAAATGCTCTCATATTGACATTTGGTTCTTATCGTCTTGGAGTAAGTAATTGTTTAGCTTGTTTCCTGCTCATTCCAGAACTCTCATTTTTCTGTTCAGCACTTTTGGTTTGTTTACAAATGTGGGTATGCTTGCTGAAGAATATTGAAGAGGTAACGTGATTCAGATGCATGGATGAGGTTGGAGTACAGGCCCCTCATTTTGTTTTCGTGTTTATGCTTTCTCAACCAGTTCTAAACCATCTAGCTGTAGGTCCCAGTTGCTTGATGCTTGTTTAAGGGGCTGCATTTCTGTGTTGCCTTTTCTGTGGGGCAAAACTTATGTTCTGGAAATTTTAGATTGGCCAGCAATCTAAAGCACATTTGAGCTTCTGACTTTTTAGTGGCAGCTGTTCTTTCGTGGCCAATATCAGTTTGGGCACCAAAATTTTTGTGTGGAAAGGCACAACTAAATAGAGATGTTTGGCTGATTTTACCCATCGAAACAAGGGGAAAAAGAAGATTAAGCAGGGGGGAGAGAGAGAGAGAGATGAACTAACATAACGTGTGCAGAAAAGATCTATCGGGGTGTCTGTTCATGCTTCATAATAAACCTTGCAATCAGCTTATTATTTATTAGCTTTTAACTGTCTTACTATCTCTTTATTCTTGTTTCTTCAATGTTAAAGTGATTATCTGAATGATAATGCAATCTTTCAATTTTCATTATCAAACTGTATGTTATTGTTTCTTAGGTTCATGGTCCTGGAGCTGACATAGACACTTTATGCGTGGGGCCGTCTTACGTGAGCAGGGAGGTAAATGGAACTCAGCAAAGGAATTTCGTGACACATGTTGGGACTTATTTAAGATTTACTTTTAATGTTTGTGCTGTTTCTTTTTCAGGACTTCTTTTATATTTTGCATGACATGCTAGCTGAAATGGAAGAAGTTACAGAACTGCAGCCTGTTCCAGATGCTCATGTCCCTGTAATGAAATTTAAGTTTGAGGGGATATCAATTGATCTTCTTTATGCCAGTATCTCTCTTCTGGTTGTCCCAGATGTAAGTGTTATTGGCATTGCTATCTTTCATTTTGTGTTGTGCATTGCATGATGTGAGCTGCACACATAGGAATTTAGTTGTAGATCATAGTTCGGAATTGGCCATTTTGATATAGGAAAACCTTGTCATGTGGTGATAGGGATCATTATATTGATTTATTGCCTTGATTGGGTAAAAATATTCTCTGGCCTTTCTAAGCGCAGGGGACTTATCTGAGAATGATGCTTATGCCAGATTTTATTGAACTTAATCATTTTATTTAGTTTACATGGTTTTAGCCATCCCATGCTCTAAGATTGCTGTTGCTATTGTGACCCACTACATTAACAGGACCTGGACATCTCTGACATGTCAGTATTGTACAACATTGACGAGCCCACTGTTCGAAGTCTCAATGGCTGCAGAGTTGCGGACATGATTTTAAAGCTTGTCCCCAATGTTGAGGTATTTTATTTATTTATTTATTTGGAAATCAAGTTGGTAGCTGATAAAAACATTGACTGTTTCTGGGCTTTTTGTTTTGCACAAGATCTTTTTTATTTGCTAATACTTCCATTTTGGCCCTTTGAAAATTTTGTTTAATCTGCCTTTTGATCCTTATAGTGAGTAGAAACTGAACCTTTTTGCAAATTGTAGCACTTTCGCACTACGCTGTGCTGTTTGAAGTTTTGGGCTAAAAGACGTGGTGTTTATTCCAATGTAAGTGGTTTCCAAGGCCCAGCTTATTCTTGCATTGTTTCTTTCTAAATTTCCCTTTCTTACTATTTTTTATCATGTTCAGGTGACTGGGTTTCTTGGTGGTGTGAACTGGGCTCTTTTAGTAGCTCGAATTTGCCAGCTTTATCCTAATGCTGTTCCCAGTATGTTGGTTTCAAGGTTCTTCCGGGTTTATACACAGTGGCGTTGGCCAAACCCTGTGATGCTGTGTGAAATAGAAGAGGATGAGCTTGGTTTTACAGTTTGGGATCCTCGAAAGAATCCCAAGGACCGGACTCATCTTATGCCTATCATCACGCCAGCATACCCTTGCATGAACTCAAGCTATAATGTCTCAGCAAGTACCCTTCGAGTTATGCTAGATCAATTCCATTATGGTAACAAGATTTGTGAGGTGAGCGTATTGGTACTCCTTTTCTTCTGATGATGAACTTACAGCAGTGAGTTTTGATGTATATTCCCTCATCTCTGAGCAGGCGATTGAGCTGAACAAAGCCCAGTGGAGTGCACTGTTTGAGCCATACTTATTCTTCGAAAGCTATAAGAACTATCTGCAGGTGGATGTAGTTGCTGCTGACATGGATGACTTGCGTGCTTGGAAAGGCTGGGTCGAATCACGGCTTAGACAGCTGACACTGATGGTGAAATCTCTGCCTGCTTTTGTTACCGATAATGGAAAACAGACTTTGTTAATTTGTGACTCTTGCTAAGCTTGTGCTCAAAATTCTGGAAACATTTAATTAACAAGTAAAATGTCTGCTTGTGTTGCCTTGCAGATTGAGCGGGATACTCTTGCGAAGTTGCAATGTCATCCTTATCCACATGAATATGTCGACACATCTAAGCAGTGTTCACATTGCTCTTTTTTCATGGGATTGCAGCGGAAGCAGGGGGAGTTAGTCCAAGAGGGTCAGCAGTTTGATATAAGGGGGACAGTTGACGAATTTAGGCATTCAGTGAACATGTACCTCTTCTGGAAACCTGGGATGGAAATATATATTTCTCATGTACGTAGAAGGCAGATTCCTTCTTATGTATTTCCGGATGGGTATAGGCGATCTCGACAACCAAGACCAGCAAACCAGCATCACACAGAAGATGGTGAAGGGTCCAGATCTAATTCTGGAGAGCAGCATCTTAAGAAGAGAAAGGATCCAGAAGTTGTAGATGACAAGCAAGATAAAGCAGAGAAACGAGTGTCTTTGAGCCCAAAGAGTTGGGATTCAGTTTCTCCTGAGACTGTTAGTCATAGGCTTGATAGGGCATCTGAGGAGCGCTGGGCATCAGGTTCTGTGGGTTCTAATTCGGAAGCTGAGACTGGAGGGATCTCAAATTCCAGCTTCATTACAAACCTCAACAGTGAGATGATCTCATGTGATGATGTTGGCTTTGAGTCAGTGGCAGGCAGCAGTGAGGAAAATGCAGCTAGTGATCAAGTGAGCAATAACCGGAGATCTTTACTGAATGATTCATGCAAATTGAGTCCCGATGTGCTTCTGGAGAATGGAGGCTTGACTGGGACTGGAGCTTACTCAGATAACTTGCAGTTAGAGGTTTTGCATTTATGTCCTTTACCCTCTTATAATTTTTATTCTCCCCCCCATCTGTCTTGTTTCTTTAGTTTGCTCAGATTCTTGGGCTATCCTTTGTTGTGTCATCAAGGTGGTTTGCTTACCGTTCTCTCTGTCCAACTTGTGGGATGGTATAGAATGCACTCTGGCGGGTGTTGAGAGTTGGAAGTAATAACTTGGCATGAACTAATGATTTCCAAAAAAATTTAACTGGAAGATTTTTGTGTGGATTTTGTCTTAGTGCCCATCTGTTGGTTCTCTGCAATCTTTCATGTTGGACAATGGAGAAGGTTTTGACCAACCATCAGTTTTTGCAATAGGTGATTATGTTGCATTTTGTTTCTGTGAAGCCTATCTAACTGCGTTTTTGGGTTATTTTGGTGCTTTTTCTATCATGAAGGCCAATGCTGCTCTTGGGATGGTAGTGCAATCCATTGGTGGAGACAATTCAGAGGCAATGCATAAGCCGGTGATTAGGCACGTGTTCTGGATTTTTTGCTGCCTTTTATTTGGGTTTTTCATGCCTTGTTTATCTTTATGCTGCTCTTTTTTGTTTTGTTTTTCTTGTTACAGCAGATTGAGTCTGACAACAAATGCATGAAACCAGAAGTTAGGATCCAAATACAGGCCTTGCAACAGTGCCAAGAAAGAGAGACGGAAAGCCAGCAATTCTGGTAAGTGTTCTATTGAGTGCTGGCTTTCATTTCTTTCTGTTCTTTTCAGGCGTGCTAGTGCATTTTATCTCTGCGGATTTGACAATCAAATAGCAGCAAACTCGTTAGAGCTTTCAGGAGATTCATAACTTCAAGCTTGGTGCCTTTCCTGTACAGTATGTGTTTTTCATATGCGCTGCTTATTGTGTGAAGCCTCCTTATGCTCTTGAGAGAGTTACTGGGATGTTTTCTGGAGTAGGAGCGAGTAGGTTAGGTTCATTATCATTTGGTCTTTTCTATATAGGAAAGAAAAAAAAAAAAGGAAAAGGAGAAAAACAAAGAGGAAAAAGTTTTTTCTTCTATATTTTATTTTTCCTAGGTATGAGGGGTTGGGATGGTGTTTATATTTCTGGAGGAAGTATTTAGGATGCTGAAGGAATTGGGTGTGCTTTTCTTTATGTTCTTATCTAACCCATCTCTTGTAAACTCGATCCATCATTTTAATGTATCTCAGACCTCTTGTTCCCTTGTATCTTGTTCTCCTGCCTTGCCTTTGTCTCTCTCTGCAATTTTATTTTATTTTTTTATTTTTTATTTTTTTTCACACCTTGACCATAGGTATTCGGATTATCTCAGACTAATAGGATTTGAGATCTCGATTAAGGGAGTTAGATGCCTGTCTGCATGTGTTGTAATGCAGGTGGTGGTTTTGATTTCGAGAATTGACCCAATTATGCTTGGTGGACTGCCACCCTAAGGCATTTGGTCCATTAAGAAAGTATAAGGGAAAAAGTTAGCTGAGATGTCAAATTGTCGACTATAGGTTACTTCTAAGCAGCTAAATTTATCACATGGATTATGCTGTTAAAATTGGTAATACTAATGGCAACCAGCAAATATTGTATTAACAAAAGTTGTAAAAATTGCTTTCAACATTTCATTAATATGACTTGAGCAGCAATAAGGATGAGTTATTCATGTAAAGGGCATTAATTAGTGTAATCAGAGTAGCATCTTAGTATCAACAGTCGGTCTGGTTGTTAATGGTGTTAGATTTTCTAATCAAGTTTCGGATTTAAAACTTGTAAATGAAAAAAACTATGAGAGTTTTTTCTAAATTGGATCCGACAATGTTCAGACCGGATAGGTTGTAGTCTAGTTCTTGATATCAGTTGTTTGTACCAAATAACAAAAGAGCAGCACCTTGATTAAGAACTCTTAGAAGCATATTGAATTTGAAGAATGAGAACTGTAATTCTTTGTCCCCGAGTAGAAAGCAATGCCCGAGAAGGAGACCAAGTGCAGTGGCCCTGGTGATTCAATAATATAGATTCTGCGTCTTGTAGCTAAAAGGTTTTATTATGATGAAACCAACTTGCAAGATGCAATAACTTTGCAAAAATTGATGCATCAATTGTTCTGCAAAATGCACAAGTTATGTTAGATTCACCAATTATATTCCGCCGAAATTCAATATTTCTTGACCGGTGAATAACTAAATAAAATAGATAAATAAGAGTTAAAAGAGGAAAAAAAAAAAACATATTAGCTCCCAAATATATCATATTAATGATGACTCATTTTTTTGATAAATCATTCATTCACTCTTTCATATATCTAGGGATTTCATTTCATTTAAAAAAGAAATACTCGATACTAATGGATTTGATGGTTTCGTTGGCTGAAGGAGGAATTCAAACCAATAGAAATTCAAAGTTTTGTCATTTTGACTTATCGACTGCTCATTACAGGCCAAATCACCTAAGCACCGGGTTCAATACATGTAGAATTGTTTAGTCATATTCTTAATAGAATAGCCTGATAATCATAATTCTCTTCTTGTATAAAATTTTGTTTAATAAAAAAAAAAGAAAAAGAATTAATTAGCACTTTGTTATTAAGAAAAAAAAAAAAAGAAGAAAAATCTAGCCTTTAAGATGCTCTTGATGCTTTCTTCGTGTCAGAGATTTGTTAACATGGCCTATGAGGACGGTGGTTGAGCCTTTGATCTCTTGGTTAACTCGATTTATTCCCTACAAAATAAGGCTTTTATGCCAATGGTCGTGGAATTAGGTACTCTTGCATGATGAGTTATGGTATCCTTACCCAAATAGAAGAAAATGAAAACAATCAACATCTAGAGTTAGTGAGGGATAATATATAAATTCATATCATCCAAATCTATTGCCTTTACGTTTTCAATCATGTCTTTCAAGTCAAATCAGTGAACTCTCCTAATCACACACTTTTATACATGTGCTTGTCTCTTATATACTAATTCCCAACTTTCAAGGTAAGCAACTCTGGTGGTCTAAACTAGAACGTGGTTGGAGTTTCAAGTTTTTGAAGATAAGCAATTCATATATTTTTAATCCCAAGAGCAAAATTTCGAAAAAGAAATTAAAAAAAAAAAAGGAAAATGTGGTCTAAAGTGGAATATAGTTAGCTTTTGAAGGTTTTGTATAGCATGGTCCTCTTTTTTTTTTGGGGGGGGGCTTCAAAAAAATTATGTTGGTTTATATAGCTTTTGTTAATAAATATCAAAGTTGTATAGACAAATAAGAGATGGGTATGTACATTTTGCTTGTTATCATAAAACGGCTTAGAGATTCATGTTTAATTGATCTAATAGTTAAATACTGGTATTTAGATTTGTCCCTTAGAACCAATGGGAATTGAGTCGAATTTTTTTTTATATTGATAGTTTATTAAAAAAATATAAAGATAGTGAGAAATATAATTAGAAAAACAGTTCATCAAAAGATTTAACAACAATACAAGAATTTGGATAATTAAATTTTGAGCTTGTTAATTTAAAAAGTGATAAATGTGTTGTCTATTTAGACAGATTGTTTTGGTTCTGAATCCAAAATGCAATTAGACTACTAATAATGTAAGATCAAGTTTTAATCAGGAGCTTAACTCATTTTTATGTCCAATTAAATTAATTTTATAGGTGCTTTCTTTCCTTTTCGAAATTTTTGGGGATTGTCCCTCGTGGATAATTCAAGCGATAGAGTCTCACCACTTTTATGTTCATTTTTTTATTCGATCCTATTTAATTATATTTTTTTATAATAATAATAAAAAAAAAGTTGTTGGGGATTTGGTAGATGGGCCTTTGAGGTTGTTGATTTCTTGCAAAATCAATCCTTTTGTCTCAGCTTGTGGTACTAGATGCTCTTGCAGGATGGATTATGGCTTCTATATAAATAGAAAATAGAAAGAAAAACCCAACAGGAAAGATGATATTTACAATTAAAATTGATAAATTTATGTTATCTTTATTGCCTTTAGGGTTTTCAATCATGTCTTTCAATTCAAGTTTTTAGACTCCTAGTCACACGTGAGTGGCAACCATAAGATAACATATTTATTCTGATATAATTTATAAAAAAAAATCTTATTAATGATCATATTATTAATCTATTATTTTAAATAATACTTTATTTATTGAGTCAAATAGTTTAAGATCGCCCATCATTTCAATCATCTTATTCATAAAATGAATGAAAAGTATCTCAATATAAAATAATTCTATTATTCTCATATGCATACAGATAAAAATACGGTGCTAAATCAGAATTAAAAATCATGAAATTGAATTTCAAAATGAAATATCTAAATTATAAGATTTTTTAAATCTAACAAAAGATACGGATTTTTGAAATACATTCTCAAGACTTTTTATTTTAAATTTAATTCTGATTTTTGAGTATGTTCCCGTAATAATTTTTAAAATATTTATTTTATATCATATATTAAATTTTAAAATAAGGAAACTATAAATGTTTATTAGTGG
This sequence comes from Dillenia turbinata, assembly GCA_037126225.1. Taxonomy (NCBI): domain Eukaryota; kingdom Viridiplantae; phylum Streptophyta; class Magnoliopsida; order Dilleniales; family Dilleniaceae; genus Dillenia; species Dillenia turbinata. The sequence continues at coordinate 14,539,663 of JBAMMX010000028.1, forward strand.
GATGGCGAGTTGTCGAAAGTAAGCCAAAGTCCATATTTTCAAGCCAACATAGAGAGAGGAGAAGAATGGACAAATAAATAATTTTAAAAAAAATGTGGTCAAAGGTTTTATGTTTTTTTTTGAAGATTTATATAAAGATCCAAAAACGTGGGAATAAGCAAAATAACCTTTGACTATTTTGCACGTGTTGCGATCTAAATACAAACAGATTTTCTCTTTTTTATCCGTTACCATCATTATCAGTGGTTACTGGATTCAGAGATTGAACTTGGAAGGACATTTTTGTCCATTCATGACGAAAATGGCAAAATTGTGCAGAATGTAGAACCCATGAATCCCGCAGAAAATAATCGATCCAAATTGAGCTCTATTTTTAGAGCAAATTAAAAAATAGAAGCCATTTTCACCATTAAATAGCAGCTGATTCCCAAGAATTACATCTGGAACCTTTACCCATCAATGTATGCTCTGATTTAGAGCTCCATGATTATTGAAGATCTCTAAATAATCTGAATCATAGGAAATTTCCTCAAATTTTCCACATTCCTATGTAGACTATTTCTTCACCTATAATTTCACAAAATCTTTCTGTCAGATCCTTCAAACCCTCTATTCTGTCATTAGATCATATTTTCAGGGGGCTTTGGAATCTGGGGATCTGTTAATTTGTTGAAATTCGGTGTTTTTGTTTGTGGGGTTTGGGGAAATTTTAGAAAAAAATGGGAAAGGTGGCAGTGGGAGTGGCGGTGGCGGGAGCGGCCACGGCATGTGCCGTGACAGCGCTGGTGGTGCAACACCGAATGCGGAGCTCAAGACAATGGGCAAAGGCGATGGAGATAGTGAGAGAATTTGAGGAGACATGTGCAACCCCAATTGGGAAATTGAGGGAGGTGGCTGATGCGATGATTGCGGATATGCATGCTGGTCTCGCCTCTGAAGGAACGAGTCCATTGAAGATGCTCGTTAGCTATGTAGAAAATCTCCCTTCTGGGTATTGCTCTTAATTCTTGTAATCCTTTTTTCTTTTTATTTTCTCTCTGTTATTTCGATTTGTCACTTTTGTTAAGCAAATTTTTGTCAAGCATCAGCATTTCATGCATGAATTACTTCTAATATTAACATAAAAGCCTTCCCTGTCATGATGCTTTAACCCTTTTGATGAGGGATTCATGTTCTTTGCATTTCTTATAATACCTTTATATGATGAGCTGCGGTAGCAGGGAAAGCAAGAGAAGCAGGAAAGGAATCGGGCAATTGTTCATGGTTGAAAACTTTTCTGCGTCAATATTGGACAACATTATAATTCTTATTGACGAAGAAGTCGCATCTGTATGCATTGAGCTGCATTATCGCTCAGTTAAATACACAAAGATTGGAAGATTTAGGTGCACGAAGAAGTGCAACCCCCAAACCTCCCTGGGGTTCGCTGGGAAACTTAATGTACACCAATATGTTTAATTGCATGCACAAACTGAGCTTAATGGACCAGCAAAAGGAATTTAAAAAAAAAAAAAAAGAGAGAGAGAGACAGATGGAGAGAGAAATGTGGAATAATTTTTCCAATGGGTAATTATAACACCAGTCGTTGTCATGTTTTCTAAGGTATAAGATTATAACCATTGCTTTATCATTATTTTTTTCTCTATAGAGATGAAAATGGATTATTTTATGCACTGGACCTTGGTGGAACAAACTTCCGTGTGTTGCGCGTACAGTTGGGAGGGAAGGATAAGCAATTTGTTGGTCAAGAATTTGCTGAGGTGTCAATTCCTCCAGAGTTGATGGTTGGGACTGCAGATGTGGGTGCCACATGTCCTCCAAATTTTTACATTACAGCATTAAACGTAGTAATGCTTCAAACTCAGGCGGCTTATTGGTGTGGTTTCAGGCACTCTTTGACTATATTGCATCAACGCTTGCAAATTTCGTTGCTTCAGAAGGTCCAGACTCTCAACTTCCTCCTGGTAGACAAAGGGAGCTAGGCTTTACTTTTTCTTTCCCAGTTATGCAAACATCAATTGCTTCTGGGACCCTTGTGAAGTGGACAAAAGGCTTCTCCATAGATGAATTGGTTAGTCATTATTACTCATTCCCCTTTCTTGTTCAATTTATATGAATATTCCTGTTAGCAATTAATTGGATGTCAGCATTTCGAAGAGAAAAGACTGAAAGGATCAATTTATGTAAGGCTTCTGCTCAATAAATGTGTGCTATACAAGAAACATGGTGCTCTCTCCAGTTTGATAATCATGCTTGAATATGTTTGTACACCAGTCTTGTCAGTATTGGCTGTTTTCAATGACATCTACTCTGTCATCTTTGAAAGTCTGATATTTGATACCATTTCTTCACTAATTCCAGAATAATGTTGCCAATTTCACTCACTTGTCTTTAACCAAACCCAATCCATGTGATTTCCCAAATGTCATGCGCTGAGGACAATCTTTCCCTAGAAGTACAAGACTCTAGAAAGAGCATACAAACATGATGTTGGGGTTGAATGCATGAACATACTTCACTTAAGATTATCCCTATCGCTTTCAGTTCTGACAGGACCAATGACATCATTCAAGCAGTTCAAGGCTGCATTAGTGTGGCAATTGATTGACACTTTTACTATATATACGAATATATTATTTATACTGACTTCTTTCCAATTTGTGTAAGTAGGTTAATCAAGATGTGGTGGTTGAGTTATCTAAAGCCATGAAAAGGCAAGGTCTTGAGATGCGTGTGTCAGCTTTGGTACATATGCTTCTCCTTATTTCAATTTCAGTCGGAGAGCATCTATTGTTTTCCCAGTTTGAGCTTATTTTGTCCCATGAAAACTGTCTAACAAGGGTTTGTCAAATTCAGGTGAATGACACTGTTGGGACCTTAGCAGGGGGCAGATATGATGATAAGGATGTTGTTGCTGCTGTCATTTTAGGAACTGGAACAAATGCAGCTTATGTGGAACGTGCACAAGCGATACCAAAATGGCATGGTCCACCTCCAAGATCTGGAGAGATGGTGAGCACATGAAATTGTGCTCTTTATGTGATTGGAGTAACTAACACGATATTTAGGTCTCAGACAAAAGTGAAACTTTAGATGAAAATGAGAAGTGTAGAAATATATCGAAAGTCCTGACAATTTTATTTGTAGGTTATAAACATGGAGTGGGGTAACTTCAACTCATCACATCTTCCATTGACAGAATATGACGTTGCATTGGATGCTGAGAGTCTGAACCCTGGTGAACAGGTAATGAGACCTAGTTCCCCTTGTCTTTGTGTTGTGAATTTGGATGATGGTTATTGAATTTACATCTAAAACCTTTGACTGGAACAGATTTTTGAGAAAACTATAGGTGGCATGTACTTGGGAGAAATTGTGCGCAGGGTTTTATATAGGATGGCTGAGGAAGCTGCTTTTTTTGGCAACGCCGTCCCTCCAAAGCTTAAACAACCTTTCATTTTGAGGTACATAAAACATGTTAATGATTAAAACAAAAGGCTTATGAGGAAAAGATATTTGTTTTGATGGCATACCTTTGAGCAATTGCTACATGATGAGGGCTTTGATTCGCAGGCAAGTAAAATGGTTCTGAATAAAGGTTGCACCAGTTATTAAAGTATGCATTAAAACTTTTATATCCATTTGATGAAGATCCTCTTTTAGTTGAATTTAGCATAGTGCAATCATTTGAAAATTGATATGATGAGCACTACAAACTGATTAAAAAAAAAAAGATGTTATAGATCATCCAAAAGTGTAGCATTAATGGCCAAAATCCAGAAGAAAATAAGTATATGGCCTTCCCTCTGATTGAAAGAATCTCTATCCCTGTCCTGGCAAGAGGGATCATCATGTATTATCCTCTATCCATGACATCTTTGAATGAACATCCATGATAAAATCCTCATTAGACAGATCAAGCCATAACCCAGGGCATTTGAGAAATAGATTAGAAATCTCATTCCATCCTAGTTCAACCCAACGTATTGTAACATACACAGGTTTCTGTGATGGTAATGGTTATGCAACAGATTGATATTGAAGCAGTTCAAATTTCAACAGATGATGGGAATGAAAACATGCGTTATGATTTTGGAGATACTTTAGTTGTAGATGCTTGCATCAAAGTGGTTTGACTGAAGCCTCCTCAATGGTGCCTTGTCTCTGCTTCTGCCTGAGTTCATCCATGACATTTATTTCTACCTCCATTCCAGATCATAGTCCGGCTCTTCTTTCTCAGATTTTGAGAACAATTGCCCACTTTCTGATGTAATTCGGTGGTTTTCTCCATATGCCCCTACCTTCGTGGTCAAAAGTAGTTTGACGTGGCATGTGCCATCATTTTGTGGTTGATGGGAGCATGTTAGAAATGGATGTGGTAGCTTCTGAGAAGATTGGGTTTGTTAAAAAAGTGGATGAATCACTGCTGGACAAATTTAAGTATGAAGCTGGGTTACATGCCCTGCATCTACTTCTTTGCTTTTTCTGCCTAGCTGTAGCATTGCTTTATTATATGAATGGGTGTTGGCTCCTGTTTTTGCATTAGTGTTCTCCTTGCAAGAGATTTTACTTCATTGACTTTAGTAGACAAAAGCACTTGATCGATATGAAGCCTTGAACTTGCAGATAAATCTATTTTGTGCTTTGCAAAATGCAGGACTCCAATCTTGTCGGCAATGCACCATGATACATCACCTGATCTCAGAGTTGTGGGGGCTAAATTGTTGGAAGTTTTAGAGGTGTTCTTCTGATTTTACTGTAATATATTCTGGTTTCTCTGGTTTTTTTCTTAACATATATATTTTATTTTGTTTTTCTCAATCAAGAACATAGTTGCCTTCATAACCGCCGGCATCAGCTCTGATAATTTTGTTAACCTGCTTCAAATATAACTAGTTTGCATTCAATAATTAACCCTTGGCGAGCTTAACTATTTTCATAAAAAGGTTGCTTTAACTAGGAAAGGGAGCACATGCTGTCTGCCTCAAGATAGGAATTCTCCAGATTTTTGCTCTCACAAGAAGTAACATTTAAATGGTGCAGCAGATTGAGGATTCATGGCAAAATACTCCCTGAAAGATAGGAAGATAATTATTGTTCTCCTTCCCCTCAAAATGAGAGGGGGGGGGGAAGAAAAGAAAAAGAAAAATAAAGGAAAGAATCAAGGAAACGGGCACTACAAGCGACAAATGCTTAAATTTCATAAGCAAGCTAGCATATGAAGGTTAATTATAAATTCATGGCAGTTTTTTTAGATACAATTTTCCTCTCTTGTTTCAGATACGTCATACCAAATTGAAAGTCAGAAAAGTTGTTGTTGAGCTCTGCAACATTGTTGCCACACGTGGAGCTCGTCTTGCTGCTGCTGGTATCTATGGAGTGCTGAAGAAGATAGGAAGAGACACACCCAAGGATGGTGAAAACCAAAGGTCAGTGGTGGCAATGGATGGTGGATTGTATGAGCACTACACCGAGTTCAGCAAGTGCCTGGACAACACTTTGAAAGAGTTGCTCGGAGAGTCCTCAGAGAGTGTTGAGATCATGCATGCTGATGATGGTTCAGGCATTGGAGCCGCTCTCCTTGCAGCTTCTCACTCACAATACCTTGAATCTGACCACTCTTGAAAATGATCAAACTTATTTAGTTTCACCTCCCCTTCCACCCTTCCTCCTCCCTCCTTCCTCCTTCCCTCACAAGTCATTCATTCTTTCCTTTTACTTCATTTTTTTCCCACCTTCTCCTTGAACATTTTTTTCTTCTTCTACCTTCTGGTCTCATGTCTGGTTTAAATTTTGGTTTTAATTTTGCAAAATCATGGAAGATAGATGGAGTGTATGACCCAAATCTTGAAGCAGTTGTATCATTATGCTTCAGAGAGCTGGTATACCCCCATATCAAGACCACTAAAGCCCTTACTTGAGGCCCTCTTAATTTTTAGTGTCATGATTAAATAATGTTGTATTTAGCATTTATATCATTTTTTTAAAAAAAATGAATATTAAGATTTCTAACTTTCTTCACTTAATGCTTAATTAGCTTTAATCTCTCGTTCATATTACTTGGTTAATCATAGATTAATCATGTATTCACAAGTCCTATTTGGCCCCTTTTTTTCGGCCTAAGAGAAGTTTTGAAAAGATTCAATATGAAAATTTTATTAGTAATTTGCATCTCAAAAAAGTTTGAAAAGTAAATTTTAAATAAAATTTTTATTAATTTTATTATATAAATTAAAGGCGTTATATTATAATTTTGCTTTGTTGAGCCGGTGGTATTAGTATTTGAGTTTCAAGAGCATATTGAATAAATGGATTAAACACATTATTTATTTATTTTGAGTCCAATTTTGTGATTGGTTCTTCTTTTTTATTTAAAATTTAAATTTGAGATATTGATTAAGAAAATTTAATATTCTGTCGTTAAATTTATATATCGTTAATTTTATTTATTTATTTATTTATTTTGGTACGTTAATAGTTGGGAGTATTAAGGAGGTGTGAGAGGTTGGCTAATTGTTGATTTCCCGATAAAGATTCTTTGTAACCATTATTATCCACGTCACTTTCTCTCTTTCTCTCTGTCTTTATCTCTATCGCTTTCGCTCTCTCTTTTTCTCATCTTACAAAAGAATCTCAATTAAAAAAAAAAAAACCTCTAAAAATATATATATATATTTATAAGAAAATGTAACCAAACGAAATTGAATTAGAGAAGAAATGATGAAAATAAGAAAATTCTACCGCTTGATTTGTCCTTGAGAGATCAAAAAATATTTTAAAGAAACCTGACAAATAATACTATTTTAACATGATCAAGATACTTTAATTTTTTAGAAGAAATATTGTTTAATACTATATATATCTTTCCATAGTTCTTTGCATACAATATTTGAAGAAAAACTTCAATGTTACAACCAATTGGTTAGGGCATAGTGAGTGAATATTATCCTAAGAAAAAAGTCTAATAGTCACAATATGTCTCATTCGATTTGGTGATTCTGATTCAAATTTTGATATAAAAAAGAAAAAAAATAGTGAGTGAGTGTTGATGGGGCGGAATCTATTGATATTATGCCCCCATTGCCAAAATTACAAGTTATCTTCTGGCGCATTGCATGAAAGAGATTGGTAATTCAAAATTCTTATTATGACCAAATTGTCTTCATGTACCTAAGACTATGCACTAAAATTATATTTGTTTTGCTCAATGTAGTACTGCATTAAAAGTACAATAAGGTATATATTTTGTTCTACTAGCTCAGCTCTAATAATAATTGTTTAAACATTTTTCATTATTTCCACTAGAGAAATATATTAATTATAACTTAATTCTTTTATAATTTTTTTTTCTAATTGACGAAAATCTCACTGCTCTACCTCAAAAAAAAAAAAAAAATTATAAAAAAAAAAAATTATTAAAAAAAAAAAAAAAAAAAAAAAAAAAAAAATATTTTTTTTAAAAATAATATTAATTTTATAAATTTAAATAATTTTTTTTATTAAAAAAAATTTTTTTTTTTTTAAAAAAAAAAAAAATAATTTAAAAAAAAAAATATTAAAAAAATTTTTAAAAAAAAAATATTTTTTTTTTTTTTTAAAAAAAAAAAAAAAAAAAAAATATTTTTTTTTTTTTTTTTTTTTTTAAAAATTTAAAAAAATTTTTTTTTTTTTTTTTTATAAAAAAAAATTTTTAAAAAAAATATTTTTTTTTTTTTTTTTTTTTAAAAAAAAAAAAAAAAATTTTTTTTTTTTTTTTTTTTTTTTTTTTTTTTTTTTTTTTTTTTTTTTTTTAAAAAAAAAAAAATTTTTTTTTTTTTTTTTTTTTTTTTTTTTTTTTTTTTTTTTTTATATTTTTTTTTTTTTTTTTTAAAAAGAAAAAAATATTTTTTTTTTTTAATACGAGCACATATTGATAATTTTATTAAATATATAAAATTTCCGTATACCTGCTAAATAAGCATATACCACACGATTTAAATATTAGATCTAATTTAAAAGGAAAAAAAAAAAGAAGTATATTTAGATATACCCTACAAATTTTGCATTTATCATAACATTTCAATACCCTTATTCATTGACATTAGTTTGCATTGAGGGTTTGTGGCTTTAGCTTTCTTCAAGCATATAATTATTCATTTTGTACATAAATTGCAGTCCAAATTGAACATTTCAAAGCATACCCAACTGACATCATGTAACGTGGAAAATCATAGTTGAATAATTCATTTGCTACTCTTTTTAGAAAAATTTATTTTTTGATAAAATTTGGAATCGAGAAAAATTTAGATTTTGATCGTGGTTAAAAAATATTTGAAGTAAAAATCTTGCTTAAAAAATATCAGTGGTCAATCCCTTGATTAATTTAGCATTGGTTTCATTAATATAAAATTATTATTTCGTTAATAAAAGAGAGAGAATTTTGTATTAAAAGATAATAATTTCCCTTTATGAAATATTTATGATAGAATTTTCAAATGGGTAATAAAATTGCTCACATTTTGATATGATTTTCTCAAAATGAGTTGCTAAGAAAAGGAAATAGTCATGCATAGAGTTTTTGTGATGGTGGAGTATTTTTTTTGACCAAAACCCAGGAAAGGGCTCTCCCCCACTAATTTCTTTAGGTGTGGCTAAAGTGGTAGAACCGAGTCGAAATCCTTACAAAATATATGTGCATCTATGTGTGTGTGTGTGTGTGTGTGTATATCAGCTGTTTAACCTAATTTCTCAGTCCAAGATCACATGAATTTCGAGTTGAAAACTTTCACAAAAGGGTTTTCCCTGTCATCTCCACTTGTGGCAATTTGAGGAATCAGAAAGTGAAATAACATGCAATTCCACCCCCACTTCATGTCAAGAAATACACAACAATACTCATTTTTGTTTTCTCAATATCCAAGGTCATCCAATTAATACTCATTTTTCTTCTTTGGGATTATTAAACATAAATATATATATATTTCAAAAAAAAAAAAAGCTCTGTGCATTGAAGTACTTACTACCCCACCAATGATAATAACAAGATAATTATTTTTTGTAAAATAACTCCCCTTCTCCCACCAAATAAACAAGCATCTCATTATTGAAAGCTGAAAAGAAAAAATAAGAACAAAATTAAAAACAACAATTATGTACCTTCTTCAAATCTTTATCAATTAAATTTGTACCTCTAGCATTGAATAATTGATTTGCAAAATAAAACAAAAAAGAAAGAGAAAAGAAATTTTCAATTTTTTTTAAAAAAATTAAAAAACCGACAAAATGGTGAATTGTTTTCCCGACGGACAACATAACAACAAAAAATTTCTAATTTGGCAGCTAATGATCTTAAGGTACTTTACTTAGGAGGGAGTTATCTATGTATTTCCAAGAAACAACTCATGAAATTTGAAAAAGATGTGTGCCTATGTTGGGTTCTCCTTGTAATATGTTTTTGTGAAATAATTAAAATTTTAAATTAATATTTGCAGTCGAGTTAAATCTTTTTTTTTTTAAGGAATGAGAAAAAATAACAATCGAGTATTCTCTCCTTCTATTTAAAAAATAATAATAAGAAGAAACATGAAAAAAGAAATATTACAATAAAATCCGATTCTTAAACCTAATATTTGAAGTCAGTAATTGAGAGATAAATATAGAGAAAATAAAAAAAAAGAATGGTAGTTTAATTTATACAGATTTTTCTACGCTAGTCATTCCTATTCAAGGTCATCTTCTCGTATAGATCCTTAACTATTATGTCTTTATGGATAACTTGCATCCAAATTTTCAACAATTTATCTCTACATTTTACTAAATTTCCTATATCTAAAATCTCGATTTTTTTAACTGGTGTGTTTTTGAGTTTTCTTTGCACATATCCAAACTATCTCAGACGACACTTTTCCATCTTATCCATAATTAAACTAACTCCCAACTTATTACTAGTTTTTTTTTTTTTTTTTTTTTTTTTTTAATTTTTTTTTTTTCTCCTTTAAAAATTTTTTTTTTTTTTTAAAATATTTTTTTTTTTTTTTTTTTTTTTTTAAAATTTAATTTTTTTTTTTTATATTTTTTTTTTTTTTTTTTTTTTTTTTTTTTTTTTTTTTTTTTTTTTTGTATTGGGGGGGTTTTGGGTTTTTTTTTTTTTTTTTTTTAATTTAATTTAAATAAATTTAAAAATTTTTTTTTTTTTTTTTTTTTTTTTTTTTTTTTTTTTTTTTTATTTTTTTTTTTTTATTTTTTTTTTTAAAAATAAAAAAAAAAAAAAAAAAAAAAAAAAAAAATTTTTTAATTTATTTTTTAAAAAATATATAAAAATTTTTTTTTTAATTATTTTTTTTTTTTTTTTTTATTTTTTAAAAATATTTTTTTTTTTTTTAAAAAAAAGAGATAGAGAGAGAGAGAGAGAGAGAGAAGAGGCTTAAGAAAGAGAAACAGACAAGTTCCTCTCTCACAGTCTCAAATATAAAAGCGGGAAAACACCCCCACAAAAACAGTCATTTGCCACAACATTATGCTTACAGTAATTTTAACATCTATGTGTATGTATCCCATCATCTCTCAAACTTGGCCAGACCCCCACGGCCGCCGCCGCCGGCTGCGGTGGAGCCGCCGCATTTGATCTCTTCCCCGCAGGGCTCGCCTCCATATTCATATAAACGTGGTGGTGTACATATTTTCTCCGGCACACAGGGTCACGCCAGGCAACTTAGTTTGTGCACATGATCATCGCATCCTCATCCTCTTTTGTACGTTATCTTATCCACCCTTTTCTCATATTCGGATCATACATTTATATACGTGGAGTTCTTAACCCCTTCTCTCTCTCTCTCTCTCTCTCTCTCTCTCTCTCTCTCTCCCTCCCTCCCTCCCTCCCCCCCCCCACTGATTTTATTCTATATGACTATTGGTAGAGAGATATATGAAGCCTTGTTGGGACCTTGTGTATGGTAATATCTATGGGTTCAAGTGTTGGTTTGATTAAGGGCTTGCTCGAAAGTGAAAATTATTCTATTTAGCCTTCATCTCAATTCATAGATCGAAGGATTTAATTAAAGTAGACAAATTGGGCCAATGTGATATTTAATAGTTTTCAATGTATTCTTCCTCAAAAGAGGATTTATCTTCGGAATAAATGTGCATAATTTAATGTTTTTATGTATGTCCAGTTTGATGTGTCCTGATGAAAAAATGTATCTGCTCTCGCAGATTTTGGCATAAAAATTTGCATTCAGGGCTCTTTTTTCTTCAAAAAAAAAAAAAAAAAAAAAAAAACTAGGATGAAGGAATCTCTGTGCACTCAAAAATTGAAATTAAATTTGAAATCAAAGATTTTGAGAATGACATTTACAAACTCTTGTTTTTACTTCATTTGAGAAACCCATAATTTGACAATTTTATTCTTAAATTTCATTTCCGTTCCATTAATCCAAATAAACTATATAGATTTCAATTAGATTTTTTATTCTAATTCACTTTAACCAAACGTGCCTTTAATATGTAGTTTTCTAGAGAGAGAGAGAGAGAGAGAACAGAAGAAAACTTGTTGGAAGGGAAATACTTGCGCCACATTTTGTACTAGGAGAAGAAGTGGTTTACTTCAATTATTTGGCTAAATCCTGTAACCCAGAGGGAAAAAAACATACACAGAATGTTGCAAGGGAAGGGTTTGTGAATTCCTGGTTTAGGATGATTGGGCTAACCGACCAAAGTCTTTGAAAGTTTCTTTGACAAAAGAACATAGAAAATGAAAATGTGTGTCATTTGATTTGACAATCCAAACCAAACAACAACATACTTATGTGTTCATTGACTCCAAGAAGAGGCAGAGGCCCCAACAAACAAAAAGAAAACAAACCAGCCTAACACACACAAGATATTTCAGAGACGTGAAGAGGAGCAGCATATGAGGTGAGGCCTACGGGTGTAAATGGTTAGGTTTAGTGTTCAAATCAAACCGAATTAAAAATCAAAATTTTAAAAAATTTTAAACCGAATTTAATTCGGTTTAAATCAAACCGAATCGAAAAAATTTGGTTCGATTTGGTTTGATTCGGTTTAAATAGATTTTTTTTTCCATTTGTCACTTTTTTTTAAGGTATAAAAAAATATCATTTATCATTAATGTATAAAAAATATGAGTTTCATTTTCTCTAGTCCAAATATAATATTTTAAGAATTATTTAGGGTTTAAATTTAAGAATAGTTTTAAATTGGTTTAGATTTTAAAATAATATTTTTTTATTTAAACCATATCAAGAATAATTTTGAAGAAAAATATTTTTTTAAAATAATATAACATAATCTATCATTTCAATATCATAAAAATATTAGAAAAAAATTAATTAAATTAGATTTTTTAATATTAAAATATTAGAATAATATTAGTTCAATTCAAACCGAACCGAATTTAAAAAATAAAACCAAAATCGAACCGAAATAATCTCGGTTAGGTTCAGTTTGAACTGAATTTTTCTTTTTAAAAGAAAAAAATCGAACCGAATAAAAAATTTCAATTCGATTCAATTCGGGTAATGATTTAACCCAAACCACTTAACCCTGAGCCCATATTTGACAATTACCTTGGATCAACTTTCCCTATACTTGTTCACAAGTCCTCTGAGGGGATAAAAGCTAGGAATATCACGCTTGATCACGGAAACTGCTACATTGGCAGTCCATCTTAAGCTCAAGGGTTTGGATATTCAAATCTTTGGCTGGATGCAATCGTGCCAAAAGACCCAGAGTTCATTCCAAATTTGAGACACCTTCTGAATTCTTGATCAAACCACCGGTTATTCTTTTTTTTTTTTTAATACAAGAAGATACAATCAAACAAAATCGAATCAAGAAAAAAATGATAAAAATAGAAAGGCCCCTACTGTTTAAGCTGTCCTTGAGGAACCATGCCACTTGTCACCGCCATCACGTTTAGCTTGAAACTGCTCGGAGGCGTTGGGTTTGAAGGAGCCACGTAAAACAACTTTCCTTCTCTTCCAAGATTGGTTGGAGTTTTCTTTGAATTGAACACTTCTTTGTTCCTATTTTTCCAAATAATCCAACACCCCACCAATCTTCCTCGTGGTTTTACGAAAGGCTTCACTTTCTCCACAAGTCAAATCCGTTCTTGGCCCATTGAAAAACCTGTCACTCAACTTGTGGAGATGAGGTTTTCCCGCGTCCCTCGGTTGGGTCAAGTTGCAACCCCGTCCATCCCTTATTCTCTTTGTATCTACCAAAGATATTGACACGATTGATTTCGATCAATTTTTTTTTAATATAAATCACATACACGTTAAATTAAATTAAATCTGATTTAAATTAAATTAAAATTTTAAAAACAAGGTCCCCCCTCCCCCCCTCCCCTCTAATTTGATTTCACTTGATTATATCCCATTATAAAAAAAAAAAAAAAAAAAAATCTCAAATCCAAGACTTTTTAGTGGTACCAGTGTCCGATCAACATATTTGAGAATACGAAATAAGTTATTCCTTATGGAGAAAATGGCTCCAAAAATAATTACGCGCGGACCAGACCCACGGACACTGCCAATAGGAATAGCACTTCTCCTAAGAAAGCTGCAGCAGCAGTATGCCTGAGTGGTTGTCGAAATGACCAAACAATCTGCTAAGAGCCAGAGGTGACATACTTGATCACCACATAAACGTATTGAATAAACCATCAATTTTGCGATCCTTTTTTATAATAAATTGGAACAAGATGGATCGAGTGAAATGCAAACAGAAAGCCAACTTTCCATTATAGATTATTCAATAAATAAATAATCTATATCAAAGGACGACTTATAGACTACGTGGCTAGAAAATTTGAGAACGGTAAAAAAAACTACGTCAGAAAAATCATCACTCAAATAGAGCACTTGTAGACGTTGCTTGAATCGGATTAATCGAGACATGATTCTGAATACTAATAATCTAACACCAAAAAAAAAATAATAATAATAATAATAATAATAAGAGGACTACATGGCCGGAGGACAAATGCAGTCGCCAGATTCTGAAAAGATAATTGCTGAATTTAAGAATGTCCTAATAGCAAAACTACCCCGGAGTTTCAGTACAACATAGTCAATCACCAGCTAATTTGTACCCTTGTTCTTCTAAGCGTTCATTCCAATCAGAGGCTATACTAAAACGTTTTATTATGCATTAAAACATGGAATACAACGATCAAGTTGAGGGCTAACACTAACACAACAATTTCCAAGTCAGTCGGCCATTCATCCATAGCAACTGTACAAGTAGGCCTTAAGGTGGCTCGGCCAGCATTAGCAGCTGCTTCATTTGTGTATGATCGTGATACAACATTTTGCACGACTTAAACCTCCCCCCCCCCCCAAACCAAAAAAAAAAAGAGAAAAAGGAAAGAGCTCAGGACTTTAACAATGCTTTAACCATTTATGGTTCTGTGCTCACTAGGAGTCTCACTTTCACCCCACTATTTTCGTGGAAACATAGTGGTTTCCATGGCCATGTCATCGACCACAGGAGCAGTGCAATGCACATAAAGATTCTGCTGTGCAACACAAATGCAAAAATTCCCTAATTGAACTACAAAAAAAGTGACTTAAAAAGAAAAATCATTCAGGCGGGAGGGCATGCCATTGCCAATGAGCTTTCACCAACATCCCCGCTGTTCAGGAGAATGGTCCTTGTCCTGATAATGTTCTCCAGAGAAATGTTCAACTGTTGCTTAACATTCATTCTAACACTTCCATTACAATTCCAACACAAAGGAAGCTGTTGTCTTTATCAGACGAGGCTATGTTTGGAAATGGTACCGCACAATACGAAGCAGAACCTAATTATATCCACTAAATAAATAAGGGAATGAGAGATGGGACAATCCTATTGAAATTTAAGACTAACTAATTAATCCATATGTACTAGGTAAAAGTTCAAAGACTGCAAACTGGAAAAAGCTTCTTTCTTTTAAAATACTAGCTGCAGTACAGCTGTTAACATTATAGAATAGAAATCTCTTAACCACTCACTTAACAAAATCACCCATGGAAGAAATCACTCCTTCCATTCAGCTAGAGCAAGTCAATAGTTTCTCCTCTCCCAGTACACCATGGTCCTGTAGAATTAAAACACAATACTGTCAGCTGACTAAAAATATCATCAAAACAATTAGATAATTTCTAACAGAAGCAAAAAGGAGCAAATCATTAAAAAGTTATGCAATGAATCTCTGATAACTAAACAAGAAATGCTCTTCCATTATGTCTAGTACAAACTGCAACAAGCATACTTTCATTTGATGAAATCCATCATCAGAGATCAGCACAAAGCATCTTCTAAAAAACATCACTAGATTTCAGTTTGAACTCTCTCCTCCCTTTTCCCTCCATCCCACCTTATTGGCATGTCTAAAGCCACAAGAAATCCAAACACAAAAATATAGAATGATTTCAGAAGCAGGGCCTCACTACAAAAAGTTTCTGCCAACAACACAGAACAAGTCAAGGAAAAGGTCCTTCAATGAAATCTCCCCACACCAAGAGTCCCACTAAAAGGAGACAGAAGACTTATTCCTGAATGTGATCCTCAAAATCTCCATACTCATTTTTAATACCATTCCAAACTTGAATCTCCTAAGCCCCTGTTACTCTTCAAACATTCAATCATGATGCTCCATCCATAGTCCACATACAACTCCAAAAATGATTTTCATACACCATAATTTCAATTAACCATCACTGTAAAACTATAGGAGAGTCCTAACACCAACTATAGAATCCAATTAAGATTCATCCTCAGAACTTCAATTTACCTTACCAAGCCCACGAGTATACAAGGTGGTCAGCTAGGTCAAGCAAGGAGAGTAAGTTTTGACAATGATGACTTGGCTTCTAACAACAACTGAAGTGACGAATGAAGGGCAATAGCCTCAGGTCTTAAAAGAAAAATGAGAGCCACAAGTCCGAGTGGCATTTGTTACTTTAATGTGTTACCATGAGCATGTAAAAATCCATACTTCAGATCAATTAGAATAAACCTAAACAATGTTTAAAGCCAAGTAAGGAAATGTAGGGGGCCATAGTAGGTAATATGTTGTAGTCCCCACCACTAATACGAAAATTTTCGAACCTGTTGTTAATAAGCTTCAGTTCACTGAGCATGCTTACTGTGTAATCAGACCCGCCATCCTCCTGATCCTACACAACAGCCAAATAACTCCAAGAAAGGAGCACAAACTACGTGGCTGAGAAATTCTCACAGGAAAAAAAGAAAGGTAGCTCTAGAAAATCATCCCAAAGGAGAATAAATACCAATGGGGAACTTCTTCAAGAAGACCAAAATTTAATGGACATACACACAAGAATCTTATGCAGCATACAGTTAGTTTGCCACATGCCCATTGTCAAGTTTTTGTAGATGTCAAGGATTTTTTACGCTTCCTACTTTTGTACTCAGAGGAGTGCACCTTCTTGGTACTATTCCTTTTTTGTTGATGATATTTTATTTCTCCTTAATCCCACCCGCCCCTCCAAAAAAAGGACCAGCCTCACCACAAAAAGTTAACAAGCAATTGCAAACTAAATTATCATATCACCATTTAACTCCTCAGAAGCTACCACACAAATCAACATATAAGAAAAATAAACAGCACCCACTTAATGTATACTAACTTTTCCCAGCTAAGCCAACCAGCTTCTGTAGATGTAGAAACTGCCCAGGTTGGGTAGAAAAAATTGCTGTCAAAAGTGATTCAAGTCAAAGCATGATCTAACTAAGACCACTCAAGACATAGCAACTTCTATTGGTGGTAAAATGTTAATTGCAGCCCATACCCTACTAATGCCACCTTAGCACGACACAAAATGAAAAGGAAAGAAAAAACCTCATCCTTGTTTAGGTAATGACATTGAGAAACTTGGTAGCTTACACATTCTAACAGTCAGATTGGCATAAGAAAAATTAGTTTAACACATCATTGTCTATCTAAATGAAGGACCAAAAACCATTCTTTGCCATTGGTTACTTTTTTCTTTATTGAAATGGTCAAATCATACAATGAGATCTCATCAAGTTCTACTATTTTCTCTTTCTTGAAGGAGATTTCATCAGATCAACGTTCCCAAACTCATACCCATACCATAACATACTATGATTCAAGTAACATTCTTGAACCCATAACCCCCAAGAATGAAACAACCCTACAATACTGCTAAGACTCAGCATCTTGTTTTAGTTGTACAAGACATCAAAGGGGGAAAGAATACTTCAATTACACACCATATGTTTCCAATGAGTCTTGGATATTCAACAATCAGCCCAGAACCTGAGAACTCAATTGCATTTATTTTGCAACCACAATTTCCACCTTTAGACACACACACAAACAAAAAAGATTCTTACACATGTTCATTATCATTAATATCCCACTTTTCTTCAATGTATAGGATGAAAAAGTAGTATTCTTCAATTCTTCCATAAGGTAGCAATCAAGATAAGAAGCACCTATGCCTTAAATACCGTCCAACAGTTCCCAGCTCCCTCTCACATGCAAAAAGTAAAATTAGCACATATTAAACAAGCATATGCTAATTATCATATCCCAATTGCCTATATTTCATTCCATACACCAGAACAGGACAAACAACAACCCCGCCATGATTCGAACCACATTAGCACCAAAAAATTGTGCATTTCAATTCTAATTCCAGCTTTTGTTTCTTTGAAGCCCAAACAAATGCAGGGTTCAATTCTAACTCCATAAGGAGTGTGATGTTGAGTATAGAGTTTCTGAAACTTCAGGGTTGGTAGTAAATAACAAATTCCCAGAACTGAGTTTGCACATTGTTTTGATATTTCAAGTAAAGGAATCCAATTGAATTCCATATCAAGTCCTTTTATTCCAATCAAAAGATTCCATTGCGAAATGAAGTGAAATTCCAAGTATAGCCATACAGAATTCACCTCAAAACAACCGAACACATTACTATGCAAACAAAAAACCAAAGCATGATAAAAATTGAATCTTACCGCAGCACATAAACAAATCCCAAAACCCCACCTTCTCGAAACTCACTTATACTCAAAATTCGGGACAGGGGGCGAATCAAAACTCTCCAACACCTCAGTCTTGGTCCCACTCTCTTTCGCCTCCTCTTTCTTCCCTCCGCCAAACCATCCCCCAAGCCAACCCCCAGAGGATGCTGCCGCCTCCTCTTTATTCCCTTCCACAGCCAGCGGGACCGACCCGGGCAACTGAAACCCAGATGGCGGCCCGGCCGGTGAATTCGCCATCGGATCCTCTATCGTCGGAAAATTTTGCGGCTGAGACATAAGCTTGTTTAACATGATCCCAGCTCCCTCAATCAAAGCCAACAGAATTCCTCCGAAAGCCGCCGACCGGGAAGCCGCGCCGAGCCCCTGTCTCATTTGGAGGAATCCTCCGGTGGCGGCACCTGCAATGATGGAATTCCAAGGATCCTCCTTCTGTCTTATGTAGACCATGGAACAATCGAAGACGGAGAAGAGACCGCCCCATACAGCGAAGCTACCACCGATGCGCGGGGCGTTCATGCGAACCGCTTGGGTTCCCCCGAGGAATCTTTCCCCTTTCGGAGAGTTGTAGATACCCTTGATAAAGTGGAAGGCGGAGCCTCCTACTGCTCCCATCCCAAAAGCTCCGCCTATGTCGTCTAGGATTCGGTCTGGACATGGTTCTCTTGTGGTTTCTGGAGTCCCCATGCTAGAGAGAGAGGCTAGGGTTTGGTTTGGCGGTGTGGTTTGTTCTGGTGAGGGGGGAGAGAGAGAGAGAGAGACGAGGGCTCGAGTTAGGGTTATTATTCGAGGAGTGAAAGAGATTCTAGGATTTTTGGCTTCGTTTTGACTTAGGTTTGACCGAGGTAAGTTGAACCTGAGGGTGCCGTGGGGTTGCACAGCTTCTGTTGGGGAACCGCTGTGTCCTTGTTAATTTTAATTATATTTTAATTTAATTTTTAACTTAGAATTTTGAAAATAGAATATAAATTAATCTCAATTATTAATATATCAATAATTTTTCTACTAAAAAATTTGCATACTTCCCTCATCTGAATTTTAATTTTTCCAACTTCAACTTAATGAAATAAGATGAAATTTGAAAATAATTGTCCAGCCTATAAAATCTATTAGACTCTGATTCTAATTTATTTTTTATCAAAAAATAAACTTTTTAATAAATAAATAAACAAAAATTATGATGATGCCGTGGTTTGACGCATAAATTATATAAAAAAAAATTTTAATTTTAAGATTTTAATGGTAAGTTTTAATTTTGGAAAAATTATGTCCCATTTGAGAAAATTATACTAATAGATTTATTTTAAAAATTATTGTTTTAACTCAAATGGGAGGATAAACCCCCGTAATATCATGTACAATGGTAATAATTTTACACCCTTTAAATATATACAAAAGGACTTCTACTCTTTAATAATAATATAAATATTGACGTATTAAACTTTCTTAATTAAAATTTTAAATTTAAATTTTAGAAATGAAAAATAGGTGCTAGAAGAATTAATTTTTAAATTAAACTTCATAATTATTTAAATTAAAATAATTAGATTTTCAGATATTAGTATATATATTGCTTGACCTTCAAGACAAGGTGCAACGAGCACACCCAAAACAGGGCCCTACGATCTTCCCAGTAAAACGAGTTGAGGCCCAATGGCAAAAGTCCAAGCAAAGAGAAGGGCCTATATTCTAGAACCGTCCCATGTATGGGAGGTGGATATAAAATAAGTGTTTTAAGTATTTTTTTTTTTCGTTATCTATTTTAATTAATTAAATTTAAATATCTATAAAAATTCTATTTAAGAGACGATTTTTTCAGTATAATCTTTTTTATTTTTAAATTTTAAATTCAAGATTTAATTAAAAATTTTAATAGATCGACTATTTATATTTATTAAAGTGTGCAGACTATAATAAATTCATAACTTCACTCTATTATTTCTCCCCTTCCTTTTTTTTTGACCCTTTTCAACTTAAATTTATCTCAAATTTAATCAGGATAGATCCTCATAATATCACAGAGTAAGACTGTTTACGTATACGTGTAGCATTGCATGTAGGCAGTACTACCTAGCAAACCTCTTGCAAGGGTTATATCAACCCCAGGGTGGGAATACTTGTGCGCGTGAGTGTTATACCAATATTTAATTAATTTAATAATTGAATATTAAATATTATTTTTTATATAAAAAGAAAATAGATATAAAAAAATTTATAATTTAAAATTTTAATTTAAATCAATTAAAATTAATATAATTATTAAATATCAATAATATTAAAAAAAAAAGACGCCTATTCTCTCTGAACATCGAATTATAATATGCTAAGCACGCGGCTTGGATTGAAAAGTGTGTGAGCAGTGTCTTAATAGAATATTAATATGTGTGAATAACGGTATTCTATATTGGAAAATTGAAAAGAGAGGAAGTTGCTTATTAACATTCAAAAATTATAAAAACTCATAAAATATGATGAGTAAGTGCTTTTTTTATTTATTTATACAAGAAAATCGATCTTTTTTTATATCCAGAATCGAATATTGATATATTTTAAGTAAAATTTTAAATTCAAATATTTTATATAGAAAAGTATGTGTGAGAGAATTTTGTCTCTGAAAAATTTTACTCTTCTCAAATCGGATTTAATTTGATTTAATACGATTATAATATTAGTAATTTATAAAAAAAAGGTTCACTTAATATATAAAGTATTTTCGTGTTTAGTATGGAGATAAGGGAGGATATATAAAATATGATGAGTAAGTGCTTGATTTGATTTATACAAGAAAATAGATTTTTCCTTTTTTATATCTAACAGATTCAATGATCGAATATTAATATATTTTGCTGAAAATTTCTATTCTTTTCAAAATTGATTTAAACTCATTCAATATAATTATGATATTATTGATTTATATTAAAATAAAAACCGACTTCAATTGCAAAGAGAGAGAAAACATCCAAATACAGCTAAAAAGTGGAAAAGAGAGAGAAATGGAAGTGAAAGCGAAAAGAAAGAAAGATATATAAAAGACACAAGGACAAGCGTTCTGTGGCACGAAATGAAAAGGGTTGATTTGAGGCAAAGGATAGATAAGTGATAAAAAGTGGAGAGAGAGAGAGAGAGAGTAATATTCCGATTGATGGCAAAAGATGAGACAATAGAGTGTGAAAGTCCAAGAAGCCAAAACCCATCTCTTCACTGCCCAAAAGATAAAGAATGCCTCAAAGAAAAATTCCTTTCGTGTAGGATTAGAGGACTCCTTTGCTTGTCCCACAGGCAGTCCTCAATGACATTGACCCTTCATGCCTCTGCACAAACACCTCCCCCACCCCACTCTTCATTCCATTCCAACCTTCAACAGTTAGGTACCAAACATGCATCTTTTTATATAAATAAACATAAATATATATATTTCTATATTTCTATATTTATTAAAATTTTAATTATTATATATTCTCAATCTATATAGCAAATAAATATACAAATAACAAATTGTGTACAATATTATCTCTACTGAGATTCAAACCATTAGTTCTCTCATATGTGTGCGTTGTTTATAGTTTCTCCCTCAATACCCTTATCCCATAGACCCATTTCCTAGTCTCTCTATTTTATTTTTTATTATTATTATTTAGAATCATATTCTAATTAATATTGTTCAAACATCTATGAGAACTCTATTTAAAAACGACTCTTTAATATAATTTTTTTTATTTCTAAATTTCGAATTCAAAAAAAAATCTAACACTTTATCTTATTAGATCGATTGTCTGTTCATTTCCAAACATCTAATATTACATATAGAAGAAATTGGATTAATAATCTTTCCAATTCATTGAGGAAATCAACTTTCTATTTCCAACCAATTACCTTCTATTTTTTTATGATTACACTTCAGCGAATGATTTTTCTATCTTCCAATTTGAATTAATTTTTTCTCCAAATATAAAAGTTATAAATTTCGATCTAATCACTGCAAAATGTATAAACTTTTTACTATTACATCGCATTTTAAAACATTCTATTAACATATATTCTGAGGATCGAAAACCACATTATTATTTATTAACGAATGGTTAGTTTAATGAGATATAGTGTTAGAACTTTTAATCAAGATCTTAGAATTTGAGTTTTAAAAATAGAAAAGACTATGTTAGAAGATAGTTTTCGAAATAAACAACTGTAAGTATCAAATCAAATTAATCAAAATATGATTTTAAAAATTACATTTTTATACCGGAAATATTATTTTTTCTTTTAACCCTAGATGGGCATATTCGATAAGAATGCGATAAAGAAGATGTCACACTCACTCCAAGCGTGCTTTTGTTTTTTTTCCCCTTCATTTCAATTAAGTGACAAAATTTATGACAAATGGTCAGAGAAAAAATTAGTAAGGAAGAATATTCCACAGCCATAAATTTTGAAAATTTAAAAATACATAACTTTCTGTCTCTCAAAAAATGGGTTTATGTAAACAATTGCCAAGACAAAATAGGAGCAGAAGAATTTAAAAGTTGACCACTTGTCTCAAAATAATTAAAAATATAATTTTTTTTTAAAAAAATATTGAAATTAAACTAATTTGCATGTTATATGGAATCATTCTTGGGCAGGGATAAAAGGAATTGTGAAAGACTTTTTTTAGTCTCATTTTTTTCAATAAAATATTGATATCTGATAACTATGTTTGATCGTATAGATTCGATTCGAATTAATTTGGGTCCTTAAAGAATATTTATATTCAATTACTGGTCCAATTAGACGTATGTTTTTTCTCTTTTTCCACCAAACTTGGTTTCAAACCTTTATAGCCCATAATCCATTGAATGTTACTTTGATGTCAAAATTTTGATGATAAGATATGATCACTTGACAACAATTACACTTTCACATCAAACAATGTGAATATTGCAAGGAAACCTAAATGCGCATGCCTATAAATCATTTTCACTTGTTAATATCAACCCAAAATTCTGTAGACAAAAATATCCCTACCCCCATAGGTGTTTAATCATAAATGTCAACTATTGTACTCTCATGTTATATACTCTAATTTAGCCAAACATTGGGAAAACTCTCTCTTTACCAAAGTAGACACCCAAATTTGAGCACAAAGAGAGCATATCATGTCAATTACCAATCCACCCCACTAGTCTATGGAAATGCACCAAGATTTTCCAAGATTCAACCCAACCTCAAATTGAAGGGTCTTCCTCAAATTGAAGGGACTTTCAAGATTAGTGTAAATGGGCTCATTCGGTGCATAAAATGCTCCCACTATAATATAAAAATACACCAAGATTTTCCAATATTCAACCCAACCTGAAATTGAAGGGTCTCCCCGGGATTAGTGTAAAATGATTCACTCAATACATAAAAGCTCCCTAATTTGTAGGGGGAGGGTCTCCAGAATTAGTGTATTGAACAAAAATAGCGTATTTGCCTATGCTGCACAAACATTTTCACTAACTTCTACGAACAAAATCAGATCATGTTGTGCCAATATTTTTTTTTTTTTTTTTTTGGGTTTTACCAGTGATATCCAAAATCATATTCTAATTAATCCGATTTAAATATTTACAAAAGCTTTATTTAAAGAATAACGGGAATAACTCCCAATATATATATATTTTTTTATAAGTTTTAAACTCGAAACTCACTAGACCAATTGTCCATGTGCTAATATTAGAACATTTTATAATTTACAATTAGAATAGATTTCCGTGTAATTTCTCCCATCAAGGAAAAGAGATTTTTTATCATGCTAGTATGCACATTTAGGTTTCATACCATTTCCAAATGAAGTTAAACATTAGGTACAACAACATCAAACAAGGATAAACCAAGTCGAATGTACAAAAGCCATATCAAAATACTGTAAAGCTTAATGGTACTCTCACAAAACATTCACTCCTGTTCTCTACAAGGCCAATAACTAGACAAGAAAAAGGAGGATCATATGCCTGAGAAACACATCCACCCACGTTGGTCATGTAAGTCACAAATCCTCTTCTTTAGCATAATGAAAACGGGATGAAGCAAAATATTAAAACAATAAACACAAATCCAAGTACTCTCAATGAAAATTCTTCATATCAGCTTTGCTCTTTTTCCTCTTCATTTCATGCAGATTCGAGTAGTGTCTTCCCTTGCCTGCTACCACCAACTAGTTTAGACCAAAGATCGAAGAAAAAATAGAAAAACCAAAGTTAGTACTATAAAATACAAAAGCAACAAACAAGGAAGAATCTGAAAGAAAATTAACTAGCACTCACAGCTTAGGCCGGAAACTTCAGAGGTCTTCAACACACGCAGCCTCTTTGCTGTAGAGATAAACATGCTGCAGAATCAACAGATAAGAGATTAATTTTTTTTTTTCATATGTTCAACTCACAAACAACATGGTAATAAGTAGAAATGGTCTGACATGAGGGAATCGACAATTAGGGAATTGCAGGAGTATATATTATCCATTTTAAGTGCAGACGTTTGAGGGTTTGCATTAAATGACAAAGGAACAATGGCAGAGATTCTATAACAAAAGATGAGCAAGAGGGGTTATGATGTTGGGAATCTCAAACAATTTTCTTGTAGAACTCAAAACTAGAATAATGATAAAAAGAATGGTTTCTTTGAGGTTTTACTTGTAAGTTATTCTCGTTTATAATAGAATAAATGAAAACAAGATCAGATCCACAGTAGTTAGATGCTTACTGCCATGGGACATCTCCAACAAGCATCCTGTCTCCTTCATTATCTTCATACACAAGAGTATATTCCCCACTCCTGTCTAATAAACCCGTTACCGGCGTCGCTTCTTGATTGCTCTGCTTCCCACCGGCCGAGGAATCTCTTTGTGCTAAACCAAAGACACGAAAAGACTATTAGGTAATAATCTCAAGTTTGAGGTCCATTTTATGGCAATTAGCATGTAATTGATTTTGGCATACAAATACATCATGCAAAAAAATTAAAATTCTCAAGAGTTTCCTGACGATGTCTAGGTGATATGGTACCTTACAACCAATCACAATAAACTAGTTGATCCTAGTTAATTTTAAACTAATAAGTAATTGTGCCATCCACACATCAATTGATAGATCATTCGCGAGTTTTTCTCTAGCAGTATAGGATCAATCACCAAATATAGCCTTTTGTTGTTGCATTATACCTGCAAGAAGGCCTCTGAACAGTTCATCAACAGCTGAAGATAGTTTATCATAACAGTCATAGGCCATGAGATCCACTTTTCTTCCAATAGGGACTCCATCCATGTTGATCTTCACAAAGAGCCCTTTTCTGCAAGTTTCAACTGGTTTTTTGCTAGCAACTTCGTCGGGTAATGCGCTTTGTGAATCAGGACTTGGTTTTAATGGGCTGCTACTAGAAAGATTCTTGCGAAATGAGCGAATTGGCGGCCATCCCACAACTGGAGCAGGAGCAGTTCTGTTTTGGGGACCATTGAAATTAAAATTAGTTAGCTCATTACACTTCTGAATTATTAAATCGCAAGTTACATGAGTGACAGAATTAATAGAAATAGTATGTTTTAGATATTCAGTTTCAGAAAAAGAAATTTTGACCCACCGAATAGTCCCCAATCAAAATGTTTCTTCAAATTTCCTAGTTGAACTAGTGGCATATCATAACTAGTTGCACATAAAATAGTAGAGAAATCAAGCAAACCAAGAGCATCTTCATGTTGCATCACAAGGCAGAATATGCCAAACACATACTCTATTTTATTTCCTTAAGAGTTTCATAATCACACACGATTATTGCTAAATACGCATGAACAACCTACCATGTTCATCACTTCAAACAAAAAAAATAAAAAAATAAAAAAAATAAATTAAAAAAGAAAGACTAACTTTGCCATCAAGGAGGGCAAAAGGGTAAAAGAGAAACCAAGTCAGCAAAGAGGTTTAACAGACCACCATAGGAGGGACAATGATGGCATCATTCTTCCCCTTAAAGGGCTCGAGCTGGAGCCACTCCTATTAATAGAAAAGAAAAAGAAGACTACTAAATGAGGAAGTTTTAGAAATTGAAAACATTGATCATGTACAGGCATTAAAAGCACTTGAAACACCTTACATAGCTAAGATTTAATTTAAACATGAAAAATTAATGAAACCCAGATAAAATTGTGGTGACAAAATTAAAGCAAGACATAATGATTGGACCACATCCAATACAATGTGTCTGTAACATGAATATCCTCTGTCACGCATACAGACTTAGAGCGAGAGAGAGAGAGAGAGAGGTTAAAAGTTTAAGAACCTTTTCTGAGAGACGTTGGATACAGCTGTATTGGCAGATGATGGTGAAAATGGCTTCTTTTCAGCAGCAGACTGCCGCTGCAGGTCTACGACTTTATTGCAACAGGCCTGTGAGGATTCCTTTGCCATAACAGGCAAGCTCTGGGATGCTTTTGGGAATTGAAGAAAAGAAGCCTTTGTCTGCTGTTGTTGATGTTGAATTTTTCCATGAAAATTAGCTGAAGAAGATGACCATAATTTCTGATGCTGATGATTTCCATCATCACTGTTCAAATTAATCCATCCTTCCTCTCCAGTCTTCATCTCAATAGCTTCTGAAAACACTCTCTTTGCACTGTTGGTGCTGTTGTTAGACATTGAAGAAGATAAACACCCAAAAGAGAAAGAAGTCTCCTCTTCTTGTCCTGGTGGACCAAGCCTTAGTTCAAGCTTCTTCTCTTCCTCTTTTGAAATACCCTCCATTTCTCTTCACCAAACAAAAGGATTTAAATCACTCTTAAATCTGCGAAGAAGGTTCTCCAAAAAGACAAGACAGTTCAATTCAGCATACAAGTTCATAAACATGAGAAATGAAACCAAAAAAGGAGAACAAAGAATACAAAAACATACCGTAAGTTCTCCTAGAAAGCTCCTAAACACGAAACTATGTGGAAAGATCTCTTCAACCCATTAAGGTTCTTAAAACAAATACAGTATAAAAGCTTAAGAGAAGAAAAATGAGTAACCCCACCAAAAGAATACCGAATAAGAATCAGCTGAGAACTCAAAAACTTGGCAAAAGTGAAGATAGAGAGAGGTATGATAATTGGGATTGCTATCTAGTAGCTTAAAAAGCTTTTGATATGACTATAATTTATTTCTCTCTCTTCTTTTTGGTAGCACGCTTAGTGGGTCTCCCTCTCTCTCTCTCTCTCTCCCTCCAACTCTTTTAGGACCAGACCATAGAAGTGATTACAGGAGAAAGAAAATGAGAAGAAAAGGGAAAAAGAAAGGTTAAGAGGAAAAACGGAGAGATTCTCTATTTAGCACTCCTAACACCCAAGACAGAAACAAAGACAGATTGGAATTTAAGACACGCAATCAGAGAGCAGGGTGCATAAAAATGTTGTTTTGCTCCGTTCGGGAAGCAAAAGGCGTGCTATGCTCTGTGTTTGGGTATTGCTGTATGCTTTGCTGACCTCTTCCAAGCTACTCACCTAAAAGAGATGGCCCCAACCACACTTATAGCCCCATATTTAGATGTCTATTTTTTAGAGAGAGAGAGAGAGAGAGAGACGTGAGGTTGGAAAACTAGATGTCCTTTTTACTCATGTGGGTGTGTCGATTTTATGTTAATCGAAGTGATCTGGGGTGGGTTAAGTTTAATTAGTGACTTCAGGTTTAATTTAACCTTCACTGCTTTTGAGATGTTTTAGTAACCAAAAGGGTCTTCTCTTCTCACCTTTTGTTTTAGAAATATGCAACGTGAATAATATTACAGGGATTTTAAATTTCTACCGATATTAGTATTTATTAAATTTGTAAACGAAATAATAAATAATTATTTTTAAATAAAATAATAAATAATTATTGAATTTTATTTCAGTAAATTATTCACAAGAGAATAGTAAAATGACCCTATTACATGTCAAAAATCAAAATATGTCGCATAACCTATTAGACTCATATATTGTTATTGGCTTTCAAATAAGTCATAGAATCATGAACAAAAATTTTACCAAAAGAACTTATTTTTTCACTTTGATTTATAATCTAACCTGTCCTTTTATGCAAAATTTTCTAACTTTTTCTTCCATAATAGTATTTATTTTAAAACAATATTTGATTAATCCAGTAACTAAACATTGATCTCCTTAAACAAAGTCTCGAATTTGACTTTTATGTAAGATGAGAATAGACTATGGGACAATATAATTAATTCGTTTTGAATCAAATTTAGTCGAATTTAAAATAATTATCAAATACTAATAATTTATTAAAAAAAAATATTTATTTTAAAACATCTATTAAGAAAAAAAATACTTCATAAATAAGTGCACCTAAATTGAAAAAGAGTAAATTACATGTTCAATTCCTAAAGTTTACCCCATTTTCATAAATTTAGTCTCTATGGTTAGAAATGCTACCTTGTGATCCTTAAATTTTTAAAAGTGTAACGAGTTGTTCCTTTCATCACTGACGGCGACAGCCTGACCGTCAAGTGATGACATGGCATGACGTGGTATTCTACGTGGCTGTATGGAAGCTGATGTGTCGAGACCAGGTCAGCACCTTCAATACCTCGTACAGCCACGTTAGCATTTTGCTGATGTCACCATGCCATGTTGTTATTGTGCTGACGTGGCAGGGCATTATGGTTAATCCGTAACCCAATGTGCAGTTTACCTTTTGAACTCTATTATTTTGTTCGTTAGAAAGCATTTGTTCTACTCAATAGAGAGAGAAAGAGAGAGAGAAATGGAAGTGTGAGGATGCAGTCTGAGTGATCTCTCTCAATCTACATCTCTCCCGTACTCTCAATGTGGTCTAGGGTGTAAAGATTCCCCTTACTCTCTCTCTCTCTCTCTCTCTCTCTCTCTCTAAAAGTTTTGGGTTTTGAGACGGAAGAAGCTCTGTTGAAGTGCAAATGTGATTTTGATGCTATCTTAGTGACTTCATGGAGATCTCAAAATCCTTCACGAAGGTTCTACGGTTGCCCTAACTTTTGGGTAAGTTGAGAAAAAAAATTTTTTTTTTCAAAACATAATATCAAATTTTGATGTAAAGGCAATATTCTCCATTTTTGAAACACCATCTCATCTCTCCATTTTAATATAGGATGGAAATGCTTGTGATTTTTTTTAGTGATATAATCCACCATTGTTTGATCGAGCAATTGAGATCATCCTAGGATTGAGAAACAAAATTGAGAAAAAAAAGATAAGAAGTAGTTCTATGGTAGCTGATTTTAAGATGAGAATAGTAGCAGCAAGTAGCATGATCGAAAGGTTGAAGGTGGAAAATCAGTTTCTGACACTGCAAAAGTTAGAGATGGAGGATATTTGTTCCAAGATAAAGATAGAGATTCAAAGGCTGCAAAGGAATGATATTCAAAGACAACAATATTTTGGGGTTAGATGCATCTGGATAATAATAATTATTGTAATTTTCATATTTGATTTTATATTTAAAAATGTGATAAAATGTAAAATGTTGTTTGACTAAAAAGGAATGAATGAAGTAATGAGTTCAAATTTTCATATTTGGGTTGGACTTTGATTTTCACTCATCACTTATTTTGAATTTGACAAAAGCACTACATTCTGTAACATCTGCTTGTAAGTGAAGAATTTATATGCTTATGGTTCCAGAGTTTGCATAGCAAAAAGAGGGTAAAAAATACTGTGAATGGAATTTGCTTACTACAGGTTGAAATACATCACAATTAGAAACCTTCAATACAAGCTAAAATACAATAGTATATCTTAATCATGACTGAAATGCAGAACATTCATTTAAATAACAATAGTGTGTCTCAACATCACAATTCAATACAAGACCATAAAATCTACATTACAAGCCTATTGCAGAACCATAACATCTGCATAAGGTTTCACAACATTCTACAGTGCAAAAGGTGTTGGATTACAATTTCAATTCTTGTCAAAAACATTACAATTTCAATTCTTTTGGTTACACAACATTCAAAAACATTACAATCTCAGTTCTTCCAGTTACACAATATTCAAATTTGACAGATTAAGAAAGCAAGTTTGCATTACAATCTCAAACAACTGCTTGGAAGCATTACAATCTTATAGGAAGTGTTGAGTTAACCACTTGTGACTCATTTTTGTGAAGTTTGAGAAGTTGTTTGATTAACTTCATGGGACTGGTAGTGGAAAACCTGAGATGAATTGGCTTGGCCCTACAACAAATGAAGAGATGAGTTAAAAAAAACTAATCCTTATTGAACCATTACAATTTCGGCATTAAGAATAGAAAATAATAATAAAAAATTAATTAATTAATTAAAGAATGACCTTATTATTGCATAACCTCTTATTGTGTCTCACTCCATTGCATATGGTGCACTTGATTTTTGAACTAACTCTCAATAGACGATGGAGATCTTTTGCTAGAATTTCAGTGGCCTCCTTGCGCCTTTTCTTTGATGGATGTCCAGGTTTTCTTTTGTAGATTGGAGGCAACAATGTTGGGATATCAATTTTTTTCCATACATTGGAACCATTGCAAGGATAGATAATAAGACGATAACATTCAACATAGATAGAGAAAGTATAGCAAGTGGACACATATTTCTCAACCTTATCCTTTAATACAAAAATACAATTAATTGTATGTGGACATGGAATGCCACATAATTCCCATTTCCTACAACTTTATATCCTATGATCAAAATTTACTATAAATTTATTCCTAAAGTTTAAAACTTCATAAATTCTACCACCAGCCAACAAAAGAAACCAATGTCTGCTCTACTTCTTCAAACTCTTAAGTTTTCCTTAAATGATAGGACAAATTTCACCTTCAAAAAATAAAATGTTAGTCATATTTTTACTAAACTTGGCCATCAAATCAGTTCTTATAAACTTCAATAAACTAATCACAAGTAACTCTCTTGCATCCAATATTATTGTATTAAAGGACTTATATAAATTATTAACTAAAGTGTCACATTTACTGAATCCAAAAAAGGCTGACCTTGCCCAAATTTTCCTCTCCTTCTCCATAAACCATGCATAGGCTCTTGAATCAATTCTTTGGATTTCTATCATGACTCTCAGAAATTCTACCTCATAAGTGGCCCTTGCAGTAGCATAAAACATGTTCTTCAATTTTAAGTCTGGAAACTGCTTATGAAAGTTGTTACACGTGTGTCTGACACATAACCTATGTTCATAATGGGGGAACAATACTGAAATTGCATTTATCAATCCCTGCAAGACACATAACCTATGTTCAGTATGCAACAAATTCTATAGTATGCAACAAAATAAGGGAACCACGACATATCTTCTGTTGATTAGAAATGAAAGTCCACCTTTTGTCCTCCCTAATGTCTGTCAGCCAATGACCCAAAAACTATCTCCATGAATCAGTCTCCTCTAGCTCAACAATATCAAAAGCCAGAGGAAAAATTCTATCATTAGGATCTCTACCAACTGCAATCAATAATTGCCCTCCAAATGTTGTCTTCAAAAAATAGTCATCTAAATATATAAAAGGCCTATAGGCTGGCAAGAAACCTTTTTACATATATCAAAACAAATGTACAATTTTCTGAAAATTAGAGTATTTGAGTACATGACTCTCAAATGATGCTCTCCACCAACTACAACTGAACTCTCAATCTTGCAAGTGTTCCCCTTATTAGTTCTTAAAATTTTTTAAAGTACTACTTTAAAAGGAAGAATTGCTCCCTATCCTACATTTCTGCAAGTTCTTTAGCCATTTTTTGACTCTCCATTTCCATCAATTTTTACTCTCCATCTCCATCAATTTTTACCCATGTCCTTACAAAGTTTATGTAACGTAATTCCCCTGCTATGCTTTTTAATTCAACAAGAGAAATCTTATCTATATTACAATTATCAAAATAGATCAGGTCTCCATCCTCATATTTTTCGTGTCCTACAAAATTACCCCATGATGAAATGTAATAGTAAATTTTATAGAATTATATCTGATAATGAAATGGAAATATATAAAGTATTAAAACCCTAATTTAAGTCACAGTGAACACACATCTCATCTCTAAATATACAGTATAACAATAGATTAGCATATTGATGGAATTTGTGGTATGATACAATTAGATTCATATTATTTTCACACCGCAATAATATATCTATGAATAACAAAAATTCAAAAATTATATTGTGAATCAGAATATAATTTAGTCATATGAGAATATAATATAAGCGAGAATATAATACAAGGAGTATGAATTTCCTAAAAATTTCATAATTTAGCCAGAACATAATTTAGTCATGAATAATACAATTACTAAATTAATAATTGCATAAAACATTTATATAAATCTATTTCACAGTGATCACATTTTGTAAATTAAAAGACTAATTTAAATTCTCAATTGAAATCTTAAATTAGAAACTCTAAAATTGAAATTGAAACCCCCAATTCAAATCCTAATTTTCAAACCTAATACGGTAACTCTAATTTTAAATTAAACCCCAAATTACTAATTTTTTAAATATTAATTTAAAATTCTAATTTAAAAGACTATTTTAAAACTCTAATTTAAAAGACTAATTTAAAATCCCAATTAAAACCCTAAATTAGAAACCCAAAAATTAAAACTCTAAAACTGAAATTAAAACCCTCAATTCAAACCCTAATTTTCAAATCTAATTCGGTAATCCTAATTTCAAATTAAACCCTTAATTACTAAATCCCAAATAATTAATTTTTTAAACACTAATTTAAAACCTTAATTTAAAAAAACTATTTTAAAACCTCAATTTAACGACCTTCGGACCCATTCATAGGACCCATTATTGAATAACCTAAATGTAAATATAGAAATAAATATAAAAAAGGAAACAGGTCCAAACGTTAGATTACATACTTTAAAGGACTTCATTGGTCTCACCTCGCTGTTTGATGATTGAAACCACACCTTCGAGACCACAAAATCCACAGATGTCTCTTTGAATGCAACACTTTGTTTTGTTTCGACACAATAATCTCTCTCTTTCTTTCTCGCTCTCAATCTCTCTCTCTCTTCGATAAACTAAAGAAAATGAACGGACTTTTCCTTTCGAGAATATGAAACAAAAAAATAAAACCATAATGTGTTACACGAGGCTGTGGAAAGACCATAATGCCCTCTTGTGCTGACATAGTAATGCCACATCAGCAAAATGACAGCATGGCTCTGTCACGTCAGCTAAAATGCTGATGTGGCAAGATGAGGTGTTGAGAATGCTAACCTAGTAATGACACTTCAACGTCTTTACTGTCATGTCAGTCCGTATCAGTGCTTGATGGACACGTTGTCGTCATCAGTGATGAAATGATCAAAATGTTATAATTTTAAAAGTTTAAGAATTATAAGATAACATTTTTAGTTATAAGGATTAATTTATAAAAATAAAATAAATTTTAACAACTGAATATATAATTTACTCAATTGAAATATTATAAGGAAGGAGAGTGAGAAAGAGAGAGTTTGTTCAATTTTATTTGTAACCAGACAATGTTCAACTGGGTTTTGCTTTTTAAGTTACGAGGTAAGACAAAATGGGAATTTTGCAAAATTTGAGAAAAGGGAAAAAAAATGAAGTAATTGTGAGGGAGAGAGAGAGAGACAAAATCATGGGATCTGCATGTTTTTATAGCACAAACGCTGCAAATATGGATCATGCAAATCCACTTCTCTCTCACCACAATTTTTGCAAATCCCAATAAGGGACTGTGGAGCCAGAGGGTGATGATGAAGTCTGTCTCATCATAGGTTCAGCCAGCAGTGGTCTTCTAGCCGTTGGATCATCTAAACATTGTTTTCTGATTTTGAGAAGATACCAGATCTGACACTTTCCCATAGAAAACATCAAAATCTGAACATCTGGAAAAACGCCTTGCCCTTGCCTTTTTAATGTAATTTGCTAGCTTTGTCCGAACTCATTCTCTCTCTCTCTCTCTCTCTCTCTCTCTCTCTCTAACTTAAATATTATAAATATTATCATGATATTTTGACCCCCTCTCATCGTCTAAAAGTAATTGAAATTATACCACATGAATTTAATAAAAAAATATTATATTTTTTTAATTAAAATCTCAAATTAAATTTTAAAAATAAAAAAATAGATATTAAGAGAGTCTATCTCTAAATTAAATCATATAACTATTCAAATCGAATTAAATAAAACAAAAAATAATTTAAAAAATCTATCTCTAATTTAATCAGATTTTTAAATATCAATGATAGTAAAGAAAAGTAATTGAAATTATTTTAGTTTATTCTTGATATATATTTTGTCATATAAATAAAAAAATATATAATTAAATAAAATTTTTTCAACAAATGTTTTTAAAATTGTAATTTATATAAAAAGTAATGAGCTGTAAATGGTGCCATGGATTCGATATTAATGAAACTTGCTCGTCTGAAATAGAAAACAGGCAGAATATCTCCGCGCAGAGGATTAATTGTCCTGTGTTGCCATGCACGTCTCCTTAAGTATGAAAGCTGGTGTGGATTTTTATATTTGATATAAATTATTTATTTATTTATTAGGTAAAGTAAATTATTAAACTTCTTTTTTTATATAACTGCAATTCATTGAGATCTCAAAAGTAACAACAAAATTCTCCAAAGTCCTAGGCAGAGTGGAACAAGCAAGCCCAAAATCAAGAAAAACAAATTTATATTCCTTCTGATTTCATTGGAAACAAGACAATCATTGACTTTAAAATTAAGTCATTTCGTTTCTTATCGGAAGTTTTTTTTTTTTTTTTTTTAAAAAAAGATTAGTCATGAGAAAATAAAAAAGAATTATAATTTTTTTTTTTTTAGAGTTTTATGAAAGGAAAGAAATGAAATGAAAATCGTTGAGAATAAAAAATTTTATTTTTAACTTTTAAAGGGTATTTTGGAAATATAAAAATATTTTAAGTCTAATATTTTCTCTCCTCTCTGATCCTTTCATTTTTGAGAGAGAAAAAATTTAAAATTTAAAAAAATTTTAAATTCATTCAGATCTCTTCTTTTCTCTCATATTTAAACTTCCAAACTAAAGAAAATCATAAATTTTTTTCATAATTCTTTTTTCTCTCTCCAAATCTTCTCGTCCAAATAAACTGTTAGGGATAATTCAAACAATAGAGTATTTCCATTTTCATTCCTCATTTTTTCGAATCAAAACAATTTGATTGCATTTTCTTGTTAAAAAAAATGTCATTTCCACTATGGGATGAACTAGGGTTCTTCATAATTTTCTAAGGTATACATCCAATTTCCTTCCCTTAATATTTGTTGCAGCGATGAATTCTTCCGTTCAGTCATCCACTAAAGAGTTGAATTTATGATTACTTTTTTTTTATTTTTGTAGTTATAAGATAGTCAAAAAATGAATGATTACTAAGATCATTGAATCCAGTGGTACTAAAAACTTATCTTTCGAGTTGAAATCTCGAATTTGAGCTCTCAAATCTTTTTTCAGGGTGATACTCTATTTTCTAACAAAAAACAGACATAAGACCGAACCTTGGAAATATTCCCATGTTTAACGTGTTTTCTTGAAGGCCAAATGATCCGGAACAAGCAAAACAAGCTATAGTTGACTTGGTTAAAAAAATGTTAGATTTCTTAATCAAAATTTGGATGCAAATAAAAATATTTTAACGTTAATCCAAACCAATTCTAGATTCGATAGTCATTTAAGGTCATTTTAATAGTTTTATCGACTAAATTAAAATTTATATAATTAAATAAATTTGAGAAGAGCACAATTTTTTTGGGTAATATTTGTTGCTCCTATTTTTTTTCTTCTTGTCGATTTCGTTAAAAATCAAAATAAAATATATCTAAAATAAGACTTCGTTAAAATTTTAAATAATTAAATTATAAAATTAGAGAGAACTCCCGTTAAAGTGAAAATATTAAATGTTATGCTTTTAATTTTAAATTATTATTATAAATTTGATTTTTTAAAAAAAGGTTTTTTCGAGGAAAAAATAATTGAGGGCAATAGGGTCTTTTCGAAAGACCTTGGGTATATGGGTGAACTAACCAGATAAGATGGTTAACCTCGAAGTGCCGGGTTTCTGGTCGGCTTGTCTGGGTCTGGTCAGATTGGTCACTGAAGAGCGCATTTATAAAACCTGAAAACCCAACTTAGTATTACGTCCGACACGTGTCAATTTTTAACACGTTCCTTCATGTGGTCCCCACAGCGGAGTCTCTCACACGTTCGCGCGTGGGGAAGCTTAGCCAGTTGCTTCCCGACTACCCAACATGTTCGACCTTTAACCGATCTCTCTCTCTCTCTCTCTCTCTCTCTCTCTCCGGGCTGGCTTTATTCCGCACGAAACCTGAATTTCCTTCCTCTCTCCAACGGCACACTCCCTCTTAGGCGCGTGGAGGTAAATTTTAGGTATCATTATTTTTATTTAATGGGTGTCGGGTGATTCAAAATATGTTAATATTTTAATTTTTATAATATTTGCGATAGTTTGGTTATCGTGAAAAGTGAAAGAAAAAAAAAATAAATAAAAATAGAAGAAAATGACACGTTTCACTCATTTGATAAATAAAGAAATATGAAAGGAAAGTAAAAGTGAGGTGCAATCTCTTTTTCTTCCCTTTTAAAAAATCGTTTCCGTTTTAAAATGGACAGAAATGAAAGAAAATGAGATTTTTAGATAAATTTATTCTTACTTTTTTTTAATATTTACAAAATTATCTATCTTTTTTATTTCAATTTTATTTAATATAAACTAATAAAATTTAATTTTTGAAAAATTATTTTTTCTAATTTCACTTTTTTTATTTTAATATTCTAATTTTATTTAATAAAAAATAATAATAAAAATAATTTATAAAAATAAGGAAAATATATTAAATAACTTTTTTAAAAAAAATTATATTTTTTGAAAAATATTTTAAATTAAAAAATAAAAAAGATGTTGTGAGAAATATTAAAAATATTATTTCATAAAGGTATAATACTAAAATTAATGGTATTTTTTTTTTACTTTTCATTCCAACCAAATAAAAAAAGTACTACATATTTTCTTCCCTTCCATCCCTATAAAACAAAAATGAAAAAAATCAATTTACTTTCATCAGATGAAATAAATTTTCGCCTTCCCCTCCCCTTCCCCCTCCCATTTCACGAACCAAACTTACTCTTAAAGATAGTTTGGTTGGGGTGAAAAGTGAAAGAAAATGAGGAGGGGAAGTAAAAGTAAAACAAAATGACACAATTCACTCATTTGATAAGGAAAGAAATGTGTATTGGAAATAAAAGCGGGATGTAATCTTTTTTCTTCCCTCTTAAGAAATCATTTTCGTTCTAAAGTGGACGGAAATGGAAGAAAATAAGATTTTTAGATAAATTTGTCTTTACCATTCTATAACATTTATGAAATTATCCATTTTTTTTTCTATTTTAATTTTATTTAATATAAACTAATAAAATTTATTTTTTTCATCAATTTTATTAGAAATTTTTTACATTAATATTCTAATTTTATTTAATATAAAATAATAATGAAAATAATTTATAAAAATAAAAAATATATATTAAATAACTATTTTTTAGAAAAAAAAATTTATTTTTAGAAAAATATTTTAAATTAAAAAAAATAAAAAATACGGTGAGAAATATTAAAATTATTAATTCACAAAGGTATTATTTCCTTCAACTTTTCATTTCAACCAAACAAAAAAAGTATCACCTATTTTCTTCTCTTTCATCCCTATCAAACAAAAATGAATGAAATTCATTTACTTTTATCATGTAAAATAAATCTTTCTCTTTCCCTCCTCCCCCTCCCCTTCCGCGAACCAAACTTACCCTTAATATATATACTAAAATTAAATTTTTTTGCAAAGAAAAATAATGAGGTAAGGTCTAACAATTTTTGGTTTTTTTTTTTTTTTTGAAAAACCCAAATATGTTTTTTATAATTATGCATAACTTCTCTTTTTAATTATTTTTTATCAAATTTATTTTTTTAGAATTTCACTTTTTATCTCTTAATTATATTTTATTAACTTCATCTGCATACATTATACTCTTATAATTAGTAGAGTAGGTAAAAATTAGGCTGTATGGAAATGGAAAGAGAGAAATAAAAATAAATATGAAATAATAAGGGAAAAAGGTATTTCAAAAGAATAAATGAAACAAAAACGTGAACAAATATATAAATATAAAAATATGTAAAGATTTATATATATATATTAATTATTTTATAAAAATAATAGAATAGTCATATTTTATAATAAAAATCTAAATATTAATATTTTATAATTTGTTAAATATAAAAAAATATATAAATATAAGAAATATAAGAATTTTTGCAAAAAATTGTGTATTATGATGTTTCAGAAATGAGAAAAAAAATTTGGAAATGCATAAGAAAATAAAAGTTACTCATATACTTAATTTATAAAGATATTATTGCGAGAAATCTAACTCACTTAAAGGTATTATATTTTAAATTATAGTCAAAATATTTTAAGTTTATTCATACGTTCTATTATAATATTAAATTAATATAAATTTCTACTCAACTAATTTAAATTTTATTTTTGTAATTTTAATAAAAAATTATACTATAAATTTTTAATATGGGTAAAAGTAACAAAATGTCTGGGATGTTATGATTTATCAATAAACTTATCATTGACGTTTAAAAGGAATGAGCTAATATATTTTAAAATAGAAAGTCACAAATATTTTGAAATACTATTGAAATATATAATTAAGGAAAAAAGATGATTCTCTCTTTTCTTTATACTAAGCAATCTCCATTTTGTCGATGGTTTATTTAGGAGTCGATTTTTCTGATATCTATTTTTTTATTATCATAATTTAAAGTAAAAATTTTAATTAAATAAATTTAATATTTTATCACAAAATTTACAGATATTAATCTTTTCTTTTTTATCTCTCCCTTTAGAAAGAAATAAAATGATCAAACTCTCATAAATATAATGATAAAATATTATATTTTCTTAATTATAAATATCGAATTTGAGTAATAGGAATAAAAAAAAGAGATTTGAAAGAATTAATTTTTTAATGAGTTTTATAATATTTGAATTGGATTAATCGAATAAAATTTAGATATCGATCGATGAAAAATAAAAAAAAATTAAATAATATGATAAAATTTGGATAATTACGATTAAAAATAAAAAATGAAAAGAGAAAAAAAAGCAAAAACCAAAAAAAGAACCAGATTTTTTTCACACTTTATGCAGGGATCAGGCGCCAGACTGTCTCTGTGAAATAGAATCTCGAATAATATTTTTCTAATGCTGTCCGATCAGGTACATTGCGTATAACCCTATTAAATGCCATTCATCTGTTGAATTCCCATCACATGTATCACCGGAGTACCTGATCTTGGTCCAATGTGATAGGACCAAAATCAATGGCTCTGATTTTTGCAACAGTAATGTTTAAGTGGTGATGTATTGTACAAAGGGATCAAAACAACATCAATGCCAGGGGGGGTTAATGAGAAGTCATAAGGCAATCATGCTCCCCCCCACTTCACTCCCAATGGCCCCTTTCTTTTCTTTCTTTTTCCCTCTTTTTTCTTGGGTGGAAGTCAGAGATGGAGCACCGGAGAAGTGAGAGTCAAATCATCCAAAAAGTGGGTATGATGGCTTGTTGATTTGATTTCAACCGTTCGATTCTCGATGATCTGTGTTCCATCTTGTGACCTTTTGTCGTGTCATGTGAAATGTTCATCTTTCACTGCCATGGCAACAAAAGACAAAATCTTATAGAATATATTCTACACAAAATCTCATTGTCTAATAAACAATGCAAGCACAGGTGGCACCCCCGTTGGTGCTCCTTTTGCCTTGTGCTCTCCGCATCAACTCATGCCTCGAGCATTTTCGAAAGGTGGTCATGGATGATGAGAGGGCTATGCTTTGCGTGTATGCTCCGAAGAGAAAAGAGGCTGCTGCCCACTTGGAATTCAAAGCTCTTCCTTTTTCCACGTTTTCAATAATCTTCATCACACTCCCTCAAAAAGTCATTAGCAGATCACAAACAACTCCCCCCCACCCCCAAAAAAAAAAAAAAAAAAACAGACACATTCCAATCACCATATCACACCCTCTCTTATTATTTTGATTTTATCTACGAGTTTTTTTTTTTTTTAATTATTAATATTTAAAATTATATTTTGATTATTTAAATATCAATAAAAACCTTATTTAGGAACGATTTTTCAGATATAATATTTTTTATTTTTAATTTTTGAATATGAGATTTGATTAAAGTTAAGATATGATTTGATCAATTTGATAGGAGGCTTTCTTTTTGAGTTCGACAAGATATGATTTGATCTTTTCATAATGTATGGTCCCTGCTTCAGACCCCACCCTCCATTGCTTTTCTAGTTGGATCAATGTTGCCACTGCTGCCCATCACTCCATCAAGATAGTTTCTTGTGCTCCTTTTTTGCTTCATCTGGCAGTGCACAATGGTAGGTCCAATTCTAGAACCCCCCTTAGCCGACATGGTTTTGTTTTATTTTTCCTGTTCTTTCAATAATTTTGGCACGGCATTGGGTAGGGATGAAACTGCTGGTTGTCATAACAATTTTAAACCATTTGATCAAATATGAATATTACTTATACATGTACAAAAGATCTGAAATCAAATTACGTTTTTTTTCCTTCGACAGAATCTGTTGCCTTTGACCCTCTTGATCGTGTGGCTAAATATTATTATTCACCCTCCCTTAGGGGCAATACATATAGACATGCTTGCACGCTTGTGCACAAGATGTTCTTTTAGACCCCAAGCAATACCCTTAAGCGGTTATTATTAGATGTTTTTTTACTTGACCACCGATATTTGAACACCTGATCGATTAATCCAATTTAAGAATTCAATTTAGGGGTTGACTCTCATGTAACTGTATTTCTATTTCAAAATCAAATTCGAGATTTTAGTGAAGAAAATCTAGTATTCTGCCACTAAATACACAAATCCTTGATTTTAAGCTTGTAATGTTGTAAAGGGAAAGTTGCTTGGCTCATGAGTTTCCCACTAGATACATGGCTGAGTGATACCAAATGGCGAAGCCAGAACTAAGGGCAACAACTGCCCCTAAATTTTTTCTTTTAAAAAAATTAATATATATTTTTTAATAAAATTTTACCCAATACCCTTAAAAGTTTTTAATGTTATTAAAATTTTAACAAATGCTACTTATTCTCAAAAATCATAACTTCATCTAGTAGTAGTCTCTTCCTTGATCATTGTATTAGGTCCTTCTTGGACCAAAAGGGGAAGAAATTAGTAGAAATAATCTAGAGTTGTTTTTCTCTTACTCGACAAAAACCTCAACCACTTTGAGACTGAAGTTGTGGGGAGGGGGTTATAGTTTGTTATAATGTATTTTAGAGAAATAAAGATACTTGATGGTGATGGTGATAATTGGCAGCATAAGGGGGAGGGGTTTGGTTGCTGGCATTAAAGCAAAGAAATTGAAATGTGACTTCACTGGTAGAAGCTATGATGAATACAATGGATTCTTCTGGAAAAAAAGATGATAAGGCAATTTGTCAACAAAAGGAGGCCTAATCAACTCTTTCATTTTTCTCGACTGATTACTTAAATTAATGTCTCCTCTCTGGCCCATGATTGGTGTTTGGAGTCTAATTGCTTTCGTTTGATATGACTGCTTTCTTTTGTGTTTATGATTACTTTAAGAAAAGCATAAGATTCCCCTCTCTTATTGATGATGTCTTGCACCACCAAGTATAACGTAAGCAAGCACATAAATCAACCCCCATGACCACTCGATACTAAAATTTTTTAATCAAAAATTAATATCAAATCTTAAAAATAAAAAGAATTATATTAAAAGAACTCCCTAAAAAGAATCTAATAATAACACAAACTAGATTAATTATGATATGATTCTGAATACTAATTAATCAAGAAAAAAAAATCAACCTCAATAGATAAAGCTAAGGATACCCAATTCACACGTCTCATAATACTGAAAAAAAAAAATGATCCAAACAATGAAAAACTAGATTTTGGCATGTAGATCATAAGCTAACTATGTCAGGCAGTGACACTAATCCACATAAGACGCATGGATCATAATCTGCAGAATATTTAGTTCTAGATGTAATCCTTACTATATTCGCACGCGCCCAAGCATCTATGCATAGAAAAACTGAGTCTAGACAGTGAACCAATAGTCCTATTTTGTTTGTCTAAAGATCATTATTGGCAATCTTCATTACCTTTGAAAGCTTTTCACTCATATTCTTCTTACTACCAATAGTGTTTTCCAATGAAGGAAGAAGCACCAAATAGGTCCCATTCTCTTTGAAAAATGTGGGAAACCTAATCTGGACATGTTTTACCAGTCTATCATGGTCTGCAGAAAGAATCTGCAAAAGACATTTTTTTTTTCATTTCTCTATTTGGAGACCCAACAACCCATCAGTTTTTCTAAGTAGCAAGGAAGGTTCCCTACATTCCAACCAGAACATGACACTGTTTTTCTCTTGAAGCAATGATGCTTGGAGGATTCTAAAACCATTTTCCAGCAGAAAAAGTAAAGGCTGCTCAAATGGAGTGGATCTTCTGTGCCTTCAATGAATGTTGAAAAGCCAATAAAAGTCATGATCAGTGGCTTGTGGACTTTGGCTCTCCAATGATCCTCTCTACTCTGACTAGCGTGTTCATTCTAATGATTTATCTAACTTCTAAAGTATCAGTTAATCAACAACTACCTTCTTTTCTAAAAGTGATTATGGGGTTCCATCCAGCCAAGACTGACATCAAAGAAGGCCTTTATTTTCTTGCTTTTATATTAAATAATAACTAAGTCATAGCATGCGTTATCCATATATAATCGACCACGTGCAATATTTTCCTATTCGTTCAAGCACATAAAGTAGCATACCAAGAAAGCAATATGTAATGGAGAAATTAAAATAAGAATTATACGGCTGGAATATGGAAGATCTTGAACAAAGTGTTAGAGGACTAATAGATTTTTTTTTCCCTCTTTTTTTTTGGTACAAGACGAGATGAGCGAGGGAGGACCCTCACGCCCAGCAAAGACCCTGCTCTCCCATACTTCGGCAAATTCGATCTCAGCATTGTCGAGTCCATATGACAGGGAACTCTCCCAATTTAATCTTTTTCATTCTCAAATTTTAATCCAGTTAAGAAACCTAGTATACTTACTCACTAGGACCACTATCCATTGATCTCTGCTCTGCTCTCTAACCCTCTAAGATTTCAGTCAAATATCGACAACTAAATGTCAGAGATCACATTATGTTCCTTTAATCCAATTAATGTAACAAGTAAAATACTGTAAGTAGTTTCTCTTGTTTAGCTTGCTAAATATGGGTTTTCATTTCCCACGCCTCTTCCTCTTTCCTAGCCAAGACAACGGGTGCCTATAATATAATATGTATTAGGTCAGATCTGGTAGCTGTCTTGTTCTTTATCTTTATGATGTGAACCCTAAAGGTTCAGGAACTAGTGCATTGGTGATCACTAGAACCAAGAGTTTCCCAATTTATAACATTTCAAAATTCACACACCAAAGGAAAGAAATAGCAGGTCGCACCTACTTACCTCCAGCAAGGCTCAGAGAACACGGATGACTTACATTTTTGCTGCAACAAAAAAATGAAATGCAATGTAGGTCAAGATGCTTCTGAAATATTCAAATTTAGCAAATTTCCTGTAAGGGACTAATAAAAATCTGAGCAGTAAAATGAGACTGATCTTCTACATCTGAGAAGCCAGTAAACTACTGTACTTTTGGCTGCAGACCTTAATGGCGATTCGTGTTGCAATCTAAAGGCATGAGTATAACCATCTTTTACGGTTCTCTCATGAACAGTCTGAACCAGGAGTGTCTTTTATTGAGAATCTTCTGTTAGAAAATAATCATCTCCAATTATTTTGTGAGGTTCATTTTGCTAAACTTGTCATGTTCTTCACATGTGATCATTATTTGCAAGAGTACACAACATTTTGCATTCAAGGACTACTGTGACTGGCCACAAGAATCCACGGTTTCAAACTCAATGTCATTTCAAGCCTAATATAATCAACTTTGCAAAGACAGCAACATAACTAAGAGGTCCAGAAAAAAGCCTAAGCAATTGATTTTGTAGGTGCCGATATCTTTGAAAATCTGGATTAGACAAAGGAAACCATGATATAAGTTTCAAGGTCCGCTAAACAGGACAAGAGAAGGT
The DNA here is from genome assembly GCA_037126225.1 of Dillenia turbinata. NCBI lineage: Eukaryota > Viridiplantae > Streptophyta > Magnoliopsida > Dilleniales > Dilleniaceae > Dillenia > Dillenia turbinata. Next base: position 14,583,940 of record JBAMMX010000028.1, read on the forward strand.
AATTATATCAAACATGTCTCATCAGAGCCAGCCATCTGTGACTATTAAGAAGCAATGAGGGCTCCCCACTTTCCAGCCAAAGCATGACACGCTGCCTCCTTACAATGCTGAAAGGGATTTAAGTTGGACAATAAAGGTTTATTCAAATGGCTTATGATTACTCAAATTACTCTTAAAAAGCTTCAAAGTCTCAACAAAAGTGATTCTTGTTGGTTGGTGTACTTGTTCCATCATTCTCAATAGTACCTTGAATTGGGGTTTATTCTGAATATTTGTCAACTGCTATAGTAACGATTCTTAACGAGTCGCTCTTCCTAAAATTGATTATGGCCCTATACACAGCAAAGATTACCGTTGCAAGTACTCCTAACTTTCCTCATTTATAATAAATTATACCTTACGAATCGCATGCACAATCTGTCTAAAATCCTAAGTGCATCAAACAAAAGAAATTTTGGAGAAGAATTATGACTAGAAAAAGCTTCTAGTGCACTAGTGTCCATTTTTCTAGATAGGCTAACTTCATAATGTTTGTCGCATGTTTCGAAGAATCAATTTGTTCACAAAATGAGTGAAGAAATAGGGACAGGCCAAGACTCAGCAATCTAGGCTCTGCTCGCATAACAATCACACCCTTTAGCCCATCGAAGAAGGAAATGTACAATTACATAACTTGGTTGAATTTCCATGTCAAGCAATCTAATGCAATTTTTAAGTTCTGCCCAAGCCATGAACTTAGCTTTTTATCTGCATGAATCTTCTCCACTGTTATTAGCTGCTTTTCCACAATTTACCTCAGCCAGTGATACCTAACATCAATGTGATCAGAGCGAGAACACGGACTAGCAATCTTGTTCAAATCTGGACCCAGTTGACTGTACTCTTCATGTTGTAAACCTAGTCTTGGAGAAGTGAACACTCCAACTTTCCTATGCAGGCCGAAGCTCCCAGACTCCAAGTTCAAGGGCCGGACTCTTGATCCATTGATATAAACGACTCATCCATTACCAATGATAAGGGGTTGAGTTCGCAGGACTCCTTTCCCTCTTTCAAAGGGTGTTGCCTTCCTGTTTGTTAAAACAAAAATCCCAAATTTGGCTTCTTTTTTTCTTTTTATTTTTTTCCTGCTTTAATACCTTCAGAGATAAGATTATTCCATCATTTGAAAACACAAATTTCCTATATACATATATATAGTTTTTCTTTTAGTTTAAAGGATGCAAAACCTGATGCTATGGACCTAGCATTCTTTAGCCTGCCTGAGGATGAACGCCCGAAGTTTTCCAATCCATAATCTTTGAGGAAACGCTGTTGGCATTTGTAGATGTTTTGAACAAATTTAAGGATTTGTAAACTGGGCTCAGTTTAATCCTATTATCTTAAATTATTGGGCCAGGAAAGGCCATATTTTTCGCTTCACAATTCCGACCCATTTCGTCCCATTATGGGGAACTTTTTGTGTTCCTCAGGCCTAGCCTAGTTTGAACCCATCATATGCCAATTTATTTTTTATTTTTTGGTTACATTGAGATTTAAACTTGAAATTATCGGATTGAAAAATGAGTTATGACTATTAGACCGCCCCTTTGGAGACATCATATGCCAATTTTAATTGATCATTTGTGAGTCTAGTGATAACGCAATAAATTTCTTTAATCAAAATCTCGAATTTGTATTTTAAAAATAGAAAAATAAGTGTCGGAAGATTTAGTCTCTTAATTGGACCCTACAACTGCTTGAAACAAATTAGTTGAGTTTTCATATAACGGTGGTCAACTTTAAAAAAAAAAAATCATAGGTATGGAGGATATCTTCACAAAAGCAGACTATAATATATTAATTGAGCAAGAATAGAAGAGGCATTCACCATTAACTGCGTTTCAAGGCAGTGACTATTTACCGCTTCTTAATGTGTAGCTCCCCATGACCTTGACAACCAAATTCATCCAAATCTTCCCATCCACAAGAAACAAGTTTAGTTCTTAACCTTAGCATTTGATTAATTGGGAAGTTCCTGGCAGGCCCACAATGGTACACCAAAATACATTTCAAACTACATAGAGGATCTCCTTACAAAATTGCAACAATCTGAAACAAAAAGGGTTGTTATTACCTTTTATATATTAGAAAAAAAAAAAAAAAAAAAAAAGGAAAAAACAACAACAACAACTAAATCAAACCATAATATTTCTTTGTAAACTTTCACATATTTTAAATCGAGGGGATCCCACACGTTTTCATGTATTAATACAGTCTTTTCGGTAAATCACGCATGCTTTCATGTATTACTTGAGTTTTTTAGTTTTTTTTTTTTTTTGGGATACATAAGAGTCATAAAAATTGCAAAAATATAGATTAAATCTCGAAAAAACACTTGAGCAATACACATCATTTTGCATTCAAGGACTAGTGTGACTGGCCACAAGAATCCACGGTTTCGAACTCAATGTCATTTCAAGCCTAATATAATCAACTTTGCAAAGACTGCAACTTAATTAAGAGGTCCAGAAAAAAGCCTAAGCAATTGATTTTGTAGGTGCCGATATCTTTGAAAATCTGGATTAGACAAAGGAAACCATGAGATGAGTTTCAAGGTCTGCTAAACAGGACAAGAGAAGGTAACTATATCAAACATGTCTCATCAGAACCAGCTACTTGTGACTATCAAAGAAGCAATGAGGGCTCCCCACATTCCGGCCAAAGCATGACTCGCTCCCTCCTTCAATGCTGAAAGGGGCTTAAGTTGGATAATAAAGGTTTATTCTGAATATTTGTCAACTGTTATAGTAACAATTCTTAACAAGTCGCTCTTCCTAAAATTGATTATGGCCCTATATACAGCAAAGATTACCCTTGTAAGTACTTCTAACTTTCCTCATTTAAAGGATGCAAAACCTACCAATGAGCACTAAACTCCCTTAATCAACTCTCGGGTTCGAGTCTTGGAAATAAAAAAACAGGCATCGGAGACCCAGTTCTTAAATTGGATCCACAGCTCCTCAAACAGAAATAGTCAGTTTTCGAAGGATGCAAAACCTGATGCTATGGACCTAGCATTCTGTAGCCTGCCTGAGGATGAATGCCCTACTTTTTCCAAACCATAACCTTTGAGGAAGTGCCGTTGGTATTTGCGGTTGCTTTGAATAAATTGCAGGATTTATAAACTGGACTCAGTTTAAGCCCATTATCTTGAACATTGGGCCTGGAAAGGCCATATTTTGTGGGTCACAATTCCAACCCATTTCGACCCAATTGGGAACTTTTTGTGCTCCTCAGGCCTAGATTAGTTTGAACCCATCATAGGTCAGTTCATATTTAAATGGAGGATATCTTCAAAAAAATAAACAATTTATTTTCAGACTATAATATATTAATTAAGCAAGAATGGAAGAGGCATTCACTATTAACTGCGTTTCGAGGCAGTCACTATTTACAAGTTCCTCAATGTCTAGCTCCCTGTGACCTTGATAACCTCATCCAAATTTTCACATCCACAAGAAGAAAAAAGTTCAGTTCTTAACCTTGGCATTTGATTAATTGAGAAGTTCCTGGCAGGCCCCCAGTGGTACACCAAAATACATTTCACATACAATCAATGTGCAGAACTAGGGAACTCCTTACAAAATTGCAACAATCTGAATCAAAAGGGATCATTATAACCTTTTCATTTTTTCTTGTTTCCTATCTCTTTAGAATGTTTTTCCTTTTCTTTTTTAAAGAGGGGAATATAAAAGCATATGTCAAGTGTTTTTTTTTTTAAATGTAAATAAAGTCTTATCACTTATCACTATTCGACTTTCGTTCGATTAATCTGACTGGATTACTACAAGGATTTATTTTAGAGAGACGATTCTCTTAATGTAGTATTTTTAATTTTTAAGTTTTGAAATCAAAATTTAATTAAGAACTTTAATATTTTATCCCATTAAATCCACTTCTATTGCCCTGAGCGTTTTGCATAATAACGTTTGGTTTGGAGCACGAGATGAGAGAGATGAAATGGAGAGGGAGGTGAAATGGAACAACGAGGGTGGTTGGGATAGGGGCAAAGTTGGAAAAAAAAATCAAACTTAAATTTAACTCATCATGTTAATCCCAATCTCAAAACCCATGATGTTAAAACCTTATATTCAATAAAAATATATATATATGTATATATATATATATATGGCTCAATGCTAGACCTTTATTTATTTACGTTAAATCCCAAATCCATAAAAATAATTTAAATTAAATTCTAAAAAATAGGAAAGTAAACGAATTCAACCTGCTCGGCTCATGAAATATTACTCAAAAGCAACAAGACTTTATCAATTAATAGTTGATTTAGTAAGAAAAATATTAAATCTCTTAAACAAGATTTAGATTCGAATCTTAAAAATGAAAAGAATTACGTTGAAAAATCTCCTCTCCATAGAGAGTTTGATAATAGTTTAATCTGAATTAGTTAAAATATGATTTTGAATATCGGTTGATTAAAAAAAAAACGGGATTTAATGGAATTGTAAAGCCCTAATCAAACAGGATTAAAAGTGGGGCACTTGTGGTGGGACTGGAACCTCCAGAGGGCATCAAAACTTTGTTACAAAGTCACTAAAATCCAGTCTGGATTGATTAATTTTGGCCAAGAACAATATTAAATCACTTGATTAAAAACTAATCATATTAAAGACCCCTAATCATTATATGACAAGGTCCCAACCTTTTTGAGAAAGTTTCAAGGCATTTCCTTATATTAGTACATGAATCACGCTTACAACACAGACCACATGCAAGCAATGTGAGACAAAGGGTCCCCCTTTCCTGCTCACAAATTTTAATTTTTATATTTTAGTTTTTTTTAATAATCAATCCACATTTAAAATTATATTTTATTTAATTTAATTTAAACATTATTAAATTAACTCCACCTTCTCCTTCTTCTTCTTGGGATCAATATAGTTACCACATATCATCATTTCTCGAGGATTGAAGGGACGTAACCGGTGGCAAAGGGGGGGAGGGCTGGTGGCTCCGCGGGGGGGGGGGGGGGGGGGGGTTTTTTTTTTCCTCCCTTACTTTTTGAGAAAATCTATAAACCTTTCTTAATTTCTCAATATTGTATCTAAATAAAAGATATATTAATTTTATCTATCCCCTCTTATAATATTTCTAACTCTTATTATTTTTTTCTATTAATATAATATTCACATAATATTTAAGCAACATTCAGTATTAATAGTAATACAATATTTACCATATATTAAGATAATATTGAAAACATATTTATTATATATATTACTATATATTGACCGATGTTAGAGTTAAAGACCGAGCTCTCTACATTTATTACATATCAAATAATTTGTTATATTTTTTAATTCTTCTCTTTTCTATTCATTTTTTAAACAATGATCTCATCTTTTAAAATTTAAATCTTAATAAAATATCTAATCATTTTTAAAATTTTAAAATATTTATCAGTTATATACTTTTTCCTCTCACGAATTTCTTTCTTTTTCTTATTAAAAAAAAAGCTTTGGATTGAAAAGAAATAGAAAAATCTGTTTATTAAGTTTTCAATGTTAATATTTTATATTGGGTTAATTATTTTAAATAGTTATGTTTTTTATATTTACTAAAATTCATAAATCTACATAAATATTTTGACCAATGAAATCAAATTCTGGCCCCACCTGTGATCAAGACAGTGGTATCTTGCCTCTTACATTTAGGGACGTCTCAAGTGGGAATCGTGAGCCCCCTGGGTTACCATGTAAGCCACCCTGTCCCTGGATGATTGGATAGGGACAACTTCAGAGAAATTGCAGTTCACTTTCATGAACCCAGAAGTATTCCACACGCAATCCCAGCATCTATTGTCTTCTTGTTACAGCTGCAAACAGAAGGCACTTCCCCTTTCCACCCTGGGTGGAGGTAAGCATACTACTCATTTAGATGGGAAAATGTTACTTTTCATGAACAATGGCATCTGTGACATAGCATCCCTCGAGTTTGCTTATGAAGTCTAATGTACATTTGATTGATCCCGACTGATTCAGGTCAAGTTGTCAGATCCATTAAAAAATAAATTCTCTTGATATTTATTTTTTTCATTCCCAAGAGTTAAAGTCGAGATCAGAATCCAATACCTTTCTCACTGGACTAACATGCTGTTGGTATTATTTAAGCTTGTTAGGTTACTCACAAAGGAAATAAGAATCCAAAAAATGGCCATTTTATTATCATCAAGTTGTTATTATAATTTGGCATTCTTATCTTCAAATGCTAACGATGGGCCAAGTTGGGGGGATTGATGTGTCTCTTAAAATATATTCCCTTTCGTCAATTGTCTGAAGCCATTGGCCACGAGGGCCATGAGACATGGCTGATCCAGCTACTACCAGTCGTACATAATTTCTCCCCTTCCCAAGATTAATATTACTCAAACAAAACCATTGACAAGACGTAATTTTTTTTTTTCTTACGATATATAAGAACAGAGAAACTAATTTCTAAAAAAGTCATACACCGAATATTACGCATCAAGAAACAATACATCTCACGAGAAAGATGGTTGAACTCATGAAGTCTAGGAGGGACTGTTGATCCTAATTTGGCAAGAACATCAGCACAAGTATTACTCTCACGGGAAACAAAAAGCTCCTCATCAACCAGGGGGTGACGAATAAGTTGCAGGCATTCACGGACAATATAAAAACTAGGATTAGGACGTAATTTTTTATTAAAAACTAAGTTATGTGATTTGCTAACAACATTTGATGAATAGAAAAATGTACTTATGTAACCTTTTTTTGCTTTCATACATGTGGGATTGCTTGGATATGAATAAAAATTTGAATTATAAAATATCACCTTGCCTAAAATAATATGAGCTCCCTCTGGTGTAAATTCACTGATGATATGAACGTGCAGAAAAAATTCAATTCCTCCATAAAATTGAAATTTTCTGATATGAGTCGGATCGCAATTTAAAGGATTTGATGGGATTGGAGTAAATTAGAGAGTCAGAGAGAGAGAGGGAGAGGGTCCGACACCCGAATAATAAAAAAATTTTATTTAAATTTCTGTAAATGTATATATTTCATAATTTTTTTGATTTTTATGTAAAGAAAAAAAAATGCAAAAGAGTTGGAGAGTGGGGGTGTACCGGTGGATTTCCTGATAAAGCACACGGTGGTTGGAGTGAAAGGTCAGACCTTCCCTAGCAGTGGGGTTGGTTTCATATGCAAGAGGATTCGAGGAGAATTTTTTTTTTTTTTTAATATCAAGATTTGAATTTACATCACTGAGTTAGGGAGAGAGTTGTGATCGTTAGATTATTTTTCTTGAGAACTGAAAGAGGTTGTTGATTGATAGTTATCGGTTTTTGTCTAGGTCTAGGTAGGAAAGTCATCTTAATACATTGTGACATATAATGCATGCCAGAATTTATTTCATGTATTGTGGAAGTAAAATAATTTTTAAAAATTTAAATGGATCAAGATTTGGATAAATATCTCTATATGTAAGGTCATCAAAATCAATTGATCAACGAACCATGAGTCATCGAACAATTGCTCGATTGGGATGGTGATGATGAAATTAATTGAACCACTACCATAATATCAAAACACCTCAATCCTAGATTTCATGAATTGAAATGACGATAAAAATTTTTTAACGTAAAAATTTCTTAATCCATCGATTAATTCTCGCTAAAATATATTATTCTCTCTATCTTAATCATTGAGAATACTCAATTACTTATATTGTTCTCTACTCAGTAATCTCTGAATGATGAATTAATTATCGTATAAAGAGAAGTTATCCCACATACTTTACATTAGAGAGAGAATGGGAGAGATATTAGAATCACCCATTATCTCACGATCCTTAATTTAAATATTTTTAACTTATGATAAAAATTCTTTTACGGGCATATTTACCAACAATACAAAATATAGATTAAAAGCCATTTTAATATAGTCATGCAGTTCATAAGTATAAAACAGGAGTATTATTACTGTCAACCTATCAACCCAATACCATCACGGCTCCCAATTTTTTTTTTTTTTTACGTATTTCCTATCTGATTGACTTTATTACAATATCTGTTTTAGGTTGTATCCTTTCACGTGTTTAATCTTTCTCAATATATACGTGTGTGTGTGTATGTGTGTGTATATATATATATATTTGAAAAAAAATCACCTTTTCCAGGCCACCATTGATGGGATAGTGACTTATATCAGCCACATAAGGGGTTAAGAGAGAAAGGGTAGAAGTACAGCTACTCCCCACCCACATTCATGAGATGGAAAATCATGCCAAAACCCTTCATAGTTTCCTTTACTCTTGCAATAATTTTTCGTCCTTTCCTTTCTGTACTGGCCTTATGGTTGTGCTAGTGGTTGCATGTAAAGATTCTTGTACCATTCGAGCATGCAGCCCCTCATACATAAGGGCTAGCTGACAGGACAGACCATGTTTCCACAAATTTCATATGATTTTGTTTGTTCAATAAATGTCTCCCTTCCATCTGGGGCGTATTTGAATTAAATCGACATTGCGTACCTTTATTCTCAAATTTAAACTCAATTTTTTTTAAATTAATTAGAAATCAAACTTGAATTTTATTCAAAAACTTAATTATTATATAATATATTAATATATTTTATTTTATTTTTTATATAATAATCATATATAAATATATATAATATATATTATCGATATTATCGATCTACTTGACGAGTTTTTGAAATTAAAATTCTATTATTCAAACTAAACTCGATTGTATAGTGAATTTGAAATGAACTCGACTCAAGTTAATCAAAATCGAGTCAAGTCGAATCGTTAAACGAATAATTCGAATTCGACTCAATTTGCATAACAGTACTACTGCAATCCTTTCGGTGTTTGTTGAGGACATCCCTCTATCTCATGCAAAACAATCTAGATGACTTTCATTCATCTTTTTTTCTTTACGATTGTAGTTAAAACCTTTTTATATATATTAAAAGAAAATCAAATTCTTTACCTGTTGTATACTAATATCTTGATTTTAAGACACTCCATCATCCCTACTAAAGAAAAAGAATTGAATTAGAATTGTTATGGTGATAAATTTGTCTAAAGTGTATGATAAATATCACGAGTCCTCTTTTAAACTCCTTAACACTAAATAAAATTGTGATCGGATATTTAGTATACAAGGAAATATTTGGAATATTATACCTTGTTAAGATAAGTTCGAAAAAAACAGATTTAAGTATTTATCGACTACACAAAGAAATATTTGAAATATTATACCTTGTTAAGATAAGTTTGAGAAAAACATATTTAAGTATTTATCGACCGATATTGAGCTCAAATTTAATTTACACTCAACTAGAATATAAAATTGTGTTGAACTCTTAACGTATTATAGATTTTTAACATCATTTAAAATTTTAAATTTAAGACACAATATTGGATTATACTTATAAATTAAAAGTGTCATCAAATTATTAAAATGATTAATTAAACTTGTCCAATTAGATTAGAAAAAAAAACTTATTTATCCATTAGTCTCACCATTTAGTTTTACTGTTCACTTTTTATTGTTCAGCGTGGTGTTTTTTTTTTTTTTCCTCCTTTTTTTGGTTTTTTTCTTTTTTGTGTGACCTTTTTTTTCCTTTGATGTTACTGTTTATAGAAGATTTTTAGTACCCGGCGGTCCCTTTAGTCTTAGGTCACCATTTTTTTTCTTTTTTTCATTTGAATCCTTTCTTTTCTTTTTATCTAAATATTTAGGTCATTTCTTTTTTTATTTTTTTACCTACTTTTTTATTAGCTGTTATTGTTCACAAAAAAAAATTAACGCATTTGGATGGTTGTCTCTTTATTTTTGGATCACAATTTTTTTCATTTAGGTCCATCTTCTTTTATTTTTATTTTTTACATTTTTTTTCTTGTTAGCATATATATGCAAGGTGTTACTATTAACACAAAAATTCCGTTACCTTCGGATGGTTGTCCTTTTATTTTTTTACTATAGTTTTGTTTTTTTATTTATGTTTTTTCTTTTTTTTTGATCCATTTTTTTTCCGTAGATGTTACTGCTCATAGAAAATTCGAATACTCTCGGATGATTATCCATTTATTTTTAGATCATAATTTTTTTCATTCAGTTCCTTCATTTTTTTATTTTTAACCTTTTTTCTATCAGTAAATATATTACATATTACTATTAATAGAATTTTAATGTTCTCAAATGATCGTCCCTTTATTTTTAAACAAAATTTTTTTAAAAAATTCTTAAGATTTAGATATTCATTTGAAACTCTGGATCTGAATACGTTTAGTTATCCATTCAAGTATTTCCACTTTTTTTAATCCCTATTTTTTTCATTTGGGTCCTTTTTTCGTTCAGATCATTTCTCTTTTTATTTTTTAGCCTAATTTTTTTTGCTCTTAAGTCTTTTGTCTTTTCTTTTTTATAGGTTTTTCCCTTTTTCTTTTTTGGGCCCCCACTTTGGATCTTTTTTTTTTTTTTTTTAATTCGAATCCTTCTTTTTTTATTTTGGGATCCCTTTTTTCATTCAACTATTTCCTCTCTTTTTTTTTACCCCAGGTTTTTTTCGCTCAGTGCCGATTGACGTTACTGTTCACAGAGCCTTGACGCTCTCATATAATTATCCATTTATTTTTAAACCATAATTTTTTCATTCAGATTCTTTTTTTTTTAATGGATCAATTTTTTTTACCCTTATGTCTTTTGTCTTTTTTTGACATAGGGTTTTTCCTTTTTTTTTTTCCTACCAACTTTGGTGCTATTTTTTTTTCCATTCAGGTTCTTTTTTTTTTTTAACTTTTTGACATAATTTTTTTCGTTTAAGTATTTTGTTCAAAATGTTACAAAAACTTTCTATAATTCAAATATTGAGATAATTATAAATCTAATAAGTATTTATGTAACGAAAAAATACAATCTGCATCTTACGATGAGCGGGAAAATAACTAATCTAAGTATAAAAGAAAAAAGTTAATGAGTATAGTTGTTCTCTCACGTAATCAATATGTATGTTCTTTTTAAAGAAGTCAAAAAGTTTGCTGTTCATCATTTCTACCTACTAGTTAAATATTACTTTGATACTTTGAATTTGAGCACATTTAGATAATGTAATTTTTTAAGGTAAGATTTAGATATTCTCTTATCGAAATTATCTAAATCAGTTTGTTTTGAAAGAGTAAGATGTATAATAAATTATACAAGAGGTTGGAAATTCGAGACGAAAAAAAAGAGATCGACAGAATTGTTAAATTAAGAAAAAGAAAGAGAAAAGATCTAAATGAGAATAGATGTACTAAAAGTAAAACCAATAGTATACTAGTGAAGAACGAAAACATAAGAAAGCAGTGGGGAGAATATTTTAAAATTTTGTTTAATCTTGAGAAAATAATAGGTATAGAAAATATAGAAATGTTATGTCCCGACTCTCCCGTTGAGCACATAACAACCGCTATGTTATCCTGAAATACGTTTAAACCCCACTCCGTGTCCCGTAATACCGTAAGGTATTTCAATATCCAACTCAATTCTTGAATCAAAATAAATACCAAATTATTCATAAGTCATCCCTGCCTTTCAGACAATTTCCAAACATTTACATAAAATTCTCATAGTCAAAATATGTTCAAAATTTACCATATAACTCGAATGTCCCAATGAAAGCAACTAGGCTTGCAAAAGAAATTTCTAAAGTAAAAAAATATAATTTTTTTATCATAAAAGTGTGGATTTTTCAAATACTTGGCTAAAGAAGATAAAACAAATATTTAAAAAATCCAAACAAAATGAAAAGTATAAAAATTTCCTTCCATGTATCATCCTTCATCAATTTCAAAAATAAAATTCACATCACCAATACCTATCGTAGATCATCAAAAGATTTTCATCCAACCAACACTATTCTAATTTTACGCTTCCGTTAAAAAATTTAAAGAGTAGTGAGTATTACGAATACTTAGTGAGTGGAATGTAATGACATGATGAACATGAATGAGGGGTGAGGATAATGGTGTCAAATGTACGTAAATATAATACATTGCAATAATTGAAATTATTTGTATAAAACAATTCATTTCAAACTACCATGACTCAGATATATAAATCAAACAATTTAAACTTTCATTTTCATAATTTTGAGATTTGTCGAAATCACTTTCCTACCAATGGCCACTGGAAGGATCCATCAAGGGATTTTTTATAATTTTCATAAAAACCTTTATCCTTGGAGTAAGCCTAGAATTGTTTTCGTGGGATACAGCCATGTCATCCGGCCGACTTGAGTGACTCTCCATCCTGCATCCTCCAAACCTCTAATTTTAATCAAATCAACCTTAACCACACCGCCCCGATGGCCTGATTCGTGACAATACTCAAACTATAATCCTTCTCCCAGCACCATGTTACCAAATTCAATTTATCAATCAATTCATACTCAATTTTAAGGTAGAGCAAAATTTCACAATTCACATGAGTTTCCAAGTGTAATTTGACATAAATGATTTAATGCTCAAGAGTCATGAATTTATCACAATTTCATTTCAGGGCACACTGCAATCACAAAGCAATGTAAAATCATTTCGAATTCATTTGAAAATTTAATTTATAAATCATAATTGAAATCAATTTTCTCATTCATATGGAAAATAACTATCCACTCACCTCTTGGAATGATATTCACTCCCAATTCCATAATTTAATCCAATGCAATCTCTTTTCAAATTCCAATTGGTTGTCCTAAATCAATAATTATAAATTTAATGTTAAATTATATTCGATTCTAGAGTTTATGAATTTTTTTTAATTTTGCACAAATCCAAATTTCTCACATTCATGAATATAGATTTTACTTCCACCATTTGCACATCATTTGGACCTTTATAAAATTTTTCATTCTATTTTTCCCAAATTTTCCTCATTTATGAATTTAGGGTTTTGACTTCTAATTAAAATTCCATCAAATCTCAACAATATAATTCAATCTAATAATAAGGAAGCTAAACCCAAGATTAAGGGGGAGAAATTACCTTAATTTTGGGGTTGGATTGAGTTTTGGAGGTTGGGTTTCAAAAACCCTAATTTTTCTCCTTCGAAGAACAAGTCCTAGATTTCTCCTTCGATTCTTCTTCTCATGTATGGATTGAGGATGCTGGAAGTTGATTAAATAGGTTTAATTGAAGGGGTGGTTGATTATTGAGATAAACATCAAGAGGAGTGTAAGGGGGATTAAATGTAGAGAGAAGGATAAGAGAGTAGCTGTTCGGGAGAAAATGAATGAGGGTGGAGAGAAAATGAAGTGGAATTAATGAAATGGGTTCGTTCATTTTCTATTAATTTATGAGCTGAAATTACCATCTTGGCTCTTATGAATTTTTAGGTTTCATTGTATTTTGAGGGCATTTTGGTCATTTTCTAATTCCACCGAGTACACAAGTCGATTTACATCTCCCTTAAGTCGATTCGTGTGTGTGGTTGTTTAAGAGTCAAATCGACTCACTACCTAAGTGAATCGATCCAACTTTCAGAACTGAATCGATTTTCCTCAATTGCCAAGTCAATTTATGGTTGCCTAGCCTCAGAATTCATGCTTGCAGAGAAGCCAAATCGACTCATCTCCTTGACAAATCGATTTTCCTCCCTTTTTTCCTCACGCAAATCGACTTGCCCCATTGCATAAGTCGATTTCCTTCCTCATTGTCTCTACACAAATTGATTTACCCATTGCATGAATCGATTTCCTTTCTCATGGTCTCAACACAAATTGATTCATCACCCTTTACAAATCGATTTCCCTTCTTTTTCTTTTCACACAAATTGACTCATCCCATTGCCCCATTCAATTTATCACCTCAAGTCTCAGAATCTTGCTCTGTTCTCTCTTTCCAAATCGACTTGTCCATTGTGTAAGTCAATTTGGTTCTTCATTTTGCCTCAACCAAATCGACTCATCACTTGCATGAGTTGATTTATGAAGCTCAAGCCTTAGAAGATATGTTTTGCACACTAGTAAATTGACGTACTTCAATTTGTGAGTCGATTTCTCTCCTTTTTTTTAAGTAAGAATAAAATTTACAAATTGTAATTTCATACCTTCAATTTTCAAATATTACATTCCAAGTCCAAAAATAAATTAAAATCTGATTTCTCCCTATATTTTATAATAAATTAAATAAAACTTTCTAACACTGAATTTTCGGTGTTAGACGAGATACCTATAGAAGAAATCAATAAAAACTTTAAATGTAAGATTCGTCCCCTAGAAAATAAAGGAGGCCTCTAAAAAATGAAAAATAACAAACTATAGGATCTGATAGTATCCTTATTGAGTTGTGAAAATGTTTGGGTGAATTCGACGTAATAATATTAATGACTCTTTTTAAAAAAATTTGGCCCACAAAGAAAATACCACAAATATGGAGAAAGAGAGAGAGTATACTTGTTTCGCTGTATAAGAATAAGAGGCACATACAAAATTGTTCCAACTATAGATAAATTAAACCTATGAGTCATACGATAAAATTATGAGAGAGAGTATTAGAATATAGATTGAAACGAGAGATAAATATATCTTAGACTCAATTTAGATTTATGTCAAAATGATTCACCACCGAAATAATTTACTTGTTAAGACAGTTGATGGAGACATTTAGACCGCAGAAGAGAGACCTACATATGGTATTCATTGATCTACAAAAAACATGTGATAGGATCCCTAGAGATTTGTTGTAGTGGGTGTTGATGAAGAAAGGGATCTCGCTAAAATACATTAACCTGATTAGGGATATGTATAAAGGAGTTGTGACTAATGTAAAAATTTACAGGGATTTGAGCGATAACTTCCCTATTAATATTGAGTTCCATCAAGGTTCGATACTGAGTTTCAAACTATTTACAATAGTGATCGATGAAATCATAAAAAATATCCAAAATGAAATATCATGATATATGTTCTTCACAAATGATATAATTTTAGTTGATAAAACTAGGGAGAGTATCAATACTAAATTAGAATTATGGAAAGTCGTGTTGGAATCCAGAATGTTTAAATTAAGTAGATCTAAAACTGAATATATGAAATGTAAGTTTAACGGTAACCATCAGAATAATGAAGAAACGATTAGATTAAAAAGAAGAAAAGTTTCAAAAGTGAACGATTTAAATATTTTGGTTCCATCATTCAAAACGATAACAGTATCAATGGAGATGTGAACAATAGAATTTAAACAGGTTGGATGAAATGACGAAAAGCAGATGAAATTCTTTATGATCACACGATATCATTATATTTAAAGGAAAAATTTTATAGAACTGCAATAAGACCTGTGTTAGTGTATAGTATTGAATGTTTGGTCATTAAATAACAATAAAAACAAAAAAATAACTACTGTTGAAATGATAATATTTAGATGGATGTGTAACAAAATTAGAATAAATAGATTTAAAAACGATGAGAAACATAATAAATTGAGAGTTAATTCAATTGTAAATAAAATGAGAGAGTATCGTTTAAGGTGGTTTGGACATGTACAATAAAACCTAAGAACGCACCTGTCACGCCCCGATCCTCGGATCGACCACGCGACAGCCGCCGCGAAATCTCGGTATACGGGCAGAACCTCCCCATATACCGGGACTCCGCAAGGCTACAAAGACAGCAAGACAACAATTCTTTCTACACCAATCATCAATCATATAAAAACAGAAAAACATCACATAACAAACACATGCAAGGACTCATCCGGTCCATCCCTGTACACACGAGCACACATCGGGGAGAGGGAACCTGTACATGCGCATTTACACATCAACACACAATCGGGGAGAGGGAACCTGTGCATGCACGGCACACAATATGGCCATCCAAGCCATTTCAAAGTTCACAGTATAAGGAAAGCACTTAACAAACAGGAAGTCCCAAAACATAGCCGTAAGATCTTACTAACATTCGCCTGAAGAATCAAGCAAACGTCCGTAAGATCCAAACGATATGAGTTGTCCAAGACTTCGTGAAATCGAAAGAAAATAACAATTCTCAATATTACAAACCAAATGTCCCACTCAAAAATGAGTTTTTATCAAAACTAGGAAGGAAAGAAAGTAAACAACAACCACGTAGGGATTCCATCAATACTTGTTCCTATACAGGACACAAGTATCAATTAAATCCGTACCAAAAAGAATTGTACAAGTCTTCCCTTCTTCGGATTTCAATTTAAACCAAAAATGACTATACATCTCGATGTATACCTACAAAAGCCAGCTGGTAGGCCCTCCCCAAGCTCCAATCTCTGTCACAAATCTAATCTTCCTCTGAAAAATGTTAAAGAGTGGGGTGAGTATTATAAATACCAGTGAGTGGAGTGCAATGGCATGATTGTGTAATAAATAAGGGGTGAAAGTGGGGAATGTCAAAGCATACTTGAAACATCATTTTCATATCCAAACATTTCAGTAATTCAATATCATTTATAAAATATGCATCCATATCAAACATTTTCTCAGAAAATTACAAGGGTCCCATCGAAAACACTTCCGTCTCAGGGCGGCCAAACCCAGTCTAAAGCCCGCCAAGGGTTTTCCATTTCGATTTTTCAAAACTACCCTCTTCCTTGGCGTTGGCTCGAACCTCACCGGGGTGCAATCCGGATAGTCCGACGGGGCAGAGCAGAGGCCGCATACCTCTCTCGCATATAATACCCCAATCCACGTCACCCCGTCGGGTCGCTCCGTGGGGGGAATGACTATAGCCATTTCTCTCGTGCACCATCATTTCACAATCATTCCATTTCAAACAATGTGCCATATTTTATCAATTCAATCCACAAATCATGCTACGAGCATTTACAAATCAAGTAATCAAATCACATGGCACAAATTCATGTAAAATCACATAGGATGCATTCATAATTCAAATTCTCATTTCAGACATCCCACAATCACAAATAATTGCATAAAATCATATGAAAATCAGTTCAAATCATTTATCAAAGAATTTTAAAGACATTTTGCTTATTTACTACACAACGATCCGTCCACTCACCTCTAGAGAGGGTATTCACTCCCTATTTTCGAAATCAACTCAAAAAGACTCCCCTCGAGTCTCCAAAGGTCAACCTAGACCAATCAACACGAATAATCAACAATTAAAGCTCTATAAAAAGGGTTTTCTAATTTCCCTTTTATTTAAAATAGCTTAAATTTACACAACCACGTTCTTACACTTTCATTTCATCAATTTAGGATCATTTCAAATCACCGACGACTTTAAATTTACAATATTCCTCAATTTTACCAATTTTCTCCCAAATTACATAATCTTAATTTATTTCACACCAATTTCTATTCAATTCCCAAGGAAAACTACGCAATTCAATCAAATAAAACTCTAATACTATCCACGACATTTAAACATGCTTTGCAGTCCAATTTACATCAAATTCTAGACCTAACTTCCATCATTTCATACAAACTTTCAATAACGCATTTCCTACGGATCTAGCATATTTTTAAAATATATCCACACTTATTCTCAACCTAAATTAGACAAATAATCTGAGTATTGAAGGGATTGAAAATCCCTCACCTAGGGTTTTCTTGCGGTTCGAAATCCTCGCTCTAATGTCATCTCAGTCCGTTCTCAGACCTGCAAAGCTCCCAAATCGAAGTTAAGTTCAGTAAATCTAAGCTTATTACCACAAAATTTCGAAACCCTAAAGCTAGGGTTAGGACCGATCCTACCTTTGCAGTGAAAGTGGGTTGCAGTGATGTCTCTTGACAGAGGACAGGGGCCGTGCAAGCGTGCGAGCAAGCAGAGGAGAGGGAGAGCAAGAGCCTTGCTTTTCGCGCGCACGGGAAGGAGACGAAGAATCGCCCGCTCGTGCGTGGAAGAGAGCGACTGTGATAGACCGAGAGAGATGGTTCGGGACAGAGGTGGCGACCGCGGTAGTTCGCGGTGGTGGTTGCGGTGAGGGAGAGAAACGGAGTGCGCGACTACGCGGGAGGGAGAGAGCAGAGAGAGATTCGGGAGTTAGTGAGAGACGAAGGAGGGAGAAGGAAGAGGGATTAGGGCTAAAAGCCCTAATCCTCATTTGGGGCAAAACGCAGCGTTTTGCTGCGCCCCCTTTGTCCCCCCCTTTTTCCCCCCCCCCCTTTTTTTTTTTTTTTATATATAAATACCAATATATATATCTATATATATATATATTTTTTTATACTCTCACTACAATGAAGTTCTAAATTTATCAAGAATAGAATACACTACGAATTTGCGACTCGAAATTTTAATTATACCAAAAATTTAAAATTTAGACCCAAAATCGAAAATCAAAACTTTTAGGATTTTCTTTTATAATTACTGATATATTTTACAGAAAATTTCTAATACCGAATTTTCGGTATTACAACTCTTAACTCCCTAAAAACAAATTTCGTCCTCGAAATTCCAAAATATCATTCATACATCAAAGAGCTGCGAATGTTGCTTTTACATTAATTCCTCTGTCTCCCAAGTTTGTTTTTCTAGTTGATTATATTCTCCACAACACTTTAACTATAGGAATCTACTTATTTCTCAACTGTTTGAATCCGCCGATCTAGTATTAACACAGGCTGCACTTTGAAACTTAGGTCTGAATTTCATTCTATCAGAGAAGCTTCAATCACATGAAATGGATCCGGCAAATACTTCTTAAAATATGTTAGGACTATTTCACCTTCAGAATCAACAACTAAACTATCAAGACTCCAACACAAAATTCCTTAAATTATTTTTCAAAAGAGACCTTAAATAAGAAATGTCCACTACCATGTCATGTCCATATCAATTGCAGATCCCAAGATAGAGAAAATCCTTATATCCTCAAGTTTGTGTATAACGAAATGTAAATCAACCTCAATATGGCCTAGACTAAGTGAGGAAATTTACTCCACTGATAATATTTGTATGCTTCCAAGTTTTAAATCTCCAATCCTTAGCCGGATAGCTTTTTAATCAAGATATTTCTATCATGCTCATTCTCAATCACTTTAGTATTATGCAATATCACCAATATTCTATCCAAATCAAATCTAGTACATATATTTGCATATTATTCGGTGTTTGCATTAATATCCTCAAATTCTCAAAGAAATAACCACTTCTAGTGTCTGTTATATTTATCACTTTTACACTCTAGACATTACACTCTTCTCATCTGCATACAGTGCTTTCAATACAACTTTCCTATTCTCTTAAAAACTCTGAATTGATCGGCTTGACAAATATACAAGTTTCCCTGCTTTTGAAACCAGATTACTTCTTTTCAAAAAAATATTTTCAAAAATACCTAGTCTCTCACATAAATTCTATAATCATATAATCACAAAAGATACATCATAAAAATTCGCTTTGCATTCACTTAATCTACTACTGATCTTATCTACCCTGGTCAAAATTCCTTTTGATCTAAAATATCTTAAATATTACCCATAAACCTCACCTTGCTTATGGATCTATCTTGTAACAATTTCCTATATTCGATCCCTTCAACTTTACTCACTCGATCAACTACATCCACTTGTCACTCGACTTTAATCGACTCAAAGACTCCATTCCGGTAGAAATTAGAGAAATAAAATCCTAATTACTTGGATCTCTCCCGTAACAACTTGATGGTCTCGATTTACTAAATAAAAAAAAAATATCATAATTAGTGATAAAATTCTGAATTTTCCCTTTTCAATTTCTTTCTAAAAATCCAACTGCTCATAATTATATGAAAGGAACTCCCAACATGAGTAGCAATAAGTCTTTCCTAGGGTTACAAACAAACCTTTCATTAAACAAAGCCACGCCACCAAAACGATTAAATCAACAAAACATATCCTAGCTACATATAGATCTTCTCATTGCATTATCGTACAAAATCTCTCTACTATCAATCATTCTCTTTAAAGTAATATTAATTCACCAAACAAAATAAAAGACCAACTGAAACGAATCATTTTCATCACAGGTACCTACCTTTGTAAGTCTCATTTAATAATACTATCCTGTTTCACTAGTTATACATATCTGTGCTTTTTAGAATCTGACTTTAGCCGTTGCTAGAAATGAAAATTCATGTTTCGAATCTAAGATTCTTCTAAAGAATATTAGGAAGGACTGGGGTAAGCATGGAAATTTTTAGTGAATAGACGGCATGGCATATTAAGCATGAATGAAGGGTGAAAGTGGTTGTGCCAAACACATATATCAAAATTCATTTCCGTGTAATGCCAAAATCGTTTGTAATAACATAAATTTATATCAAATTTTCCATGACTCATATTCTCCAATTCAATAAACAATTTTATATTTTCCTTTCAATAACTTTTGGGTCTGTCCAAAATCACTCTCCTACCCAGCCTTTGCCACGCTGCCTCCATGGCCTCGATCCGTGGCAAGACTTAGTCATTATCAGTTTTCCAACACCATGTTCCCAAGCTTAAGTTATCAATCGATTCACAATCTCAAATATAAGATATAGCTATTCTTCAAAATTCACATGAGTATCCAAATGTAACAAATGCAAATAGTTTAATATTCAAAGTCATGAGTCATGGATATTTTGCCATTTCATTTCAGGCACACCACACTCACAAAATATTTTAATCCTCTTTTAAAATTTATTTCACAAATCAATTTCGAATCCATTTGCAAAGTCATTTCAAAAATCAATTTATAATTCATAATTGAAAACAATTAACCCATTCATATGCATCAAAGCCGTCCATTCACATCTCCTATAAGAGAGTTAACCAATTTATCAACGAGTTGATCCAAACATCTCTAAATTTGGAAACAACTCAACTCAAAATCTCGATGAGTTGACCACCAATGAATAATACTATATGTCTATGGAAAAAGAGTCAAATGACAATTTCTATCAATTTCAATCAATGTATATAATTATCACTAACACCATGAATATCTCAAAACATCAAAATCATCTCTCCTTAAATTCATTATCATGCAATCATGATCACTTAATATTTATACCCAAATCTCTAAATCATCAAGTTCAAGTTCTAAGGAATTTACCTGACAAACTAATGTCCTCCATGGCAAGAAATTTTGTCATACTCAATATACTAAACAAACCCTTGCATCTCTATTAAATAATATCAAATTCATGTTGTAAATTTCCCTATCTAACTTTATGACAGATCGCACTTACTAACAAAACGCAATTAAGCATCCCCTTTTATGCCAATAATTAACAGTAACATTATCTTCACAATACAAATATCCACTCAAATCATCAAAATTTTCCATATCGGTTACAGGCACTAGGAAGAAACTTTCTAACAATTCCTGTCAATATCATTTCAGTTTATCCTTACCAACCTTTCCTTCATTCTATCTAATATACTAAATTTACATCCATATGGTTCTAATAAAGTTCTCATGTCCATGATAAAAAATTTCGAACTCCCACTATTTAGGGGAAAAGAAATAATTGATACCAGCTCTAGTATTTCAATCCCTAACCATGAATCACTCGGCCATTGCTTGTTTAAGAAGAAATATCCATAAATTCCTTTTAGAAATATCCATTTGTTTATTAGCGCCTTGAAGGCAGATTTGCCAGGTTTTCCTCATATTAGAATCCTTTGAACACAATTTCTAAATAAAATACTCCAAACTTTTCGGCATTTAAATCTTCTTGAATCTCACAAACTCAACCAATTTTGAACCATAAATTTCAATGTACACACTTCCTTTACTATCCAATCTACAGCCTTATTACAACCTTTCCTTCTTCCGATTGTAGGAAACCCTACCAAAGTCACGGCATCACATTTGTAACTTTTCATGTCATCATTTCAATCTAATCCTTCACCACCACCGTGCTATCAAGACTCCACAACTAGGAACACTCCTCAAAGTGCCCTCTAAATGAACCCCTAATGGCCAGGTCCTTTTAAATCTCAGATATACTCTTTTATCATGCTTCTTAGCAAAATGAACCACTTAATAAGCCACTAAAACCAGATGTAGAATCTATCTTCAATAAAAACACCCTAGTTATTAAATTATAGATAATAGTATCACCGAGTACCGTAAGCAATCTACTAGCAAGAATCTTAACCACAACTCAATAAAGAGGTGAAATCAAGATATATGATGACTATAATTAATATGTAGAGGTGTGTAGGAGGAATCTCATTCGGTTCCTCAATTTCGTCTATGAGGGATAGTTCTACGAAGAAGAGTCGAATCTCAACAAATAGAATAGGAATTGAATTAGGTATTTAACCCCCTAAAATGAGCATTCCTATCCTCCTAAGAAATCCATGGAAGACTTGTACATTCTCAAAAACACCTTTTTCAAAAACCAAATACTTCAAAGTCTTTAGAAACTTTTCGGGACATTTGGAAACAATTTAAAACATTCAAAAACCAATAAACTTTTAAAATCGTGAGCCTAAGCTCTGATACCACTAAAGCTGTCACGCCCCGATCCTCGGATCGACCACGCGACAGCCGCCGCGAAATCTCGGTATACGGGCAGAACCTCCCCATATATCGGGACTCATAAGGCTACAAAGACAGCAAGACAACAATTCTTTCTACACCAATCATCAATCATATAAAAACAGAAAAACATCACATAACAAACACATGCAAGGACTCATCCGGTCCATCCCTGTACACACGAGCACACATCGGGGAGAGGGAACCTGTACATGCGCATTTACACATCAACACACAATCGGGGAGAGGGAACCTGTGCATGCACGGCACACAATATGGCCATCCAAGCCATTTCAAAGTTCACAATATAAGGAAAACACTTAACAAACAGGAAGTCCCAAAACATAGCCGTAAGATCTTACTAACATTCGCCTGAAGAATCAAGCAAACGTCCGTAAGATCCAAACGATATGAGTTGTCCAAGACTTCGTGAAATCGAAAGAAAATAACAATTCTCAATATTACAAACCAAATGTCCCACTCAAAAATGAGTTTTTATCAAAACTAGGAAGGAAAGAAAGTAAACAACAACCACGTAGGGATTCCATCAATACTTGTTCCTATACAGGACACAAGTATCAATTAAATCCGTACCAAAAAGAATTGTACAAGTCTTCCCTTCTTCGGATTTCAATTTAAACCAAAAATGACTATACATCTCGATGTATACCTACAAAAGCCAGCTGGTAGGCCCTCCCCAAGCTCCAATCTCTGTCACAAATCTAATCTTCCTCTGAAAAATGTTAAAGAGTGGGGTGAGTATTATAAATACCCAGTGAGTGGAGTGCAATGGCATGATTGTGTAATAAATAAGGGGTGAAAGTGGGGAATGTCAAAGCATACTTGAAACATCATTTTCATATCCAAACATTTCAGTAATTCAATATCATTTATAAAATATGCATCCATATCAAACATTTTCTCAGAAAATCACAAGGGTCCCATCGAAAACACTTCCGTCTCAGGGCGGCCAAACCCAGACGAAAGCCCGCCAAGGGTTTTCCATTTCAGTTTTTCAAAACTACCCTCTTCCTTGGCGTTGGCTCGAACCTCACCGGGGTGCAATCCGGATAGTCCGACGGGGCAGAGCAGAGGCCGCATACCTCTCTCGCATATAATACCCCAATCCACGTCACCCCGTCGGGTCGCTCCGTGGGGGGAATGACTATAGCCATTTCTCTCGTGCACCATCATTTCACAATCATTCCATTTCAAACAATATGCCATATTTTATCAATTCAATCCACAAATCATGCTACGAGCATTTACAAATCAAGTAATCAAATCACATGGCACAAATTCATGTAAAATCACATAGGATGCATTCATAATTCAAATTCTCATTTCAGACATCCCACAATCACAAATAATTGCATAAAATCATATGAAAATCAGTTCAAATCATTTATCAAAGAATTTTAAAGACATTTTGCTTATTTACTACACAACGATCCGTCCACTCACCTCTAGGGAGGGTATTCACTCCCTATTTTCGAAATCAACTCAAAAAGACTCCCCTCGAGTCTCCAAGGGTCAACCTAGACCAATCAACACGAATCATCATCAATTAAGGCTCTATAAAAGGGTTTTCTAATTTCCCTTTTATTTAAAATAGCTTAAATTTACACAACCACGTTCTTACACTTTCATTTCATCAATTTAGGATCATTTCAAATCACCGACGACTTTAAATTTACAATATTCCTCAATTTTACCAATTTTCTCCCAAATTACATAATCTTAATTTATTTCACACCAATTTCTATTCAATTCCCAAGGAAAACTACGCAATTCAATCAAATAAAACTCTAATACTATCCACGACATTTAAACATGCTTCGCAGTCCAATTTACATCAAATTCTAGACCTAACTTCCATCATTTCATACAAACTTTCAATAACGCATTTCCTACGGATCTAGCATATTTTTAAAATATATCCACACTTATTCTCAACCTAAATTAGACAAATAATCTGAGTATTGAAGGGATTGAAAATCCCTCACCTAGGGTTTTCTTGCGGTTCGAAATCCTCGCTCTAATGTCATCTCAGTCCGTTCTCAGACCTGCAAAGCTCCCAAATCGAAGTTAAGTTCAGTAAATCTAAGCTTATTACCACAAAATTTCGAAACCCTAAAGCTAGGGTTAGGACCGATCCTACCTTTGCAGTGAAAGTGGGTTGCAGTGATGTCTCTTGACAGAGGACAGGGGCCGTGCAAGCGTGCGAGCAAGCAGAGGAGAGGGAGAGCAAGAGCCTTGCTGTCGCGCGCACGGGAAGGAGACGAAGAATCGCCCGCTCGTGCGTGGAAGAGAGCGACTGTGATAGACCGAGAGAGATGGTTCGGGACAGAGGTGGCGACCGCGGTAGTTCGCGGTGGTGGTTGCGGTGAGGGAGAGAAACGGAGTGCGCGACTACGCGGGAGGGAGAGAGCAGAGAGAGATTCGGGAGTGAGTGAGAGACGAAGGAGGGAGAAGGAAGAGGGATTAGGGCTAAAAGCCCTAATCCTCATTTGGGAGCAAAACGCAGCGTTTTCTTTGCGTTTTTTCCCCCCCCCCCTTTTTTTTTTTTTTTTTTTTTTTTTTATATATAAATACCAATATATATATCTATATATATATATATTTTTTTATACTCTCACTACAATGAAGTTCTAAATTTATCAAGAATAGAATACACTACGAATTTGCGACTCGAAATTTTAATTATACCAAAAATTTAAAATTTAGACCCAAAATCGAAAATCAAAACTTTTAGGATTTTCTTTTATAATTACTGAGATATTTTACAGAAAATTTCTAATACCGAATTTTCGGTATTACAGCACCTGTTAGAAAAATCAAAAATTTAAAAATATGAAAATTAATAGAACGTAGAGAAAGATTGTTGAAACTTGAAAGCAATGTATTCGTAAAAATATAATAGATATGGATTTAGTTGAGTAGATAACTTTACATAGAAATGAGTGGCGTAGGAGAATCCGTACAAATTAATTCTTTTTGGTTTTTTGTTTTTTTTTTCGATTTATCAGTATTTGTCTCTTATATAGCCGATCCCAGAATTTTGGAATAGAAAATCTAAATTGTTGTTGTTGAAATCAGTTTGTCCTGTATCAATATTTTATGACACTACAGACATAATTTCAAATAAATTTTTCAGAGAAAAAATAGTATGATCAAAAAGTTTAAAAACTCTTAAATATCTTAAAATAGATTTTAAAATTGTCGAAATAATTTATTATAATTGAAACCTAAATATTTTAAACTGTACTATTCACAATTTGACAACGATATTATCAACTTAATAAATTATAATTATTTTTAATTATGCTAATAAAAGAAAAGATAGGGTGGGTGTGGTCGTCCCATCCACCCCGCTTTTATATATCTAAATATAAAATAAAAAGTGGCTTTTTGAACATTTTTTTTCATTCAAATCCTTTTTTCTTTTATTTTTTTACTCAGTTTTGCTTTTAGCTTAAATGCTTCGTTTTTTAGACAAGAGTTTTTTCCTTTTATTTTTTGGTCCCATCTTTTTATATGTTTACCTTTTTTGTTTTTCGTTTAGATCCCGACATAGGTTTTTCCCTTTTTTTAGGTCCCACTTGCTGACCATAGTCCCAAGTTTTTATTTTTTCATTTGGGTCCTTTTTTACAAATCTTTTCTCTTTTTTTATTCAATTTTTTCATTCAAATCCTTTCTCTTTTTATATTTTTATGCGACTTTGTTTTTCGCTTGGGTCCTTTTTTTAGGACATGAGTTTTTCCTTTTTTGTTTCAAGGGACCCACTTGCTGACCACATTTTTTTTATTTTTTTATTTTTGTTTATGTCCTTCTTCTTTTTTGGACATTTTTTTAAATATAAAATAAAAAGTGTCTTGGGTGTGATAATCCCATTTTTTTGGGATCTTAGTTTTTTTCATTTGGATCCATTTTTCATACAACTCCTTCCTTTTTTTTGACCATTTCTTTTAATTTGATTTCTTTCTTTTATTACTTTTTTATCCAATTTTGTTTTCCGTTTGGATCCTTCATTTTTTTGGACATGGTTTTTTCCCATATTTTGCCCCACTTGCTAACCATAATTTTTTTTTTATTGTTCATGTGCTTTGTCTTTATTTGATCTTTTTTTTTTTCGTTCAGTTCTTTCCTCTTTTTATTTTTTACTAATTTTTTCACTTAAGTCATTTGGTCTTTTTGAAATAGTTTTCCCCCCTTTGTTTTTTCCCCACTTGTTCATAACACACTCAGATGGTCATCCCTTTATTTTTATACCATAATTTTTCTTATTCAAATTCTTCCTTTTTTTTTTTACCCTTTTTATGTTCATTTCTTTTCTCTTTTTATTTTTTACTCATTTTTTTTCCCATAACTCATTCATTTTTTTTAACAAAGGTTTTTCCCTTTTTTTTACCTCACTTATCCATTCAACTCCTGGCTCTTTTTTTGACCCAATATTTTTTTTTTGCTTGAGTCGTTCATTTTTTTTAATATAAATTTTTTTTGGTCCCATAAATTATCGTCTCTTTATTTTTAAATCATAGTTTTTTTCCCATTCAGATGTTACTCTTTTTATTTTTGATCATTTTTTTCCTAAAATTTTTCTTCTTTCTTGATATAGATTTTTCTCCTCTTATATTTTTGTCTTACGGGTCATCGTCCTTTTACTTCTATTATCTTTTAACTCCATTTATTATCTTCTTTTTTTTATCTCACTCGTTGGTTTTCTTTAGAACTCCAGTGGTTAGCCTCTATTTTTCTTGTCACTAGTATGCGTCATTTCTTTTCATTAATGTAAACAATAATTTAGTTTAAATATTGAGTTAATTATATATTTAACAAATGTTTATATAATAAAAAAATACAATCTGCATCTTGTAGATATTTGTCCTAACTCTAAATATAAAAGAAAAAAGTTAATAGGTGTGATCATTCATTCATGTGATCAACATGTGTCATCTCTTTAAAAAAGTCAAAAGTTGTCTGAATTTATGTAGATCTCTACTTAATATTTATTCACCAGTTTTACCTATCATTTTATTTTTAAAATTTAGATATATTTTTTTTAAATTTTAAATTTGAATATATTTAAATAATATAAGTTTTAAAAGTAAGATTGATTTGAGTTCTTTTTTATTTTAAAATTTTAAAATTTGTTAAAAAAAGTTTAAAATTATTTAAACAATTAATTATAATTGAAAGTTTAATATTTTATATTATAATAAATTTCATAAATTGTAATTTTAAAATTTGTTAAAAAAGTTTAAAATTATCTAAATAATTAATTATAATTGAAAGTTTAATATTTTAGATTATAATAAATTTAATAAATTGTAATTATTTTTAATTGTCGCATCGCGTAACTGTCGATTTAAATCAAAGTACAAAAATCCGGAGACCACGAAGGTGTCATAACTAGGGGTGAGGTCAAAGAAGAGAGTAGATTTTGACTTAGCCACGTGTCAATCCGAGGACAATTGCCTGGGAAACCTTTTGTTTGACCAATTAATGTTTGACATGTGTCGTTGGCATGAAATCATCTATATTTATGTCGAGCTGGCGCCAACATTGTGGGACCCAACCAACTGTCGTTTCCCATTTTCTCCTCTTTCATCACATTGCATTGCATATCTCTCTCTCTCTCTCTCTCTCTCTCTCTCTCTCTCTCAACTTGTGCCCACCTTTTCCCAAAACCAGCCTAGATTTCCATTTATATGAACTTTTCTTCTTCATACTGCCCCTGACCATAGAGATGAGCCATTTTTCTAATTTATGGAAAATATATAATAATTTATAAAGTATGCATTTGTGATTTTTCTTTTAAAAAATAATATCGTGGAAGTTTAAAAAACTAATGTAGTCCTTCAAAAGAATATTTTTCAAAAATATTTTTATCAAAAATATATTATAATATATAAATTATGAATTAAAAAATTTATAAACTTAATGATATTGAAAAAACAAAGAAATATAAAATAAGCTAATTTAGTCCTTTTATAAAAGGAAATGATGATCATATCAGTAGAATTTAATTTTATCAACATACTGTGGATTTAATAATAGAATACTAAATTATTTTAAATAAAATTTGAATTTAAATTTTAAGAATAAAAAATAGATATTGAAAGAGTTAATATTTAAATTGGACCTTAATGATACATGATGGTCCATAATCATAAAGTTTAAAGACAACCAGGCCTACTAGACCATAACTACGGACCACATAGGGACCTCTTGGTAAATGTCCAACTCTTTCTCTCTCGGTCATGTATTCTTACTTAGATCTCTAGACCACCTCAATCATGTGTTCTTACTTAGACCTCTTGACCACCTCGATCAAACCTCTCGGATAAGTTTCTCACTCACCTCTTGGTTGAACTCTCTTAGTTATTACCAAAGTAGTCTTCCTTCGAGTGATATCTCCGCCTAGCAAATAAGGATCATAGTTACCTAAAATTTAAACCTCCCTTAATTCCGAGGGTAATTTCTCAAGGAGCAAAGTCTCCGTAATCTCTTTCAATAAAGTAAAAAATCTCCATGATAACTTGAAATTTCCTTAATTGATAAAATCTTAAATCCCCTAAAAATCTTTAAGTACAGTTTTTATAATTTCGAAATATTTCTAACAATTTTTACATAAGAAAATTATAGTTTTTACACCCTCAAACAAGAGGCTTACCAATACTTTATATACGAAGCATAGGCGACTCATTAGGTATATTTCTTACATTCACAACTTTGCATACACATATCAAAAAGAGACTATATAAGGTCATTCTACGAATCTACTCAGTTTGTTCTCTTTTTCTTTTTTACTTCTCTTTCTCGCTTGAGCGTTGAAATATTTTTTGTCAGACCACTTTCGGTGGGTATTTGTAAGTCTCTTCATCCATGAAAGCCCAAGAGTCATGCAAGCACCAATTCCCCGCTTCAGTTAGCAGAGAAGTTATATGTAAAGCAAAACTAATCTCCAGTAGATTCCATAGTACTTGAAAAGAATTAATCAGATAATTCAGATACCGATTGATCATTAAAAAAAAGATTTAATTTCTTAAAGAAATGATTGAGAAAATACAGATTCTTCTTTCATTTTTTTTTCATAATAATAGTAATAAGTAACAAAACAATAAATTGATGAAGAATTTATGATTAAGGGCTAAGATCAAATTGCTGGATTTGTTGCAGCAAAAATTGGTCACAAGATTGCTTTGTATATCATGTCATTAGTCTTGCTTTTGACATGTTAATCTGAGGGAATCAAACAACCAATCACATGTAGCCTCTACTTAGTCTATATTTAATTAAATATAGAATCACAAGATTTTTTTTTTAATATTTGGATACTTTTAAATTAAAAAAGTTTAAGTTAAAAATTTATATTTAAAAAATATTATATAAAATTGATAAGAAAATGTTTTAATTAATATAAGATGAATGGAGTTGAAAATGAAGTGCTCAAAACCAGTCAAATCGCTAAAAATTGATATTCATTAAATAAAATACCATATTTGAGTTTTATACTAAAAAATAGGTGTTAAAACAGTTTTACTCATAAAAATTAATCTGATTTGAATTAAATTTAGTTGGATTTAAAAAAAAATATTAGATACTAATAGTTTATAAAAAAATATAATAAAAAAAAAGATAGATAATTTGTACCTTATATATTTAGATTTATATGATACATATAATTCTTTCAATTAATTAATTAAAATTATTATTGAAATTTAAATATATTTCTTCAAAAAAATTATGGGATTTATGAACCGGAAGATTATGCATGCCAAATGGGGGGAATGAGTTTACGACTATCATTACTTGTTACGTAAAACAGAAAATATGTACAATATGTAGGGCATTTTCGTCAAAATGAATAAAATATTCAGCTAAAGATTTTCCAGGTTGCTCTGTACCCTCTCTTTCGCTTTCTCTCCTGTCACTTTCGCCCTTTTTTCACTCCTGTTCTTACCAGTCATCACTGGCATAGGTACAATTTTAGAGCCCAAAAGAGCTAAAAATGGTTACTTCGGTCTTTCTTCGTTCTTCAGTCATTCTCTCCTTCAAACCTCCTTAATCTCTCTCGCTCTCCCCTCTTCTATGGAATCTGTACGGGTTCCCCTGTTTCTCTCTCTTCTCTCTCTCCTCTTTTCTTCCTCCGTTTCTTCCCTCGCAACACCTCTCAACTGCACAGACACATCAAGACTCTGCACATCATTCCTAGCCTTCAAACCCAGTAAAGACCAAACACTCCCTATCCTCCAAAGCATGTTTGATGTGTACCCAGAAGACATAACTGTTGAAAACGAAAGTAAAGAGTATGTGTTTGTGAAAAAGAACTGTTCTTGCACAACAAACAAGTACTTAACCAACACAACCTTCACTGTCAGAGCAAATGGTGGGTCTGTTTATGACATGGTTGTGGAGGCCTATGATGGGTTGGCTTTGGTTTCCAATTTGACTATGAATAGAGAGGCTAAGGTTGGAGCTGTTGTTTCATTAAGGTTGTTTTGCGGGTGTTCAAGTGGATTATGGAATTATTTGATGAGCTATGTGATGCAAGATGGAGATACTATTGCTTCTTTGGCAAGTAGGTTTGGCATTAGTATGGATAGTATTGAGAATGTTAATGGGATTCATGATCCTGATAATGTCACCGTTGGCGATCTCTATTATATTCCTTTGAATTTAGGTCAGTCCTTTCTCAATTTCAAATTAGTTCTTTGTCTAATGCTTCCCCCAAATTGGATCGGTAATCTTGTAAATGTCACTTTTGGTGATCTATATTATATAAAAATTTTAGTTAATTAGATAATTTAGGTTACCTTTTCCTGTAATTTGATTGATTAGCCAATATGCCAGCTTTAAGGATATGGGAAGAGGGTGTTTTCTACAAATTGAATTTGATTATATTCTAGAACTTTAATACGGTGATGGGGATGCTGTTTAATTAGTTTGGATGTTGAAAAAAAAAAGTAATCTAAGGAAATTACTAATGGGTTTTTTTCTGAAATATCTTTATCTTAAATGAAAATGTTCAGTTTCTGTGATTACAAAATTTTTGTTTTTTTTGGGGGGGGGGGGGGGGGGCTCTTTCTTGCTGTCCTTTCAATTTTTTGTCATCTTTAGCTAGTAGGTCTGGTGTCGGTATGAGAAGTTTTGAGAGAGAGTGTTAATGGGATTCATATCTTGCAAATGTCACTGTTGCTCATCTCCGCATTATACCATCCGATTTAGATTTAAAAAAAAAAAAAAAGAAAAAAAAAAAAGAAAAAAACAATTCTTAAGATTAAGATTCAATTTGATTGATCAGCTAAGTCAAGTCATCCAGGATCTAGGGAGAGGGCATTTTGTAGGAACTATAATGTGGTAGTGGTGATGCTGTTGATTAGGTATGGATGTTGATAGTGCTTATACTCGTGAGCCCACTAATTGTTTTTCTAGAATATTCACGACTAACATGGTAGTGCCCTCAAATTTGGGGAAGAAGTCGACTGATATTCTATAATTGCAGTCCATGTTGATTGAAATTAGTGTTCTGTTTGTTATTATGCTCAACCGTGGATATTTGAATTTGGCCTAACTATGGGGTTGTAATGGTGATGTTATTGTCTATTAGACTATAGGTAAGACATGTATTAATTAATTCATGCAAGATAAAATTGTACTCTAAAGGCGTATTGAGCTGATCTATGGGTGCTCTCCTGAACGAGTTAACTGTTAGTCCATGCAGTTCTTCTAGACTGATAGGTGATTTGTTTGCTGTATGTAGCTATGTATTTGGTTAGTGGCACAATTTTGGAATTGGTTCTGTTCTTCTAGGCATTCAATAGGGCCTTTTTTTTAGATATAAACAAATCATCTAGAAGAAACCGGAGATTATGGAGATCAAGATTTTATGCCATTTAGTGGACATTTAGAGAGTGGTTTCAAAGTTGAATCTTTTGAAAATGCTTGAGAAATTCTTGATGTAATGTAGGTTGATCTTTTGAATGCAAACTTGCTAAAATCTTGGTAACCAAGCTAATCACAAAGGATTATAATACGTTCCAGATACCACAAATACTTGTTGTTTATTGTTTCAAAATCTGACATATGTCCTTTTGATTCCTCTAGCTGAGCTGTACAATCATAATGCCAAACACTATTGTATAATTGATTTGATTTGATTTTTGGATTATTTTATTTTGGTTTTATAATTTTGTCGCTTTTAAAAAGTACATTCTTTTCCTCAGATGGGAAAAGTTGAGTTTATGTTTCCAATTTGGTTTTGCCATTTTTGTAACATTGTCTTAGTTATGCAGGTATTCTGCCTTGTAGGAAAATAAAACAGTGTGCCAATATTCATATCCTGAAATTTTTTACAAATTTCTCTTAACCTTAATGCAGTTCCAGGTGAGCCTCATCCTACGGACCATGGCATTCCTCCGGCTCCTGTTCCTGAACCATCCTCCGATAATGTCACAGGTATCATAGATATCTCAATAATGGGTGTAAAACGGTTCTCCTTGGGCCTCCATTGCCATCAACAATAGGAGAAAAGAGGAGATTTGAATCTTCAAGTTTTACCCTGTTATAATCTCTTGTTAGTAATAAGTAATACCCCCTTCTACTCCATTGGAAATGACGGATTTTGTTGTGGAATTGAGAACATGACTGTTAGTATTCTAAATAAGTTCCTAGCAAAGAAACTTTTTTACAGTTGGAGCTTACTATTTTAGAATCAATTGAAGGGACTATAGTTTTTTGAAAGTTTGCATATATATATATATATATATATATATATATATATATATATATATATATATATTTTGAATTGACTTGCTTGTTTTTGTGAGGTAATTATATTCATAGAGGTGATGATAATAAATTAGACATTTCTCTCAGAAGTTTCTAGTTTGTATGTGGAGGCAATGGGACAGTACCTTTCCATTCATATTTGTCTTCTTTTGTGCATGAGAAACATATTTAAACAGCCTTATTTCTCATCATTTCAGTTCAAACCTTATATCTTAATCCTTACATTCTTTTTTCGCTTGTGTTTTCCCTCTCGTTTCTCGCTGAACACCAAGTAAAGTACTAGTGCTAGATAGGGGAATCAGTTCTTCTGATGACACTATCACTATCTAAAATAATCTTTCGATGCCCTTATTTGGATTATATGTTGTTGCTATGCAGAAAGTCAAGGGCATCATGAGAGCCATTTGTCATTCTGGTGGATTTTGGGGAGCTTGTTTGTTGTTCTAGGATTGATACTTATTGGCATAGTTTTCTGCATCTGTTTGAGGTCATCAAGCTGCTTTGCGGAAGCCAGAGGGAATTGCACAAAAGATCCTGATGGGAAGAGTTCTCATAAATTTCATGTCCTTAGAACAACAAGCTTCTGTTGTACCTCTGGAAGGTACATTTGTTGCAAGTCAGGGGACAGAAAGCAAACAAATGGGGAACCGAGCAACTCCCTGCCAAATCTTCCCAAAGGTTTGAGCTTTTATAATTGTATGCGACAAAATATATTAACTACTGTTATGGTGTTGTACACATCCCATGCAAAAGGAAAATGAGAATTATGTTTGCCTCTTTATACATATAAGTTTCATAAGAAAATAGAGCATCTAGTATACATAAACATGCTTGCTTACCTACTCATACGGGCATACCAATAGGACACTTATATTTGTAAACACAAAACTCCATTGTTTCATTATCCCTTATTGGTTGTGGAAGGAATCTTATCTCTTAATTTTCTCAGCTACAAGATTACTTCCATGATAAAATGGTGAACCAGCTGTATGATTATGTTATGAGGACGGTCAATGATGTATAGCATTCTCCTACCTTGTTGGTATGCATTTCTCGACAACCAGCTGTATGATTTTGGTATGAGGATGGTCAGTGAGGCATGCCCAATTTTATTCTTTAGTATTATCATTTCATTATTTATTGGCTTCAGATGGCAGCATTACAGTTGGCCATTTATATAAAATGTGTACACTTCAGTAAGCCATTCTAGATTGATATCTCTCCAACTGAACTTGACATAAAAACGAAAAATGACAAGGAAAACTGATACTGAAAAAACTTTATACTTTAAATAGTATGGTTGACATATTGCCTTATTCCTAACTTATGTTTTGGTGTCAATCTACCAACTTGTGGCAGTTGAAAATTTTTATCTTGATCTTTAACATGAATCATGTATTGTGTATCTTTTTAGCAGTTTCATATGTTATAGGTCTCATATTTGTAATCTATTGCAGTTATAAATACAGATGTATTCAATGTGGAAAAGCCTGTTGTTTTCACTTATGAAGAGATTCGCACCGGAACTGATGGATTTTCTGATTCTAATCTTCTTGGGCATGGAACATATGGTTCTGTGTACTACGGTGTCCTTCGTGAGCAGGTATGCAGCTTCTATACTTTATTTTCTAAGGCACTTGCATGATAATCTTTCCTCTGCCTCCACTTTTTTCCTTTCACTTTCATTTAGAACTGTTCTGATTTGGTCCTGGGTCATTTGTAGGAAGTTTCTATCAAAAGAATGACTGCTACAAAGACAAAAGAATTTACATCAGAGATGAAAGTTTTGTGCAAGGTTCATCATGCAAATTTGGTAATGCTTGTTCCAAGCCAAGTGATTTTATTTACTTTTCTAGGAATAGTGTTCTTGCTGCCTGTAATCTAAATTTTGGTGTCCTGTTGGTTTAACTTTGTTAAGGTAGAGCTGATTGGCTACACTGCAAGTGAGGATGAGCTTTTCCTCGTGTATGAATATGCACAGAAGGGTTCACTCAGGAGTCATTTGCAAGATCCCCAGAACAAGGGTAAGCCAAGTGTTATCATTGTATCATTGTTCTGTGCAGAATATTTTCGTGTTTGTTCAATTGTGTCCGTGTATATTCTAGTATTAACTTGTTCACGTGATTCTGAAATCTGCCATGGATTGATGTGGAGGTCATACAACGCTTTCTTGGATTATGAGGGTCCAAATTGCACTTGATGCTGCGAGGGGTCTGGAATATATCCATGAGCATACAAAAAATCATTATGTCCACAGGGATATCAAGACAAGTAACATCCTACTTGATGGTGCCTTCCGAGCAAAGGTTCAGAGAAATTTTGCTTCCTGCACTTAGTTTGCTACTTTATTTGGTGCTTTTGACTTACATTCCCCTTTTCACAGGTATCAGACTTTGGATTGGCAAAGCTGGTGGGAAAGTCAAATGATGGAGAAGCTTCAACAACAAAAGTTGTAGGAACTTTTGGTTATTTGGCTCCAGAGTAAGTGAATGTCATGTTAGTTGGATTGTGGTTCACAATTTCTCATCTAAATCTGAAATGCTTCTATGCTATGTTGGCAGATACTTGAGGGATGGCCTTGCCACAACCAAGAGTGATGTCTATGCCTTTGGTGTGGTGCTTTTTGAGTTAATATCAGGAAAGGAAGCCATCACTCAAACTGATGGCATGGTGATGAAAAATCCAGAAAGGCGGTCATTGGTATCCCTTGTAAGCCCTCTTTTTCCCTGTGAGGGAAGTTCTGTGCCTTGTTATTGATTTATTTACATTTTTTCTCTTTCGGGAGGGGGGATGGTTGAGTTGCTTACTGTAAGAATAGAGATCACCGTGGGGTGGGTTGAGGAGTCCTCAATTCTGGCTACTGACCTTTAGCTATGACATGCTGGTAGAATTGAAAAAGTGATTCTCTGACCACAGCTGCCACATACAAGTTGCTCATTAATAGAGGACACTAAAATGGGCCTGTAGAGTGTTCCCTTTAAAAAAATAATAAAAAAAAATAAAGGGTTCACCCGGTGCACAAAGTGCACCCCGGCTTAGTGCGGGGGTAGAGGGAGGGTAGGCATATATGTACACAGTCTTCCTCTTGCTTTTTTGTAAAGAGGTTGTTTCCACATTTTGAACCCGTGATTTTGAGGTCACCAAAAGAGCAACTCCACCGTTGTGTCAAGCCTGACCCTGAGAGTGTTCCCTTTTACTCCCCCCCCCCCAACAAAAAAAATCCCACACAAAGTAGTGTAAGCGGGCTGCGTGTTCTTCTGAAGCAAAACATGTGGAGAAGTATTTGCTGTGGACTTGAGCAAATATTATTAGAGATCTGTAGCATTTTCTGAGCTGTCAAATTATGCCTGAAGCTATCCTCAATGTCAACGGAAGGAAGAATTGTGGTTACGTAGTGTATTTAGGCAACATCGTGTCAACAATCCCAAATGATGAGAAGATGGTAGTGGTAACTGCCACCAAGTAATATTTTAGAATACTAGCACAGTATGAGAAATAAGTATCATTTGTTCTAAATGATGATGGAGAAAAAGAGGACTTTGTGTAGTTAACAGATGTTAAAACACAAAGGTTAAGATTTAACGAAGCTCTAGCCAACTATATATGTAAAGAAACTCAACTCTATTCACCACTATAAGAGGGGATTTGGATTGGAGGCGTCATTCGCCAGAGCAGTACTATTTAAATTGTTTGAAGTTGCTGTTCTTTTGGACATAAGTTCCACCATGGTTTTCTGTTGCATTTTCTCTTTTCATTTTCATTGCTGACTTTTAGGATGATTGCTTCCATTGTACCATTGCATTTTGCTTTTTCATAAGGCAGACACCCGTACTGCATGCGACACTTGTAGTGCTTAACCCTTTTGGAAATGCAGATGTTGGCAGTTCTGAGGAATGTTCCTGACTCGACAAGTTTTTCAAACATGAAAGATTACATTGATCCGAATTTGATGAATTTGTATCCCCATGATTGTGTATACAAGGTAATGTATGGCATCTTTAAGACACCCTCATAGGGATTAAGCTTATGTTTTGGGCAGTCAATTTTGCTTCTGCTTTGCGTTGAATCAACTTATCATTAGGTGGGAGAGACCAAGCTATTAGAGGTAGAATCTTCTTCCTTTTGTGGTTACAGTTGTTATTTGAATGGTTATTGCAGTGGAAATGCGATTTTTCCTCATCATTCACAGAACTAGTAGCATTGATTTACCCTGCTAGTATTCTATCACAACTTTATTTTCGACACCTTCAAAATCGCCCATATGCTTTTCATGTAAGCTGTTTTATTCAAAAAACCACCAAATTCTTTCTTTTTGACAAAAATAATGAATTCTGATTAGATCTCATTCAAATGGAATACATGTAATATTGGAGGGAATTATTCTAATTTCTTCGAAACTGAAGAATCAAACGATATTGATTGTGTTTGGTACATGTCATGGGTGCAGGTGGCTATGCTGGCAAAGCAGTGTGTCGATGATGATCCTATATTGCGGCCAGACATGAAGCAAGTTGTAATTTCTCTTTCACAAATCCTACTATCTTCCGTGGAGTGGGAAGCTACTCTAGCAGGGAATAGCCAGGTATTCAGTGGCCTTGTCCAAGGGAGATAATCTTTGCCGACTCTGCCGTTTAGCGTCTACTAGTAAAAAATTTCTTCTTTATTCCATGAACTCCTTTTGCATCTCTACAGTGTTGTGTGTTTATATTAGCCATACCCCACCGGGCAATAGCACTGGGGAATTTATACCCATTTTCAACCCATTTCTGCCCTTTTCTGATTTTCATTTGATTCGTTATTTGATGTATTCCATTAAAAGTAGCCACAAGTGAGAATTTTATTTTCCTTGTTAATGTGTAATTATAGGAAGTGAAGGGGAAATTGATTATTTTTCTGAATGGGAAGTGGGTTTTTCTTTTTTTTTTGGGGGGGGGGAGGGGTTTCATGTCCTCCCCTGAATTTTCTCCTTCATACATGCAAAGGGCTTTAAAAAAAAAAAACAACAGAAACTTGGTCTAATGGGTAAGAGTATTAGGTCTAAGTTTCAGGGTTAAAACTTGGGAATGAAAAAAATTATGTTGAGAGAGCTGTTTCTTAAAATGAGTTTAACAAGTATTCAAACCGAGTTGATATAATAAGAAAAAGGTTTAAAAAATGTTATATGGTTGGGGTTAAAGTGACCTTTTCATCCCTGTCAATTGCAATATTAACATTGAACGAGGGAAGTAATATGTAAATTTCAACCAAACAATCTTGATCTCTGAAGGTCAAGGTATAACCCTAGCGATGGTCCCAGTGATGGTTCAAATATGCTTGTGATTATCGGTTTGGATTTATTTGTGTAGTAGGCTATGAACTATTTGTCTTGCAGAGCGTGTCAATGAGTTTTAATTCAATTAAAATTGGTTTTTTTTTATGATAGATTCGGATTCGAGTTTCAGTATTAATAAAAAAAAAATTATCTTGGAGAACGTACTAGAAATCAAAATTTTAATAAAATACGATAATGGGTTTATTTAATAATAAAGAATTTCCTCAGTGCGTAAGAGAATATAGATCTAAAAATTAAAAATGTTATAAATGAAAAATGAAAAATGAAAAATGAAGGATTACTTCACTTATGACTTCAAGTGAAGTAATCTACAATCTTTCCCTAACTTCGTTGGCATTGCAAGGGTACCTTTGTTTGGTAGGGTGGTTAGGAGCATCTCTTGGGAGATTTGAATTTGAGAATTTATACGTGGTTATGGTTATTTATAGTTGGTTGGTAATTATTTTTGTCTTATTTTTTATTTTTGATCTATATTGCATACAAATAAAAAGGGAGAAACGGAAATATGGGTTAATGCGTGAATATAAAAAATATAAGAATTTTTATATAAATATTAATTATTTTATAAAAATGATAAAATAATTATCTTTTATAATAAAAATTTAAAATGATTAAATATATAATTATTAATTATAAAAAATAATATAAAAATTTTAATTATAAATAAATAAATAAATAATTCTTTAAATATGAAAAAATTTATAAAGATAAAAGATATAAGAATTTTTATATAAATATTAATTAATTTAAGATATTGAAATGTTTTAAAAATATTTAAAAAAATGAAAAACGCTCCAACAACGAGAAATGTAATATCGGGTTACGAAATTTTCGTACTTGATAGTCCCAAATTGAATTGCATGGGCCCAAGTCCAAAGTTCTTTTTTTTTTTGGGTTTAAATAAGAAAAAACGGAGAATGCAAATAAAAAAATAAAAAATAAAAAATAGAAAATAGAAATGTCCGCCGAAGATAGGCACGGGGCAGAATTCAAATCCGCAGACAGGGGCCTGGGACAGTCGCGCAGACCGTTGCGATTGAAGCAGAGAGGGAGCGAGAGAGAGAGAGAGAGAGAGAGAGATGCGGAAGAACGAAGGGAAAGCAAAGTCAGCGATTCGGAAGCCACAGCGAGAAATCTCAAATGCCGGAAAGACTTCGTCGAAAGGTACAGCAAAGAAGAAGATGAAAGAAGTCGTTGATCATCGTATTGAAGACGACGGCGCTCTTGATCGCCTTCTTCTCGCGCAATCCGATCTCTCCGCTCTCATTCATCAGGTATCGGCACAGGCTCTGAGAGTGAAAACCCTATATTTAATTTTTTTTTTGGAAGACTTATCAAACCCTAATTGTTGTTGGTTTTGTCTCATCTGTTCTCATTTTGTTATTATGTTCTCGATTTTAGTTTGTATATGTGTGTGTTTCTGGGTGTTTGTGTTTTCTTTGTATTATTAATTTGTGAGAAATTGGGATTCTGAAATTTTGCATGATTAGGTTTTTTTTTTTTTTTTTTTTTGATTGTTCTTGACTTTATCTTTTATTTGTGATGATCATCAGAAGTAAGCAACGGTGTACCTTGATTCTTGGCTTCGTTGAGAGAGTCCTTTGAAATTCTTTTGTTTATTTAAAAGATAGTGAACGCTTGGACAAGTGTTTTTATATAAAACATGGAAACTAGCTGGAGGGAGATGCAGATTGATGAAGTGTTTTCTGCCTTCAGGTTGACATTGTAATCCACTTGTGATATGGACAAATTGCTAAGAAACTAAGGGAAATGACATGCTAGAAATGATCAAGGACGATGAATGGGAGGAGTTGCATTCGAGATGCCTTAGTGCAATTGACTCTAGGTTGTGGATAGCATCATTAGTATTGCTATTGGATGAGGGCTCCTGCTTTGCAGAAGAAGTTTGAAAACCCATCATGGCCCTAAATCTGATCAACAAGTTAAATAAAAAGTGGTAATCATATTGGTTAATGATGGAAGAGGTCACAGAGCTGACTGCACATATAAATTTGTTCAATGGATGCTTGTATTAACTGCATACAGTTTATATAGACATGCCAGAAGAAGCTGAGGGCCTTCTACTTGTTGATCTTATGAGATCTTGTAAATATGTTACTTGGTAAAAAAGACACAATATAAATTTGGAATGAGTGCAGGATGTGTTGATCTCACAAGATATCTTCAAAAAATCAAATTTGGACAATGGATATGAATTTGCATTTTCACTATCCATAGTGAGGACTGGAGAGGTATGACAACAGATAGTAGCAAGTCCATTTCTAGGCTTAGGTGTTATGGCAGATGAGAGTATGGTTTCGTTAAACAGGATTGTCCTCGTCGAAAGACAACAGATAGTATTAATGCTGACAATAGTTTGCCGTTGCTGGGAGATGAAGATGTCCATGCAGTTTTTTGTTTTTCCGGTATAGTTCTTAGTAAGGGAGGAAAGCCTTCTAGATGAGAAGTTGGACCATAGTCCCTCTCTAAGGTAAAGCAGTGAAGTCAGCTGAG
This sequence comes from Dillenia turbinata, assembly GCA_037126225.1. Lineage (NCBI taxonomy): Eukaryota > Viridiplantae > Streptophyta > Magnoliopsida > Dilleniales > Dilleniaceae > Dillenia > Dillenia turbinata. The sequence continues at coordinate 14,625,107 of JBAMMX010000028.1, forward strand.
AGAAGTATGAGCACTGGCTATTCTGTTGAATTAGGTGGACTCTGGTTCATTTGTTTATTCAAGTAGTCTGTACTGCTAGCAAAGGAGTCAAAGGCAAATGGTGATTCCATTGCAGGTTTTGTGTACAATTGGAGTTTCAATAGTACGCAAGAAATTAACTTCTTGACTGGATTGGCATTAAGTGGAGCCAGAGTTTAATCTTTAATTATGTAGAATACTCTCCAAGGTCTATATTGTTGAGAAGATTAGCTTGTTTTTGCCGAAGCATAGATTTTGTTGGCAAGAATCCTTACACTTGTGAAGACTCAGAATGCACCAGAGCATGGGAAATATGCTCGACCATTTTGTCACCCAATTCTGACTTGTCGCTTTGTAGTTTGCCATCATATTGAAAAAGTGCACGTGTATTCTGACACAAGGATTTTCCGTTAAACAAAATCTTCAATTGAACCACTTTTTTCAACAGTTCTCTGAATAATTTTGTATAACGGGTATACAGAGCTCAGAATCTAAAACATTTGTTGGAGTGTAACAATGTAAATTGAATAGACCCAGGAATCTGCTAGTTTTATTTATTGTTGGACTGTTCTATCAATTTAAAGTTTTTCTTCCCTTTCTTGCTGTTACTGAGAGAATGCAGCAAGAATCACTTCGGTGATTGCAGTTCTGGTGCTAATGGGCTTGCAGGAGACTTTTGTATGGTGCACTCAAAATAAGAGCTGCTTGAGGACCAGATGGAAAGGGAGGGAGGATGCCTTGTTGGCCCTGCATGATCTAAATTTTAGACAATTTATTAAAATCCCTTGTCCCATCAGTACATCCTTCCTGTGCTACTTTGGCATTGTTTCAGCCCTTGTCTGTCCCTCCTTGTTTGTTGCCGTAGCAAGATAACAAAATGCTGCTATGGGGCATTCAGCAGCATGATGATAAATGAGGGTTTTGTTTATCTCATAATTTTTTCATATGCTTTTACATTTTGTCTATTCTACTTTTTTCTTTTCATGTTATGAATTTTTGTATTTTGGACTTATTGGCAAAGTGAAATGACTTATTGAGCATTCCTCCTGATTTTAGATGGCATTACTCTGTTTATGTTTTGATTTGCAGATTGATGAGCTTGTTGTACTAGCATTGAAAGTCAAAGGACCTAATGAAAAGGGCAAAAAGGAAATTGAATCTTTCACAAATGTGTTGTCGGACTTACAGTCCTCTTTAAAGGTTGATAATCTCTTCATCTTAACAATGATTGAGGCTTGGTTATGTTGCATCACTGATTTAGAGTCTTGTTTATTAACAGCCGTGGGTTCCCAGGCTTCAGAAGGCACTCTCCAGTCCTTCCATTGATGCTGATGGCCAGATGCAATGCTCTTTGGCAAGAAAAACCACTCATGCAGTGAAAGAATATCCAAGCAATGTTTACGGTAGTCCAGATGTTCCTGCTAGTCCAGATGAGACCACTTTGGACTCACTTATCTCACCTTCTCCACTTGTATCTTGGCGTGCTGATTGTACTGTTGAGGGAGGTAGACAGCTGTTTCTGCTCACTCCTCTACCTCCATCAAAGGCACTATCATCAAAATCTAAGGGCTTGTCTGCATCTGCCTCTGGGCTTCCATCATTTCTGACAATTTCCACCAATGCAAATGAAGATTTTCTTGAGGGTGTAGGTATAAAGCCAACACCTCATAAAAAATCTGATTCTGTTTCAGTTCAAAAGGAAAGCAGCCTTGATCTCAGGTTTGCTACACCTCATAAATCATCCGATTATGTTTCTATTCAAAAAGGAAGCATCCTTGATGTTGGGTTTCCCACTCCAAAATTTTCTAAGCCAAGCCGTTCCATGCTTCTTATGACCCCACGCTTGAAAATGTCACCACCAAAGTCTTGCGCACTGCTAGAGCCCATTTCTGAGTCCTCTCAACAAGGCATTGAGGATTTACCCAAATCAACCCCATATCCTTTTGGTAGAAAAATTTGTGTTGAGTTTCAAACTTTTGAATCTACCAGCAATCAAGCCTTCAACAGTTTGGCTCCTCAAATTTCAAGGTCCTTTGGGCCACAATCAGCATACAAATTGGATACTAGAGGGAATGATGTGGATGCATCCCTTGATTGGATTACATCCCCTCCAAAAAGCTGTATTTTAATGGAGCCATCTAATAAGAAACCATCAGATGTTGCTAGCATTAGTTGGCAGACGGAGGTAAGTGCTGCAATCATTGACCAGGGAGACAAATTCTCTCCAATATTGAGAGAGAAGGATGCACAATGCGTGACGACATTAAACAAGAAATTGTGCAATCAAGGTATCTCTCTCTCTTTTCTCTCTACCTTTTGAGTTCTACATCCTACTAATAATTTTTCAAAAGGATTTTGACTGAACCATTGCAATGTTCTCATTGGTGCAGAACTTTGTGACACCGTCACCTTATCACTAGTTGAAAGCACTCCTATGTTGAAGGACTCTCAAAGTACATTGCATACAGGCAAGCATCCTGGTGAGAACACTTTGAAGAGAGAATTGTGGACAAGATTTGAAGCTGCAACTACGTATGGGCTTCGTTTGAAACCTTCCATCCTCCAAGAGACAACTCAGAAAGGTTTCCTTGATCTATTGGAGGAGGTTTCTTGTGTTGAGACAAGCTCAGGACCTTCGAATCTAAGATAACACATGCAGCATCCGACGGGCAAATGGCCTTGATCTCAATCTTGTTGAGTATGGTTAAATTCTCTGTAGTGTTTTGGGGACAACCAATTCAAGTCTATACATTTTGTATCTTACACATGGTTGTATTTTCTGTGCCAGTTAAAAGCATATGACAATGCGACACTGTCAATAGTTGTTGGTCCTAATCTTTTTAAAGATTATCCCTCACTCTCCATTTGGGGAGTGGGCAGGCTTAAAAGCAGTTCTTTTAATGCTTTAAAATGTAAGAAACAGATTGACATTGTCTTCTAAGTTCTGTAATGGTGAACGAGTTTAGTTAGCCTTTTTTTCTTTTGGGAGGCCTCAAAGCTGTATTGGTTGTGAATGTTAGACACTAGACATTAGGCAGGTTAGAGAATTTTTTTTTTTTTTTAATATTAACTAATTAATAATTTATTTGTTTGTTGTACTGCTGAGTGGGAGGGTATAGATTTTGGCATGCCTTGTATATTTGGTTTGAGAATGCACAACTACATATACTTGGGAATTGCAAATTTAAATTAGAATTTTTATTTATTGATATAATATTTTAAATTCTACAAATGTTTATATATTAAAGAATTTGAAATGAAATACTGAAATGTTTCGTTATCGAAATATATTGTAAAAATAAGAAAATTAGATTAACAACCAGAAGGCAATAGACAACCTTGGAACTGTGAGTCCAAGACAAGAGGAGCTCCCACGTGCTCAAATCTTCATAAGCTACTGAAATACAAAGCTTTCATTTGTAGAAGATGACAGAAGTATTGGGGTTTTCACCTGCAAAGTGAAGCCAGTATTAGGGGAGTCGGGTCAAATCAAGTTAACAACGGACAGTCGATTCAGTCGGTAAGAGTGTTCGGTCCCTTAATCAAGTTTCGGGTTCAAAACATAAAAATAAAAAATTATATTAAAATAGTTATTTTTTAAAATGGATCTTCGAACCCAGATCAAATAATATCCCCCCCAAAAAAAAAGGCACCGCCAAGTTATCCACCAACGTGACATCACCCTTTTGCCGAGGAATGGCAACACACTCTTCCTCAAGAATTTTAAGATGGTCATCCGTGATTTCAGCAGGCAGAGGTTTGCCATCTCCAAAAGTGGGTCGCTTACCTAGTGCCCAATGCACTGCTATACTGTTGAACCACATCTTTTGCTGCCTTGTTTCATCAAACTTAGTGGCGGGGAGTGGACTTGCCGTTGTTTTCGCTCCATCTTTTGTCCATTGTTACTTCACACCAAGCTTAGCAGCCCTGTCAAAAGCTAATTGCTACCATGGTAAGTAACATGAAACACTTCTCGAGCTCATTATCATTCTGGGGTAATATCACAGATTGATCATGGAGCATGTAAATCAACCAAAAGTGTGATAAACTTTTTGCCTTAACTTTCCCTTAAAAAAGTGACCTGTAGGTCATTTTCATAAATGACATTTTCTCACGTCCAAAAAACAATACTATGTACCTTTTTACAAGTTACTAGTCCTGTTCGGTAAAGATGAAATGCACAAGGAATATTCAGGTTTAGGTGAGTTCTCAAATCTATAGGTTTAGAGACAGAGCATTAAGATTTCAAGTTTGAATTTTGAAAATAAAAAATAAATGTCAGAAACGTTAACCTCCTAAATTTGATCTAGATTAGAGATGATTTTTTTATTTATTTGTGATAAATATTTAGTGGTAAAGTTGAAATAAAGAGGTAAATAGCATGAAATAATTATTTCATTTTATTTATTTATTGGTTTAAATATTTTCAGTTTGATTGGGGGTGGTGCGTTTGTTACCTTCTAAAAGGGGCAAAGTTAGGTCTTTCCTTCCTTGAGAGCCTCCACTTTCTTTCTCCCTTTGTTCTTAGATTAGGTGAATTTTTCACCATAAAATTTTATTTTTTAATAATAATTTTATTTTATTCTTTAAGACACTCTTTATTTACTATTAAAAATTGTTTTTTAATTTAAAAATATTATAAATATAATCAGATAAAAAAGTAATGAATTGTAGAAGTTTTCCCAACACGACTAAGTGTATGGTGAGAATTCGATCAAATCAGTTTAATTCGATCATAAAATTTTCATAACTAAAATTTAACTTAATTGACTAAAAATAGACAATTTAGTTTCACTAAATTAAGCGATTAATTCAGTTCGGTTATCCAAATTGATCAAATTATTAAAATTTATACAAAAGACATTTAAATAACGCAAACTCCTATTTATATCTGTATAAATATAATATATATCATTAATATCAATACGTGGTTATAAAGTATAACTTTACATTTTAAAATTCACTCATAATCATAGTTACCAAATATTTCAAAATTCAAATTCTAAACAAATTAACAAAAGATTGAGAGTTCACAATCCCATACCCCTTCCCAAATGCAATGTTTCCCCTCCCCATATGTAGAGCCTTCGTTCCACATGGCTGGAAAAAAAATGTTTGTTTATCATTAAAAACTAAAATATATATAAATGACACAAAATAAATTTTTATCTTTAATTATTTGATATATGATTTTTTTTAACTATGCATTTATTGTGTGATTTTTATCGCTCTCTTAACTCGAATAATAGTTAAAGATCATATTATTATTAGTTGACAATGCAATATTTTATTATTTTTTAATTTATAAAATACAGATAACCATGTTTTATAAGGATTATGTCAATCTTTTGAATACAATATTAGTATTTGTTTCTTTTTTAGCATTATAAGGGTTTCATTGTTGCTTAAAGTTGTAAGATTGTCTATGAATGTTACTAACTTAAGATATCTTAACTTCTATTTTTTGAAATTATCCCAAAATTTTATTTTTTACTTCGATTTTTCACTAAACGAATGACAGAATACTAAATTCTTTTAATTAGAATTTCAAATTTGATATTGAAAATGAAAAAACACATAGAGAATTAGACTCTAAGAGTTTCAACTCAAATAGTACCTCTCCCTTCCCTCATAATAAGTTTGAATTCGAGTCTGTATGAATAAGAAAGAGACTTTAAATTATATCTCATAACTATTTAAATTGAATTAGTCAAATTTTTAGATATCGATGTTAAAAGTGTGTGTGTATATATATATATATAGAAACTCTTCATTAAGAAATCTTGCAAGTTAATTGTCATGGCCCCCAGAAACTGGGCTGGGCCATTCTGTGGGCGGGGATCCGATGGAGAGAAGACTACAAAGAGGTCCAGCCGGGTTACACACTTACACGCCTGCAGAAACTCAGCTTCGCTTGGCGGTTGCTTGTGCGCCAAAATTTCCAACCCCTAAACTTAAACCCAGAAACCCCCACTTTCTCTCTCTCTCAGCATCTCTAATGGCGGAGGGAAATGAGTGGGTTGCTCACATCGAATCGTTCGTCGATACCTCTCGCACTTCCTCTCAGCAGGTTCAAGACTACAAGAATTTTATTTAATTTTTTTCTAATTTTCTCACAAATATTTAGGTCGCTCTTGAAATCTTAAACTCTTTTTCTCTTTTCAAGGCTTATTCATTTCCATATTTGGTCAATGAAGGCTTCGAGTTTGGACGCGATTGCTTCGCTTTTGATGAACGGCGTCATCACAATTGAAGCAGTGGTGACTAATAATAATAATTATTATTTTTTAAAAATCATTCTAATATCACCTATCGGGTTTTCTTTATTGATTTATTCTTTTTATTTCTATATATATATATATATATATATATATATATTTTACAGGTTAGAGAGATGGAGATGTATTTGACAACCACAGACAACATTATTCGGCGCCAGAGGCATGTATGTGTGTGTGCGTGTGTATTTGGTTTAGGGGGTGTATTATCTTTTACTGATTTGCGTGCATTGACAATTTTTCTGCATCGTCTGGGACTTAATTCCTCGTGAATTGTCATTTTTTTCCCCATAATAGATCGTAAAGGGTAGTGATGGTACATCAACCCAACAAAAAGATGTGACAAACATCGGCAAGAGCAACCTGGTACAACTACATTCACATTGGAAAGCTAACTAGGGAATTGTTTAACCTTAATAACCAATGGGATCGTGTCAAATCAGCTATGGTCATGTTTTCGCATAATATGGTGGGCAGAGAAGCATTTTGTGAGAAGTAGATGGTCATAGTCTAAATAATGCTTGTAGTTGTGACATGTTAATGTTAGCTTAGCTCTTGCAGAAGTTGAACCCATCTTTGGAAGTTTGTCTTTGACAATTTTACGCCACAAACATTGAAATTAGTTCCACAATTTTTCAATGCCAACCAATCGGATTGAGAGAGCAGAAATAAAATCAAACATGCATTCTCAATCTTCAATGTGCTTAATTGACTGGGATCTAGCAAATTAGACCATGAAACCATGAGATTCATTTTACTTGAGTTTTTTACCAGGGAGAAATATTTCACCATATTCTGGTTATTTGGTTAAGTGGTGAGCGAACCATTCCTAAGGTAAAATTATTCAAGTTTATTTGATTTGAATTTTTCATAAATATTTTTGGCGGTATACAGCATAAATTAGACAAATTTGGTGCCAAATTTTTAGAGGGACCACTTCTTTTGTGTGATTCATAGAGTGGTGCATTTTGTTAATATAACATTATATTTTCTCACACATTTGCTGTTTTTGTATTTCTCTTTTTCTGAATAAAATTTATCGTTTCTGATTCAAAAATGATGCTTCTTTTCCATTTTAGGAATTATTCTTCTAGCTGAATTGCTTGCGCTTCTTACAACAAAGCCATTAAACGATGTCACTGTTCATAGCTTAATTACATTTTTCAAAGAGAGATTGGTGAGTTGGCATTTTCCCCTTCTTTGTTTTCATTTGGGAAATGGCAGCAGGTTAGTCTTTTTTCACTGTTCTTGTGTTGATTTCGTTTTCTTTTTATTTATCTCTGCATTTATATCATAAGTTATTGCAGCGATTCCCTTTACATATATAATATATTTATCTGTATGCTCCTATTATGTTTCTTACTTTCTAATTTGCTGCCTGACTTGTAACTCAAAATTGTACCAGGCACTTTTTTGTCACTTTATTTGCTCATTTTATGTGGAATTCAATACATGCATACAGAATTATGTCGCATAATTTTTTTCATCTAAACATAAAATGCTACCTAAGTTCTACATTTTGAGTAAATACATCAATTAGGACCTTGTGAAGTTTGGAGTTCTGAATCTATCTATTCTTTTCCAGCTTTTTTTTTTTGTTGGGACGTGTGGTTGTTGGAGATACCTCTGCCTTTTTCTGATGTAATCCCTCGATTCTTCAAATTTTACATTAAAAGAATTGTCTCTATATATTTTGTGCAGGAACACTGAGCCACATGGTTGGAAATTGTCCCGAGAGATATTTTGCTTTCTTAGTTTTTATTTTTAAGTTTTTGGCACACCTTCCCCATTGTCCAAGGCACAGATGCAGATAGTGACAGGGCCCTCCCTCACCCCCCAAGCAAAAATAAAATCCCTTATGATTTTATCATCAAAACCAAAAGGAACCTGACTAGGGGGAAAAAAAACCTTACTTTACTATTACCATCTCTTGGATTAATTATTAGGTAAATAGATTAAACCATGGCGAACTTGAAGACTGTCTATTCTGATCTTATTGAACTGTATAAAAGATGAAATCTGTCATGATATATTCTGCAGTTAGATCATACTAAAGAATTGATAATTTTGGTTATTTAGTTGGTATTGGTAGACTCATAAACAGTTTGTCAGTCTAGCTGAAATAATGTTGGGATTATTTTGGCCCAGGAATAGCACTCGTCAGTAATCTTGTGTATGTTAGAGGTTTAACTTATATAAAATTGCCATGTAGCTTAGTTTTTACCTCCTTTTAATTACTATACATTTCAAAAATTTTACTGGGTTTTTACTTGGTACATTCATTGTTGTGATTTCCATTTCCACCTTGTAGTTTTGAAACAAAGATTAAATACTCGATCAACATAATCTCTGTTTTGCATTTTTCTGCAACAGTATGTGTTTGTGTTATGCTCATGTTCATATGACTAGAATTCATGTGATTTTTTTAATGTACATCTGTATATATATGTTTGCACAAGCATATGACTAGAATTTATGCTCATGTTCATAGATTCTCTTTCATTGTAGACCAATAGTGTCACCTCCTTGGTGCTCTTCCCCTCTTGTTTGTATCTCTGTCTTTGTGAATAAAATTTTCTTTTCCAATAAAAATGTTGGTTACACAAGTTCAAGCAGCTACAATGATATGTTCTGCTTAAAGTTAGAAATTGTTTAGTTATGATTTTCAATGGACGATAGATGATGTAAACTATATCAAGCAGATTGGAAAGCGTTGCGCGGTTCACTTGTTGGTTGCTTAGCGCTTTTGAAGAGGAAAGCTAATGCTGGTGTAATTACTAGGAGCGATGCAAGAGCTGTTGCCCAGTCATATTTGCAAAACCTGCAGGTCCAATAGGACAGCATGACAGAAAGGCAAGACATGGTGCCTAGTTGTGATTGCATTAAATTTTCAGTGTCATTATTGGATCTTGTTTGGCGTTGTTTGGCTCCCTGTGCGCATGCACAGATGCATGCTTTTGTGAGTCACTTCACTCTTTAACTTTACTACCTGAATGTTATTTCAGCTTTGCTTTGAGCTTTTGGAATGCCTTCTAGAGCACTATCCTGATGCAGTTCTCCCACTGGTATCTATCTTTTCTCTTATAATATGACTTGGTAAATATATTGCTGTGCACTGTTGGAGGGAGGGGGGCAAGGGGCAACCCCTACCCCCAGGGCTTTTTTTTTCCCCCTGAAAAATAATTTTACTCTATAACATTTTAAAAAATCATAATCCTAATGATATTTGCCCCTTGAAATTTTAAGAAAAAAGTTTGGCCTCTAAAATTTTAGGAAAAAAATTTCCAATGTTATTTGTCCTTAAACATTTTCATTTTGCAAACAATTAAAGGGCAAGCAAACACGCACTAAGCCCTTCTTTTTGACCCATAGCCGAAATGGGTCTTCTCGAATTACTTGTTTCCAAACATATTTGCTCATTGTTGCAAATAATTGCAAGAGATGGCACAATCTGCTTTGGTCTTAGTAGTTTCTTCCTACTATTTTAACAATTAGGGCACATCATCTGAAAATTATTCAAAAAATCAAGAATTCTTTACTTGCATTGCTCATTATTTAGTCAATCCTTTAAATGCTTAAGTTTTTAATCATGAAACATAAAGAAAAAATGTGGGAATTTTTCATAATTATCCCATTCTTAGATGAGGTCTGAGCAGTAGATCTTACTTGTCGATGAAATTTTAGCGTTTGTGGTTGTTCCAAGCACCGTAATTTTGAATCCCCATCTTCCTTAAATCAGAGAATTATTAATTTTGTTAGAAAGTCAATTTCTCTAGTTATCGAGCAATTTTTCTTTTTTATTTTTTTGCAAGACAGCAACTATTATTTTGGGATTCCCATTTCATAACTTAAGTGGTGGGTGCCAAACTATCAAAAATAAATAAACCTACTCCACAAAAGATGAGTTTAGGATTAGTAGGGTTGTATTCATAGGGAAGAAGGGGATTTATCTCTTTAAAAAAATAAAATAAAAATAAAAATTTGGGGGTTTTGAATTAACTAAATAACCTAAAAAAATCGAAATAAACAAATAATTAAAATCAAAATAACAATTGGCAAAATAAAATGAGACAAAATTAAAGGAATAAAAATCAAGATAAATTAATCTAGTTGAAGGGTTTGTTTTGACTTTGATTCAATTGATTATCGATTCAAAGATAATTCACAATACAAATAAATTGGTTGTAGTCGTCGACAAACGCCCGACGACCAATCTCTCTTTGCTTTGTCCATAAATAAGAGAAATTTGTTAATTATTTTTCTAATCGAGAGTCAACTCTAGAGAAACTCTTAGGATTGAAAGTCTCAACAGTATTAAGATTTAGAGAGATTGAATTATGATTAACAAATATACAGTGGGTTCATTTAAATTAGATTATTCAATTCCATGACATGAATGTTATTTATCACTTTATTAAAACTAATAAACAGTTATGAATTTGATGTTTTAATTAGTTGTAAATTATTTTAGATCTATTAAATATTGGTCATTTATTCAATAAATCCTAAAAAATCATAATCCATGAAGTGTAGGAGTTAAATAAATATTCTTGATTGTTAAAAATAAACACAATTAGATCTCATAATGTCATGAATCAAAGATTCAATTAACTTTCAATTAGAAAATAAATTAGAATGAAAACATTAAAAAAAGAAAACTCACAAATATTTTATTCAATATTAAAGTTGCTGAATAATGAAGAAAAGAAATAAAATGGCAACCACCCCATGTGCCAAAGAGCAGCCGTAGGAAGCTAAAACCTAATGAAAGAATGATCTAAAAGTATCAGCAATAAAAGTGGAAAAATTTCCTATGTAGCCCTATTCCCACAAAACAACTATTCTCTCTTCCTAAAGTCAACAACCTCCTAAAAATAAGGTATTTCCTAAAAGGTAACAATCTTGTAACCCCAATTTGCTAAAATAAAGAAAAAGAAATTTCTAAATGTTTTTTTTTGCAAGTTAAAAGCTAAATAAAAATTACAAAAATATCAAAACTTCCTAAATTTCAAAATCCAATTAAAGCATAGAATTTTTAGTATTCAACGTTCCCAAATTTTCATTCGTCTCCTTTGAAATTGGCATGCCCTTGTGCTAACGATTGAATAGTTCTGTCCAAATTCCTTTCTTGCATGCAATGCTATCAATTTATCTCAAATTCTCCACTTTCCTTCATGAATGTCATCTAATGAATCTAACGCATCAAATACCTAAAATTAATGCAATGTTTAGTCAAATAATACAAAACAAAGCATAAATATCATACTAAATTTATCCCTATCAAATTCTCTTACATCTAAACGATGCTTGTTCTTAAGCATCCCTACTTAAGCAAAACAAAACTATCCTATTTATATTTTTTCTTCCAAGCTCCAAAATTAATAAGCGCTATAAAAGTTCATCCAAAAACACAATTAGAATAATAAATATTTCATAGGAATTTGTACCCAAAACAACAATCACACATCCCAACAGCTCCTTATGAAATCAAAACAGGAAGATCCAACAATCCTCTCCAAGGATTCACTCAAATGTACTCGAAAAGGGGTGAAGAATATATGAATAACACTCAAATCAATGGCATTATCACATGCTTGCAAATATATCAAATCTCCATTATAAAAATTTGAATTTTATGCACAAATCTAAAGGTCTTTTATTTGGTTGTAAGGAAGTTAGAGTTAACGATAGGATAAATGGTATATTTAAGGGTTAAATTGTATTAAAGATAATATGCAACTAATTACATAAATTTCTCTGCAATGAGCGCCTTCGCCCGACACAAATAGCACACCAAAAATAAATGATCTTGCCTCCCACACGTGCTCAACTAGCCAACAATCAAATGCATATAAAAATGTTAAAATTTTCTCTATGATCCATGCCTGAAATGAAGATGTGCAACACTTTACTTTTTCTTTTTGGCTTTTTTTTGCTGCTATCCGCTTTTTTTCTTCTCTCTCTTTTTTTTTTTTTTTTTTTTTCGGAAGAGTATATCAATACAAAAATTGAACATAACTCAAACTCTTTTCTTCTTTTTAAGAATGGTCAAGTCGATTCATTTCTCATATCAAAGCAAATATCAAAATCAAGATTCCAATCAACACCACTCTCGTGAGGCAAAAATATACTAAAATCATGCAATCAACTACATATATCTTTGGTACGAGGGTTGAAACGCAAGTCAAAAATAAGGTTTTGGTGTTGTATTGAAAGGTTATGAAGAAAGAAAATGTTTCGGGCTCAACTTGGTTTACTAAGAGGAATAAAAATCAGCATAGGGATTTTCTACGAAACCTAAAAGGGGATAAAACTTAATTGCCTTTATCACTTCAATGCATGAAACCCTAGATGTGATCTTGAAATGTATAACAGAGCAAGTTCTAGAATGATCAATCCAAGTGCGATAATAACTCAACAAGAAAGGAAATTTCGAGCACAAAAAATGAAATTGTTCGTTTTTAGGTTCAAAACCTCATTTTGAAATGAGATTTGTGTCAAATTTTACATGTTTATCTTTCAAAGGAAATTATTAAAGACATGGAAAGCTATTTCAAGTACAAAAAACCATTGATACAAGTTATTTTTCATATGTTTTCGGCCAATCAAATAGCACACATTAACTAAGAGAGTTCGAAAGAATTTATATATATATATATATGAGTAAACCCTAAATCAAGCAAATAAGCAAAATCGAGGCAATCTTAGCATCAAGTATGAACTAAAATCATCTAGAAAACTACTAAACACTCCTCCACACCTAAATCATACATTGTCCTCAATATATGTTTAAGTGAAAGAGAAATAAAAAAAATAAAAATAAATAACATTCATCTTAAATAAAAGTAAAAATAAAATGGTAAAGTAAGAACAAAACTTTCATAGGGTGGAGGTGGGAAATGAAGGCGATGGTGTGGATGATGGTCGAACTAGGTTCAAGCGATCGAGAAGACCGTATCGGCGATGAGGAGCATGCTTCTTTTCCATGGCTAGTTTCGATCGACTGAGGCAAGTCGATGGAGATGTTTTTCAATGGTGGTTTTCGGCTTGAAAGTGTGCAAAGGAGAAGGAAAACCTAGACAAAAGAAAGAAATTTCAAATCATTAGCATCATCAAATTAAACATGTCGTTTCTCTCTCTGTTTTTTTTTTCTCTTTTGTGTATAGAGTTGGTGAAATTTGGTGGGCAGAAATGGAGTCTTCTTAAGGCGTGGGAACACCCTAAGAAAGGTTGTTTACTGTGTGTTTTAACGCCCAAGCCCGCATAGGCAGCCTTGGAGTTGAGTTAGGGCGTGGGCACGCCTTAACTTATGTCTATTTCTAGTCACTTAAAAACACTAGCAAAATTAGGCAGAAATGAAGACTTGTTAAGGCGTGGCCACGTCTTAACAGCAGAGCACATTGGAAAGTATTAGATTGCCTCTCAATAAGCGCTTTTGTTTAATGTCATTGACTCGACATTGTCTCGTCGTCTCAACCCGGCTCATAGCTTGGTCCGGTCCCTCTCGACTTTAACTTTTTTGGCATAAACTTCAATCTCGAACAGAAGTGAGGAACTTTTTGGTTGATCATGGATTGCTTTCGGCATATGGGTTTATGATGGACCAACTGTGCATTCTCACCTGTCAAACTCTCTTGCAGCACAAAATCAAATTTATCATGCACAAAATTATCTTCAAAATTATCTTGCATGATGGAGTCAGCCATACCAACATGAAAACAAACTCAGAATTATTTGGATAGTTTATGATATCAAAAATACTGAAAGTAACAATTTCACCATCAAATTCAAAAGATAAAGTTCCAAATCTACATTAATTTTTGTTTTAACTATTTTCATGAATGGTCTACCCAACAAGATAAGAGGAGGGTTAGGAGAACATGTATCATCAATATCAATTACATAAAAATCAACAGGAAAAATAAGATCACCAAGCTTCACTAAGACATCTTCAATCACACCCTCAGGATATGAATATGACCTATCAGCTAATTGAATTATCACGTTTGTCTCTTTCAAAAGTCCTAGATTTAAATCCTTATAAACAGACAAAGGCATAATATTTATCGTTATTCTTAGATCAAACATAGCATTTTCTAAAAATTTAGTGCAAATCATACAAGTTGCAGTGAACATACTAGGATTTTTACATTTTGGTGGCAATTTTTTTTGAATGATTGCTGAAACATTCTCACTAACTATAACTCTGTCATCATTTTTCAACCGCAATTTCTTAGTATACAATTCCTTAAGAATCTTTGACATATCTTGGCACTTGTCGTATGGTCTCTAAGAGTGGGATGTTGATTTCTACCTTTTGTAAAGTCTTTAAAATCTCCTTTTTCCCATCCTCTTTCTTTGATTGTGCCAATCTGTCAAAAAAAAAGTGGTGGAATCACTATTTTGGGTTTTGAATTAAATTCATTACTTATCTTTTTAGTTGAAGCATCCAAAATTATTGACTTTTCTTAACTTTTGGTTGCCCTTTTTGCTTTAACTTGTGATGTAGTATCTCGCATCTCCTTTCCAATTCTAAGGATCATAGCACTAACATTCTCTCTTGGATTGATCTCAACTTAAGAGGATAGTTTCCCATAATTTTTTTCCATTCGAATCACGGATGTTGCCAATTGTGATACCTGGTTCTTCAAATTTTGGATGTTGGTCATTGTCTTTTGTTGAAATCGTTGGCTTTCCTATTGAATTGAGTATTGTTACTCAAACTTTTAACAATCTTTTTTAAAGACATACCTTGATTCGAAGAGGGTTGTTGAGACTAAAATTGAGATCGGTTCTGTAGTTGTTGTGACTGAAACGGTGGCCTTCCATAGGATTGTTGCAAAAACAATGGTGGCCTAGCCCCATAGCTAAGGTTCAGATGGTCTCTTCAACCTTGGTTGTAAGTGTTGGAGTAAGAATCATATTTTCTTTGGGGTTGTCTTGAAAACCCACCTACGATATTCAAGTGTTCGTTGAGCTCCTTTGAAGCGTAGGACACGTTGGTTGGATGACCCACATTTGAACAAATTTCGTATGCCTTCACTTGTTGCACCTGTCCTAGAGCCAACTTTTTCACAATAGAGGTTAGGGAATCAATCTTATGTTCAAGGGAAAAAATATTAACCTCATTGACCCTTTCTGGGGTATCTTGCCTCCCTCCAAATTGTTGCGCATTTGTTGCCATGTTAGAGATCAAGTTTTGTGCCTTCTCGGGTGTTTTGTTCATCAACGTATCATCACTTGCTGTATCGATCATATTCCTTTTCGACGACAAGAGGCCTTCATTAAAAAAAAAAGGTAAAAGGTGGGAAATACCTTATTTTTAGGAGGTTGTTGACTTTAAGAAGAGAGAATAGTTGTTTTGTGGGAATGAGGCTACGTAGGAAATTTTTTCACATTGTTCATCAACTTCAATATTGAATAAAGTATTTGTGAGTTTTCTTTTTTCAATATTTTCATTCTAATTTATTTTCTAGTTGAAAGTTAGTTGAAATTTTGATTCATGACATTGTGAGATCTAGTTGTGTTTATTTTTTCAACAATCATAGATATTTATTTAATTCATACATTTCATGGATCATGATTTTTTAGGATTTATTGAATAGATGACCAATGTTTAATAGATTTAGAATAATCTACAATTAATTAAAATGACAAATCCATAATTATTTGTTAGTTTTAATAAAGTGATAAATGACATTTATGTTATGGAATTGAGTAATCTAATTTAAATGAACTCACTGTGTATTTGTTAATTAGAGTTGGGTCTCTCTAATTCTTAATATTGTTGAAACTTTTAGTCCTAATAGTTTCTCTAGGGTTGACTCTCGATTAGGGAAATAATTAATGAATTTCTTTTAATTATTGACAAACTAAGGAGAGATTGATCATTGATCATTTGTCGACGACTATAACCAATTTATTTATGTGTTGAACTATTTTTGAATTGAGGATCAATCGATTGAATAAAAGTGGAAACAAACCCTTCAACTAGATTAATTTATCTTGATTTTTATTCTTTTAATTTTGCTTCATTTTATTTTATCAATTGTTATTTTGATTTTAATTCTTTATTTGTTTCGATTTTGTTAGGTTATTTAGTTAATTCAAAACTCTCAAATTTTTATATTTATTTTATTTTCTTAAAAGTGAAATCCCTTTCTTCCATATGGATAGGACTTTACTCGCCCTAGACTCATCTTTTGTGAAGTAAGTTTATTTATTTTTATTGATTTGACACCCACCAAATTTTGACGCCGTTGTTGGGGAAGGTGTCGAGAGATTTATTTCTTTTAATTTATCTTCTTGTTTCTGGTTTATGCCTCGTTCTTCTCGTACAGGTGAATTTGTATTTGATTTGGAGATTGAGAAAATATCTCAGCTACTTACAAAGAAAACCAAGCAAAAAAAACTGCTCATATCTTTATTTTTTTATCTAACCTTGGACGAGGACTTGTAGGGCCAAACAATTGATAGTGAGTAGCAACACATCAAGTATGATACCATGACTGCATAGAGAACTTTAAGAGAGTTAGCTACACTGGATGTTAATCAGCAACCTCTTTGCATTAATCTTTCCGAAGTTGAGATTCCATTTAAATTGAAATCCGGATTTATTCACTTGCTCTCTAAATTTCATGGACTTACAGGAGAAGATTCCAACAAACACCTTAAGGGGTTTCATATTGTGTGTTCCACGATGAGGCCACAAGGTGTATCCGGAAAGCAATTGAAGTTAAGGATTTTTTCATTCTCTTTGGTTGATAAGGTTAAAGATCGGTTATTTTATTTAGCTCCTGATTTTATTACTGATTGGAATGATTTGAAAAAAATGTTTTTAGAGAAATTTATTCCAACTTGTGCAGCAAGCATTCGAAAGGAAATTTATGGTGTGAGGTAATTTAGTGGGGAAACTCTATACGAATATTGGGAAAGGTTTAAACAACTTTGTGCAAGTTGTTTACAGCACCAAATTTTGGCATTGTAGTATAGTGGTGAGTATCCCCGCTTGTCACGCGGGAGACCCGGGTTCGTTTCCCAGCAACAGTGCAAAAATTTGGTGTTGCGGATAATTTGCATAAAGTTGTTTAAACCTTTTCCAATATTCTTATAGAGTTTCTCTACAAAATTGCCTCACACTACAAATTTCTTTTCGAATGTTTGCTGCACGAGAAGTTGGAAAAAATTTATCTAAAAACTTTTTTTTTGTTCAAATCATTCCAATCAACAATAGAATCGGGAGGTAAATAAAATAACCAATTTTTAACCTTATCAATCAAAGAGAATGGAAAAACCCTTAACTTCAATTGCTCCTTGGATACACCTTGTACCCTCATTGTGGAATACATGATATGAAACTTCTTAAGATGTTTGTTGGGATCTTCTCCTGCAAGTCCATAAAATTTAGGAAGTAAGTGAATAAATCTGGATTTCAATTCAAATGGAGTTTCAAGTTTAGAAAGATTAATGCAAAGAGGTTGCTGATTAACATTCGGCGTAACTAACTCTCTTAAAGTTCTCAGTGCTGCCATGGTTTCATCCTTGATGTGTTGTTCCTCACTGTTAATTGTTTGGCTCTGCAAGTCCTCGTCCAAGGTTAGATCAAGAAATAAAGTTATGAACTATTTTGTTTGCTTGGTTTCCTTTGTAAGTCGTTAAGTTGTTTTCTTAATCTCTGGGTCAAAAACAAGTTCACCTGTAGGAGAAAAATGAGACATAAACTAGAAACAATGAGACAAAAATTAAAAGAAATAAATCTCTTGACACCTTCTTCCCTGGCAACGGCGGCAAAATTTGGTGCTATTCTACATAATTTGCACGACCAAGGTTCACAAGGTCTAGATTGTAGCAAGGAATCAAGATATTTTAACAGAAGACATAATATGGACACAAATAGGGGTTAAAACTATGAGGTATGGTGGAACTAAAATCCTTTTTGAACAATGGACCGCTCATACAACAACAATTTAGGCCTTCTATCCAAAAATTTGGGGTCGGCTATATGAGAAACAAATATTGAAATCGAAAAAAAAAGAAAGAAAGATTTAGTTTGTACGGATTCTCTTACGTCACTCATTTCTATCTAAGACTATCTCTTCAATTAAATCCATAACTATCATGTCTTTACGAATATATTGCATCCAAGTTTTCAATGACTTACCTTTACGTTTTATTAAATCTTCTATATTTAAGTTCTTTGTCTTCCTAATACGTGCGATTTTAGTTCTCCGCTTCACATGCTCGAACCATCTCAGACAGCACTCTCGCATCTTATCTACAATTGAACTAACTCCTAATTTATTACGTAACTCGTCGATTCTAATTCTATTTTTTCTAGTTTTTTCACATATCCACCTGAGTATTCTCATTTCAGTTACAGTCATTTTCTACTCTTGTTGCTGTTTGATGGCCCAACACTTAGTGCCATACAATAGAACATGTCTTATCGCGGTTCTATAGAATTTTTCCTTTATATGTAATGGCATCGTGCGATCACAGAGCATTCCGATGTCTTTTACCGTTTCATCAAACCCGCTTGAATTCTATTATTCACATCCTCATCTATATTATCATTATTCTGGATGATAAAACCAAGATATCTAAATCATTCGCTCTTTGAGACTTCTCTTCCTTCTAACTTAATCGTTTCTTCCTTATCCTGATGGTTGTCACTAAATTTATATCTCATATACTCAGTTTTAGATCTACTCATCCTAAATCCTCTAAATTCTAACGTGTTCCTCTATAACTCTAATTTAGTATTGATACCTTCTCTAATTTCATCAACCAAAACTATATCATCTGCGAAAAGCATACACCATGGTATTTCATTTTGAATATTTTTTGTAATTTCATCTATCACTATTGCAAACAATATGGGACTCGATGCCGAATCTTGATGGAGTCCAATGTTAATAGGAAATCTATCGCTTAGTCCCTCACAAATCCTTACATTGGTCATAACTCCTTCATACATATCCCTAATAAAATTAATATATTTCAAAGAGATCTCTTTCTTCATTAGCGTCCACCACAAAATGTCTCTTGGGACCCTATCATATGCTTTTTCAAAATCAATGAATACCATATGTAAGTCTCTCTTCTGTACTCTAAATGTCTCCATCAATTGTCTTAGTAAGTGAATTGTTTCTGTGGTGGATCGTCTTAGCATAAATTTAAATTGGTTCTGAGACACACTTATCTCCCGTTTTAATCTATACTTTATCACTCTCTTCCATAACTTAATTGTATGACTCATGAGTTTAATTCCTCTATAGTTGGAACAATCTTGTATGTCCCATTTATTCTTATACAGCGGGACAAGTGTGCTCTCTCTCAATGTTTGGGGTATTTTCTTTGTTTGTCAAATTTTGTTGAAAAGAACCGTTAATATTGTAACGTTGAATTCACTCAAACATTTTCACACCTCAATAAGGATGTCATTAGGTCCTATGGCTTTATGGTCTCTTTTACTTCATAGGGACGAATTTTATATTTAAAATCTCTATTAATCTTCTCTACAGGTATCTCTATATTTTCTATATTTATTATACTTTTAACGTTGAACAAGTTATTAAAATATTCTCTCCATCTCTTTCTTATATCCTCGTTTCTTACAAGTGTACTATTGATTTTACTTTTTAATACATCTAATCTCGTTTAGATCTTTTCTCTTCCTCTCCCTTAGTCTGACAATTCTATAGATCTCTTTTTTCCCATCTCGACTTTCTAGCCTTTTGTACAATTTGTTATACACTTTATTCTTTGATTCGTGGATAATTTTTTTTACATCTTTTTTTGTATTTTTGTATTTTTCATAAGTCTCACTACTATGATCACTTTTAAGGTTCCTATAATACTCTCTTTTGATTTGAATAACAATCTGTATTTTTTCTTCTACCACCATGACTTCTTGCCTCTTGGAGCCTTGCCCTTGGATACTCCAAGAACCTCTATTCCTATGTTTTTAATATTATTAGACATATCGTTCCACATTGTTTCTGACTCATTACTAACCGACCAATTTGCTACTTCAATTACTGTCCCTAAAAGTCGTCACATCTTTCTCTTTTAGATTCCACCACTTAATTCTTGGCTCCATATATGGTTGACATTGTTTTTGTCGTTTAGGCACTCGTATGTCTAAAACTAAAAGTCTGTGCTGCGTTGTTACGTTCTCCCTCGGTATTCCTTACAATCCTTACAGGCCGTTTAGAAGAAAGAAATCTATCTGACTAGCATTTGATATACTTCTATAGGTAACTATGTGCGACTCTTTTTTCTTAAAAAACGTGTTTACTAGTGCCAAATCATATGTTATTGCGAACTCTAGAATGGTACTTCCCGCCTCGTTCCTACAGCCGAAGCCAAAGTTTCCATATACGGTTTCGAATCCCTCATTTTTCTCTCCTACATGTCCATTTAGGTCTCCTCCAATAATTAACTCCTCATTACTTGGTATGGTTTGTATAAATTTATCTATATCTTCTCAAAATTATTTTTTAGTAATTGCATCTATACCTATTTGGGGCGCGTACACACTAAGTATATTAATTACGTTTTCTTCATTTACTAACTTAACGAGCATAATTCTATCTCATTTCTTTCTTATCTCTACTACATCTCCTAGTAGATCTTTATGCACAATTACTCCTATCCCATTTTTAGTTCTATTTTTACTTGTGTACCAAAGTTTATGACCATAAAGCTCTATTACTCTAGCCTTTTCTCCCATCCATTTGGTTTCTTGGAGACACATGATCTTCATTTTTATTCTATTCATCTATTTCTTCTAACTTTCCGTTTAGATATCTTATATGGCTAAACGAATCTTATCCTCATACGCTATCTTATTTACCCGCACCCTAAAATCTATTGGTAACTTGTCACTACACCCGGGATCCGATGTAGCGCGTCACTGAGGGGGAAACGCTCCATACGTTTTCCTATATTTGTCTCCCATTATTAATTTGAAAAATAGGTTTTTACGCTGGCTGTCAGCCTACTGCAACCCTATTCCTTTATCTGGGCTTGAGACCGGTTGTGGCGGAGTTTTTCGAATAATAGTATAAAACCATATAAAAAAGAGAAAAATAAATCAAAACAAGAAATCCTATTTCTATATACACAAAATAATGATAAAATACCGATAAAATAACGATTGGACCGCTCATAAAATGTATAAAGGAAAAACCTTAGGGATTCATGGGAAGATTGCCTTTAAAGGAAAAACTTTGTTGGTCAGATATTAATTGCATGGGTGGCCATGATAAGAGGTTGAAAGTGAAAATTATGACAAGTGGAATTAGTTTTGTAGGATGAAATCACGTGAAGTTATGAAACTTGAGGTGAAAGTTTTGTTCCAAAAAGTTGTGTTGATATTCTGGAGATCTCTTCCTGCACAGTTTGTTTCCCACATTAATTATCCTGAGCTATACTTTGATGACTTACGTGGAAGTCCCATCTGCTATTGATTACTAATTTCTTGCTAAGAGGCACCCTTTTAAATGGGTAAACTGTTCAACAAGTAGCATAAAGCCATCAGTAAGGGCTTAGGGAGGTAATGCTATGAGAATTATTTTCTACACATGGTTAAGGATATTTTGGGTTGCTTTTAGTTATAATTGAACAATTTTATATAGCATTCCACAATTCCTTTTGTTATTCTGTTTGTTACTGAATCCCGATTGCTATTCGTCTCATCTTTGCTTCAATTGCTCTTTATGGTGTAGGGTGATGACCTTGTTTATGGAATCTGTGAAGCAATTGATGGAGAAAGAGATCCTCAATGCTTGATTCTCACATTCCACATTATTGAGATTTTGGCTAAACTATTTCCAGATCCATCTGGCCCAGTGGCAAATTTTGCTGGAGATCTTTTTGATATATTGGGTTGTTACTTCCCCATCCATTTCACACATGTATGTTACTGTAGTCAATTCTATTATATGTGTGTGTGTGTGTGTTTTATTCTCGTTCCTTCATTTGTCAAAATCCTGCACTTTTCTTTTTTTGGGGATAATAATGACTGTATGCCTCTGGCATCCCTTATAGATATCTGTGTACATTGTATGCAACATTTGGCTCCCTTAATTTCTCTGCACTATAAGACCCTGTTCTTGATGTGGGAGAATTAAATAGTTGCATCTATTTTCATACTAAATTCTTCTTATTTGTGAAGCACACAGTAGGCATGGGATTTGAGACACGACGTACCATGGACACAGGAATTTAACAAGTTATAAACACCATTTTAAGTTACAAACTCGTGTTTCATGGCCAAAGAATATGTCCAACACGGACTTTGCACGAACATGCTCTTTTCAAGAAGTGTCCATGTGACACAGCTTCTTATTATCATATTTGAGGTTGTATTTGAGGGTCATGTAACTAGTGCTACTGATGTGTGTGGCTTAAGAGACTCTTGTTGCTCATGAAATTTTAATTGTATGACTTTGAACTCTGATACTTCATCTTGCTGGCTCCCTTGATGGTTTGGTCCGGGGCAACGTCTAACATTTTACAACAACCTAGGCCTTATATCCCAAAATTTGGGGTTGGCCAAACGTCTAACATATTGCTTATAGGATATCCCATATGATGGATTGTATCTCTACTTGGTGATCCTTTTCGAGGATTGAATTTCTTTTTCTTTTTTTTTTCTTTGTTAATTTGACTTAACTTCACTTTTTGTTGTACCTAGACCAAAGGTGAAGATGTTGATATTAAGAGGGACAGTCTCTTAATGGACTTAATGGTATGTGTATATTTTGATTGCTCTCATGAAGTGGTGTTTCTCTTCCTCATTTATTTATATACTTGTCTTTCCTCCTTTTAATTCTATTTACTGTTCCTTTGCATGGGTTATAAGTAATAAAATACACCTAATGCACTTCCTATAAGGTTTATAATAAGAAATGATAAATGGACTATTGTCGTTGAGTTATGCGCTTTTATCTGAAAGATATACTTTTATGGGTACTCAATTTCTTGAAATTTTTAAAAGATTTGAAAAATTGCTGAATGAGGGGTAGAAAAGCGATTAAATAATAGAGGATAAAGACATCCATCAATATGGAAAGTAAAAAGGATGCAAAGACACACATAAACCAATAAGGAATGCAAACTATTTGTAGCCTTCTAGTCTCTCTTAATATCTTGAACAGATATCTTTTGAAGGAGCTAACCACCCCCGTCATACTATGAACATGCTAGTAGGATCTCCTTGAACTTAAATGGCTGATTATTATTCTTGAGGTTATATTGTATAACTCTCCTGTCCAATGACAAACTTCTTGTGGGACTATAACTCAGTTGGCCGATATTTGTAGGAGGAATAGTTAGTGGAGTTTAAGCTTTTACGGATTAAAGTCGTCATAGTAGAAATGCTCTGCGCACTTCAAGATGTTTTTACGAGAGCCCTCATTTTGTTCCTTTTCCACTTTCTTTAGTATGAAGGATTTTAGATTTGAGGGCCTCTGTTCTTTCTTTAAATTATCTGCCCTTATGTTGCAATTAATGCAATCGATTCTAACTGCTGGTGTTTATAATTGATGGTGAAGTTCTTACATTTTTTTGTTTGAAAATTTGCATCTTTCAGCAAGCATTTTCATCTACACCACTTTTTGAGCCCTTTGCTGTTCCATTGCTTCTGGAAAAACTATCATCCTCGCTGCCATTAGCGAAGGTCAGTAATGCTCTATTTTGATAGTAGTCTTTAATGACTTTTGATGTTCATGAAGCTTGTTTACACAATGTGTGTTGTTCCAATGGTCAGGTTGATTCATTAAAGTATCTAAGCCATTGCTTGTTAAAGTATGGAGCAGACAGAATGGCAATACATGCTGAGGCTTTTTGGTCCTCACTAAAAGATGCAATTTGTACTTCCATTCAAGAGCCTTCTGTGCCACTGGCTCCAGAATCACTAGATGGTCTGAGCTTCCACAGTAATGAAATTGTAGCAGAAGCTCTTGCATTGCTGCAGAAGGTTAATGCACAAAATGATGGCTTGTACTTGAATTATATTTTTGACGATGAGGACATAAATATGGTTATCAGCACCAATAACAACTTCAGAAGCAGCATTGTTATTTCCTTGCAAAGCAAGCGGACTTTATTCTCAGTTGGTCATATTCTTTCTGTTTCTGCCAAAAGTTCCAATTCTTCCTGCAATAAAGTTATTGAAAGATATTTACCCATCTTAATGGACAATTTGGGTCTTTCAGCAGAGAATTCATCTGCTGGTTCTACTTTGGCTAGTGGACTTGCTCTTTCTCAAACAGTCAACTTTGAGGCTTTGTTTCTCTGAATCGAACTCCTCACTGCTTGCAGAGATTTATCTGCTGGATCAAATTCTGTTTCTGCACAGGAAACTTGGTTCTCAATGCTTTGTGGCTTTTCAACTTCTATGACTAACACCTTCAGTTCTACCTTGTTGACAAGTATAAGTGAGGATGCTCAGGTTGCTGACATTGTTTCAATGGTAAATTCTAATGTTTCATCCAGTAGAAATGTTTTATACACCATTGGTTTAAATATACCTGATTTAAACTAAATACATACTCCTGTATAGGCTTGTATGCACTTGGTTTGGGTAGAACTTGGAAAAGTCGGCCACAGGAGGCTTTGAGGAAGCTTAATTTCTCAAAATTCAGATTTTTTATTTTTATTTATGTTTTATAAGTATCCTGTGTACTTTTGTGTCCTGGCTCTCTAATATCATACGTGCAACATGGTCTTATAGAAATTTCCGGTGATCTCATTCTTCAGTTCAGTGGTTAAACTTCTTAAGAGCAAGCATGCTCATCGTATATTTTAGATCATGCATTGCAACAAACACTTTTGAATTTTATATGCTCTTAGTAGAGCAGTTTTTATTTCGCTTCTTTCTTGCTTTAGCTCTTCTTAGGTGTGAAGAGATTAGGAAACAGTGTTCTAGATAAAGGTATTGCTACAAACATCTTTTTAATGGATACATTGTCTATGACAATAAAGGTTATACTTTCCCTAGTAAGAAATTCACACTCACAAAGTGCTTTATTCTGTATTTTGGATCGAAGAAGTCCTTGATATCTACTTTGTTGCTGGTTTATTTTATTATTCTAGTTGAAAAGTAGATTAAATATAGGTAGAAACTGCAGTAAACCATTTTTTCTACATTCATTGGCCTCCTCTCCCCGCTTTCTTCCACTCTTTCCTTTTTTTCGTGTTGAATCATGTCAATAACATGACTTCTGGTTCTCTGTATTCCTGTTTTTCATAAGAAAAGCAGTGAAGGGTTTGCAGGTTCTGGCCACATTCCCTGGAGGGTTCTTATTAATATCAAAATCCATATATGAGGAGATTTTGATGACATTACTGGCTATTATCACAAACATTTTCAACAGGAAAATATTATGGGAAATTGCATTGAAAGCTTTGGTTAGCATTGGCTCATATATTGATGAATGTCATGAGACTGAGAAGGCAACAAGTTATATTAATGTAGTAGTCGAAAAATTTGTTTCTTTGATGTATCTAGAGGACTGTAACCTGCCTGTTGAACTGAGACTAAAAGCAACTGTTGGCATTGGGCTAAGTGGAAAAAGTTACATGCTAAGAGTTATTCAAGGGCTAGAAGAAGCTATATTTTCCCTTCTTCCTGAGGTATGATTTGTTTCTCAAATCATATGTCTTCTCCGTGGAGCTGAGATGTTATGAGTTCATTACTTCTTGTTGGCTTTACATGTATTTTTTGGTTCATAACCAAAATCCCGCAATTTTTTTTTTTTTTTTTTTTTTTTTTTTTTTTATTTAGGTTCACAGGAATTGGAAGTCAGCTGATGCTTTGGTTCATCTGTTGGAATGTTATTCCAATCAGGTGATTCCATGGTATGTGCTCAATGTTGTTTTCTTGGGTTCTAATTGATGGTCACTTTCAGTCTCAGTGGATTCTGCTGCTAGAGATGCTAATTTCCTGTAATGTAGAAAGTCCATCTTCTATATTTGGTTCGTAATGTTTTTACAATTAGATGCTTCCTCTTAAGTGATGTATAATCTCTTTAATAATGTGATTTTTGTACCAATGTTCTCTGGACCCCCTTTTGTCTCAAGCAACACATATGTTTCTGATTATTCAGCACATATCTATGAATGCTTTTATGTTGTTCATGTTAATAGTCTGCTGCCCATCCAAGCATTATTGCTTTCTTTGGTACAGGGTTAATGCAATCGGAGGTTTGGATGAGATTCCGCTGCACTTTTCTGTTAATTATTGGAGCTACTTGGAAAGCACCAATTCCAGCAGGGCTGTTCAAGAGAAAGTAATTTTCTGCAAAATCCATTTGCTCTAAATTTGTCTGTCATGATAGTCCTGTTTATTTGTTAAGCCTTTTTCTTAACTTAATTGAAATTATCTTCTCTCTTCTATTTAAAAGCTTTTGAATGTGCCAACAATGGCAATGAAGGTTGCTGTTGCAGTTTGTTCTGAGGAATCTCAGAAGATTATTATACAGAAAACTTACAATGTACTTTTAGCAGTCTCTTACTTCCAGCACAATGAACCTACATCTCTCACTATTGCTTTACAATTGCAAGGATTTCAACCTACTCAAAATGTGGAGAATTTTACTTGTAAAGATGAGTGGCTTATTTCATCATTTGCATCAGTAATCATAGCAGCTCGTCCTAGAACAAATATTCCGCATTTGAGAGCAGCAGTTAATCTGTTTATGAAAGCTTTCCTCAATGGGAATGTACAAGCAGCACAGGCACTAGGTTCTCTTATTAACAAAATGCATTTAGGCGGAGATTTAAATGATTGTAGTCTTGATGAAGTGATGGATTTGGTCTTCAACAGCAGCTTATGGGTTTCCCTTGGTGAAGAGTACCTGAGAAGTGGTGAAGTGGGCAATTCCAGTAAAATGGACATCTCTAAATTAAGTCTTACTGGCATGAATGATAGATTAGTTCGAATGCATGTCATTTCTGGGCTATCATGGATAGGAAAAGGTTTGTTAATGCGGGGGCATGAAAAGGTTAAAATGTCATCATGATTCTTTTGAGGTGCTTGTTGTCAAATGGCAAAGCAAGGACCTCATCTTTTCAACAGTCTCTGATTCAGGATAGTGAGCAGGATCTGCTCATAAAGAGATCTGCAGCAGATGCATTTCATACTCTTCTAAGTGACTCAGATGTTTGTTTGAACAGAAAGTATCATGCAACTGTAAAGCCACTTTATAAGCAACTTTTTTTCAACACCATAATACCCATCCTCCTCTCCTTGTTGAAGAATTCTTATTCATCAACCACAAGATACATGGATATATAGGATTAATTTGTCAAGTGCTTTGCTTTTTTATGTGTTCTTCTTTTTGATGGCAACTGGATTTGACAACTAGCATATCAAAATAAGGAACAGAAAATGTGGGTGACACAAAATGTGAGTGGAAACCCTTCGCCTCCAATCCAGTCATTTGCTTTGTGAGAACTGTGAATAAATGAGTTGTTCTCTTGCAAATTTCAAAATTTTTGGTTGAGAATATTGGGATGTGTAAAGTCCTGCCCGTTCTTGCTGCCATAGAAGTCCTGTTTTCATGTTTCATTTAGAGTTTGATGTCATATTTTGAAGTTGATGTATTATTGTTAATTACAACCCTTTCTTTATGATATTAAATGTTAGCTCCTGCTATTTCTCTAGGATTTATGTGCCAGGATGATCTATATTGTGCAACTAATTTGGTTTTTTACATTCCATTAAGGCTTACTTTAGGTGTTGCGTTTCATCATAACAATTATGGCTTCCTTGGATATTATACTGTATATTTTAGAGCTTTATCCAGTTGGGGTGTTGGATTTAGATGCTTGTTACTTTGATAAATATAATGAGTCCTGTACTTGTAACTTAATTCCAGGTTGATGATTTATCAAGCTTTTGGGCATCTGACACTCCACTTGTTGGCATCATGAGTGAAGCTAAGAAGGTTAGAAGGTTTCTTTGCTAAGATAAAAGTGTTCCAAATATTCAAGATGACAAAGTATCGAGGGCAAGACATCATTCCCCCCCCCCTTCCCTGCAGCTCCTTCCCATGCTACTTGTAGGATTATCTATGTTAAGTGAAGCTAAGAAGGTTAGAAAGTTTCTTCGCTAAGATAAAAGTGTTCCAAATATTCAACATGACAAAGTATCGGGGGCAAGACATCATTCCCCCCCCCCTTCCCTGCAGCTCCTTCCCATGCTACTTGAAGGATTATATATGTTTAAGTGAGGATTTCCACAGTAAAGACTATCTATAACCTGCTGCTAGCCTTATCTGGGATATTGACAGATAAAATTGGTAAGTTGTTAGTGACTTGTTGACAAGTCCATCCTTTGTTCACAATCTACTTGATTTTTTCAATTAAGTTTCCCTGTTGTGATAGCCTATGTAGCTTACAGAGCACGCAGCAACTTATCTAACTTGATTCAGCTAGCCGGGATTAGTGCTTAGCCACATATGAAGTGGCTATCCATGTACACACCTCTTCAGTTCTGATGTTGGTATCTGAGACTACGGTTTTCCCTGCTTCTTCAGGGCTTTATTTGGAAGAATAAGATCTTTTAATGGTGCATAAAAGAGGAGATCCAAAGAGTAATTATCATGGTCATGGATGATTGTACTCTTTGATAAACAGAGAAGTACATGAAAAGAAAATACAACCTGAGAATTTCACTGCAAGAGGAGAATCTGCCAAAATAAAAACATTAAAGAACTCAAGAGGAGGAATGCAAGCCCTATAGTCTCATCCTTGCAAATATTTAGAAATAAACCAAATTTCAGTTAGATTAACACCTACAAACCAACCTACTAAACTTGCTTGTTTCCTTCACATGCCCCAACTTCCGAATGAAAAACGACCTGCGTCTTGTGAAGGTCTCAGCACACTTTGGTGGCTAAAACCCCCAAAATCTGAAGAGTATAGTTCGACATGTCTGCCATTTGCATCCTCCTTTAAGGAAGCCTAATTTATCCGGCCCAAAAAAGGGCTCCCCTTGCTCCTATTGTCTTGTTTCTTTTTTAATCATCCATGACAGTGATCTAAAAGGTAAAAATATGTTATAAAACCAGAGGCTTTATATACCCTTGTTGAAATTATTTCCTTGGGTTCATAGGTTGAAAATTTGTCAAAAGAAAATGTTGTTATGGTTTCCTGTAGATGGTTTCTTCTTGTTAAAGTTAATATTCTGGAATATTTTGCACCTGTGCAGGACAAGAAGCTGCTATGGAGAATGTACACACAATTATTAATTGCCTTACTTGGCTCATTTCCTACCCCCATATGATGGTATAAGTATTCCTTTTGAGCATATGAGTTGCTTTATTGCTAGCATTTGGCCTGCCACAGTCTCCAAGGATATTACATTTCTAGCATTTTTGCTTTTGTGAATATCACTTGTTTTCCTTTGGAGTCTTCAATCTCTGTCTCTCTGCTTGCTGATTGCCAAGGCAATAATTGTTGCTTAATGATGGGAATGTTTCATTTGTTTCTCCAACTTTGTCATAGCTATCACCTAACAATTCCAGGATTAAATTCAATGTGCTCCACCTTTGAGGTCTTAAGTGTTTAATTTATGTTGTCCATAATATGCAAATTCCCTGTAGTTTAATTAAAAATGAATATTTGTAACTATAATATCTGTAGATACTCTTTCATATTAGGGTTGGTTTGTTGGAGCACAAATTTTGGCATTAATGATGAATTTTGAACTGCTAATTAAAAATCTCCTCTTGTTCAGCTTGTTCGAGAGACAGCAATTCAGTGTATTGCAGCAATGTGTGAGCTACAGCATACCAGGATCTATCCCATGAGATTACAGGTTATTTTGACTCCTAGAACAACACTTGAATTAAATACATTTAAAAAAGTCATGCTGCTCTGCAAACTTCCCCCTCCCCCCCCCCCCCAAAAAAAAAAAAAAAAGACAAAGATGAAAATGTTTAAGACACCCAAAAGTGTGTTTTTTCTCTGTACAAGGTGGCTTACCCTCTTCATTCAGGTATCACAATCCCTGTCAAAGGCACTCGATGATCCTAAAAGGGACATCTGTCAAGAAGCTGTCAGATGCCGGCAAGCATGCTAAAGATTTTAAAAATGAAAAATGTTGTTGCAGAACTAGTAATTCACACTTTGGAAATGCATTTGATGTTGTTCCTTGTGCTAATATCAAACAGGGCATCAATTGCATCGAGGAGTCTGTATAGCTGATAGAAGACAGTTCTTGTGGGGCTCTTGAGGTAAAAGTTGTTATTTCATAATATAGTTAATACTTGGATCCAGATTGATTCCTGTACCTAGAGAATGGCTTATAACTATGAAAAATGGAGCATGTATTATCTGGGAATTGGGATCCAGACTTATATTTGTCGATATTAGAGGATAAGATGGAAACTCTCAGAAATTGTGGGCCTTAATGTAAAACTATAAATGAAAATGAATATAGGAATTCTAAATTTAAAAAAAGAAACCTTTTTAGTAGAAGAGACATCACTTCAAGGCAGCAGGAGAAAAGGGACAGTGAGGAGAAAAGCAAAAGCAATTGATCTTGCAAGTGATGATAATCACAACAGCCATAGGGTCACAGGTATTAGAGTTGAGGATGGCCTTCCTTTTTTATTTGTGTCAAAACTCAAAACAGACAACGATTTTCTTATAGTATAATGCTAATTGCCACAACTATTTGGTAAGACTTGTGTCAATTTTGTCAAAAAAAAAAAAAAAACCATAGAATAAAGAGAATGTCCCACATAATACTTGAAGAGTTCATTAAATTACACGTGTAAATACCAATGAATTCATTAAATAATACTTGAAGTGTTCAGTGATAAAATGAGTTCATCTTCTTGCGGAAAGCTTTCATCTCCAGTGCCTTAAGATGCAAATCGCATTGCTTCTAACATTTGTGAAGCTTCAAATGGTGATCTGACATTATTCTGCTCTATGAGAAGTCTTATGGGAGTGTTGAGTGCTGTCATTTCAATGGCAATAGGTTTGTTTTATAATCTTTGGGTTGGGAGGAGGGGTTTGCAACTAACACTTCCAAGCTTCAGATACGAGTCTCCATAAGCTGAAGTTGAATTAAAAGTGCAGACTTCATGAGAGACACTTGAAATCTGGATGGAAATCTGTCCCACAGCCAACCTTTTTTCTTGCAAGTAACCTTCCCTAATGGATATATAGTCAGGTTCCTTCTTTGATAACCTGCCTATATATCTCAGATACAACTGATAAGCAAGGGTATGTTGCATGTGACCTTGACTTGGCACTTTTTGATACTTATCTTTGACAATCTGCACTGTTGGGATTAATGTTCAGGCGGTTGTTGTTGTTATCTTGTTGGCAAGTGATTATAAAACGTAGTGAGGGGGGGAAAAAATCCTTAAATCCTGCAGAATGCCCATTTTCCTTTTGGTATCCTAAATTTCATGCCTCTCTGAATTAGTTAACCATGATTCTTCTTGTGATTTTAGGACCAGCAAGGGCAGATCGGAGCCGCAGCAAGATGATGTTTAGTTACGCCAAAAGCTTCTCATCTGGAGATGCATGTACAGCTGTTTATTCTTATTTGCCATCATCTCATCTGGAATCTTGTCACCCATATCAAACTGGAACTGCAATCCGAGAGGCTATTGAGGACAATGAAGTGGCCTGGAGATTTTCTCCACTATGTTCTGTGGTTCTGTTGTACATTTGTAACTAGTTCAAACAACCTTTATTTAGGAGTGTTTATTGGACAGGAAGTGACGTACTTGTGCAACTCATTATTCTCTTTGGATCAAAAGTAATAAACTCCAGAAAATCAATTTAACTTGCTAGTCAGCCATATTTCAGGTGGAAATGATCTTTTTTTTGACCTTGGATCTGAAAATGGTCCGACCAATTTGACCATTTTCCTTGTCAAAAAGACTACCCTAGATACTTAAAATACTTTTATGAACCGATTTCTGCAGTACTGCTCTGAACTGTAGCTAAGAACTTACCCCTCTCCCCCCCAGCAAAATTTTAGTTATTGATGGCATTTGAAATTTGGTTTATGTTTATATATTAACGTGCAATTGATAACCTTGTTAGAACAAAGTGCAGTGGTGAGTTCTCATGTGGATCCACTTTGGACGATTGGAGGCTTTGTGTTCATTATTTACACGGTCATCCTTATATCAGTGATATGGTATTGAAAGGAGAGAAAGAGAGTAGGGTTTGGGGGGGGGGAGCAAGAGAATGAAGAAATGGCCTGATACATGGTAGGAATTTGATGTTCATGCCCCATCAGCAATTATAAATCAATCTTCGTTCCAAAACATCGTCTCCTCAAATGCTTGATTGCATCTCAAAGCTCAAGAAACCTAACGATCAAAATTGAAGTTTAACGATTTAACAAAACTTTGAAGGCACGATCAAGAAATAAAAATGTAATTTGTCTGCAGTACTCAGTAAACTGTAATGTCCAAACTGCAAATTACATCGGAAATGTCAACAAAACCGTGTCACTTTTCTTTAAAACATCCAGCCTCACAAAAACTTAAAACATGATATTCAATCCTCATCTTCTTACAAAATTGTGACACACTCATTGCTTACAATCGCTAATACAAAAATGAAGCAATAAACCACAAAATTGGGAATTCATCAAGTCATCAAAAACCTCTACAGACAGGAGGAGAACCTCGAAAGCAAATAGCTGTGAAATGGAATACATTATGTTGTGATCAGCAATAATGGAATTCTTTTAAGATATAAACAAGGCAATGCTTGTGATCAGCAACTGCATTCAATATTTATTGATGTTTTCTTAAAATTTTTCTTCTGTGATTACACTATATTGATATAAACTGGACAATGCTTGTGTAGATTCTCCATCTCATACTAAACAGATATTACCCAAAAATAATACAAATTTTCCGAAGCTGGTATATATGTGCGGATGTGGATTAGCTAGACCATGTCACTAGAATTAGTAAGTTTACAAGGCAGCAACACCAGTATAAGCAGGCAGTTATTCTGACATCTCATCTTCTTCACCTCCACTATATTGATCCATGTCATGGTCTTGTGAATTAAGGTGCGTTCTTTCGAGGCCATCATCAACATCCAAGTGCCCTCTTTTTGAATTTGACATGCTTGCTTTTGAACTAGAATAAATCTGAGTGCAAACAGAGTGAATGTTCAAAATGTATCAACATGTTTCCAACTAAGGGGTTGAAAATGCACAAGCAAAAGTGTGGAAGGACCGTGTTAATAAGGCCCTGAAAACTTTATATTAACAATGTTATAAAACTTGTGCAAATTAGATCCAAGACCGTACCTCTGCATCCCTTACTTCAATGGCAGCAACAGATGACCTCCGCCTTACAGTTACTCTTGAAGGCGCAGGAAAATGTTCAACCTCATTGCTAATCCTTCCCTCTGCCTTCTTCTTCCTCAGGACAAGCTTGGTGGGAAGAGGCTGGATCATGCACAAGGTAATAGTAAGAGCCTATTTTGACCCACATACAGTAACATAAAAAAATACATCCAAGTGGATACCAAATATCGAGCTCCATCATTATCAAAGGAAACGAGGTATGTTGTAGGGTAATCTGCATCATCACCCCGCACCTGTTGGAGAATTATAACACCAGGTTTAGGTGGAATATAAGAAACAAGATTTCTATGTAGAACTTCCGTTATATTAATACATACATCCCAATGGTATTCCCGAACCCAGGAATATGAAATGTCTTCCTGTTCATCATATATATCCTTTGATAGCTGACAAGGGAAGCAAGTTGAATCAAAAGAGGAACACCAATTGAAGTCAGTAAGAAAAACATAAGCTGTGGAGTTGACCACAAAACTACAATCAACTAGAATAAAAGATTTTCCCATCCTTAGATATATTTACCTCATCAGGAGAAGGAGCCATGTAGGCAAGAAATTTTTCTGACTCTGATGCATCTGTGCCATTTACCTTATAACTTTTCATAACCGCCTGTTAACACAGAACAAATTCATGACCTATAGTGTAACAAAATACTAAGAAGTTACATCTTCTGTCAAAGTCTAGTTTTTAAAATTTAGAGTCATCCAAATCCAGGAAGTATGGTAATAGGTAAAAAGCCATCGCACATTTGAACTATAGAAAGGGAGAAAACCAGGCCATGCCATGCCAATTATTTTATATTTAAATAGCAACCGTAACCTTGATGGTACTAGAAGCAACACCTACTATTACACTAAAATCAAAGGCTGGTCAATAAGAGCAATTAACACAAACAGGTAACTGGGAAAACATTAGATTTGACCAAATTCAAGATGGATAACCAAAGACCAAGCTTGCAAATTAGAGACCTAATACCAATCCCATCCAACTAAATTCTCCTCCATATACTACATACTTGGGGCTAAAACATTTTCAGGAGAAAATTGTCATATTAGATGCAGATTATGCATTCTTTATTACCCATCATAAAAGTTCTCCTTTTCTCTTCCATTGTTTGTAATCTTCCTACAATAGATGAGAGGAAGGAAATGCTTTTTCTTTTGTGATAACTAATGAAAGGTGAGAATAGACAGAAAAATATGATGTAAATTCAGCTATCATTAGAAATTCCATTTCTATGTACCTCCCCCTCCCCCCTGCCCAAGCCGCCCCTTCTCCTTCATCTTTGTTTTCTTTGCCCCCTTTCTCCTCTATAGCCTGTCAATTTCTCATTCACTTAGTTATTACAGCCATAACATTTTTCTAGTTCTAGTACTGACTCTTGTGATGATTGATGATTGTTATCCCCAGAGCTATTTCCATCCTGTGTCTGAATTCAAAAATCCATCCAGGGAAGGAATAAGTGGTGTGCCAACTACAGATGGAGCCAAATATAAACATCAGCTACAGGTTACCTTTGCCTCATGGATTTCTCGAACAGGGTGGTCTAACTTGCCAAAAAGTTCTGAATCAGCAGTAGGAGCACTATCAAATGATGCGATCACAAACTGTTTATCGTACCTGAAAAAACAGCAAATAATAATATTATTAATAAATTAATAAAAAAAAATCAGACGAAGAAAAAGAAGTAAAAAAACATGAATATGCAAATGTACAACATTATAAAGACATGTAAAGGTATATAACATCAGTCAATAGGAAACTAACCAGCCACTTGTCATGTTTCCTAATTCCAAAAAGGAAAACCAGTCAATATGGATACTATTAACGCATCTTTGAACTTGGCTTTCAACCTCAACCAATCTATTTACTCATTCACACTCAACATGAAACTTCTAGATAGGCATTTCCAAGGATTTTGGAAACCAAACTAACCCCAGAAGGTGCTGGTGGTCGGAATTGGGATTAACCCATGAATAAAATAACTTGCTTCTTTTCTTTATGGATGATTTTCAAGAGGAGTAGCTAAACCTTGGCTGATCCTACTCAAACTATCAAGTACTTAAGAGGCTAGCAACACACAAACAAGCTTACATATAGATTATTCAAGTGATAATCCAAAATCCATACCGTTTAAAATCAGGAAGTAGGGGCAAAATCTCAATTGGATACAAGCTTTTATTGGTTGCATGAACAGGACGTGATTTGCATGCCTCAAATGATCCTTCAATTCCTCGAATTTTTCTTTCCCTGAAAACGATTCACAGTAGAGGAACAGAACACATTTTGAATGACTACATGTCCATTCGCAGATTAACCTTGCTTGAAAAAGCCAGAAAGAGATAAACCTGCTATTAAACTCTTCCAAAATATTTCGGCCTCCCCTTGTTTCTCGCAATTCTTTCACTTGTTTTTCAGTCAGGGACTGTAAGGACAAGGAACTTTTATTATTACGTTATTATACACTAAAAGTTTCAAGTAATTACTAAATAGTATAGCTATTCACCTGTTTCGTTGCCTCCAAGCTAATAGGAGAAATATATTGCGTCTTAACAAGCCAAGAAACACCTTTATCAGTGGGCCTTTCCTTCCTCTTAATGCCATTCTTTTTAACAGGTGTTATTGGTTCTGGATCATGTAACAATTCTTCGTCTTCTGGAGCAAGAGGTATCTTTTCCTTGGGAGGACTATTTGAGCAGAGGAAAATAAAAAGTTGGGTTAAAGATATTATGATGAAACTCAGGATACCCAAAGAAAAGAAACATGCAGAGAGAGAGAGAGAGAGAGAGAGAGATGATACTTGTAGACACTTAGGTCAAGTAAATCAAGCGGTATTCCAAGATCAGGCTCGACATATAGCTGGGGCTTTTGCATTTTCTCCAGTGACGAGATTGTATACCTTGTGTATCTGCATGGAGTGATCCAGGGTATTTTGTGATTCTTAGCTTTTGAAAAATTTGCACCAAAGGCACATGAAACAGTTTAAACATATGCTCTCAACTACATATCATGTTAAAAGTACATTAAAAGAAACTATTCATACCAACGTTAGTTGACTCATTAGAAAAGGACGCTGAGACCCCGTTAACCATGTCCGGGTTTGACTCGGCATAGGAACGAAAAAAATCACATGGGGAGATCCCCCTCCCAAAAAGGGACTTGACTGCGGATCGGTCCAGATTAGTCAGGACGAACTCCCGGATATTGGGCGGTGAGAACCAAAATAAAAAAAAAAAGAACTATTCATTTGATGTCCAGAGGGGCTCATGCATGCAAAACTCGTTTTATGACTAGAGCTTTCTCTAGCAGAAGGCATTCCATTTAGAAGGTTCAAGATTTAAAAAAAAAAAAAAAAAGGGGCGCCCTACAAAGAAGTTCTTCACACTGCCAGAAAGCTCCAATATGTAAGATGCAAGAAACAACTTTAAAACCAATGAACCATAGCTCAACTGACACCATCCCCTTCCCCTTAGAGGTGTTGAGTTCGAGCCTCCCCTACGTACCCATTAAAAAATAAATAAAAAAAAACAACAACAACTTTAAAGATTTAAATCTTCCTTTTGTCCTTATGTGTCACAAAAACCAAAATGCAACCAAATGAATGCCAAACATATAGAAACAGTGCTTAAAATTGGATATTCTTGTTATCTTACCTATCTTTATCTAACTTCAGCATCATGAGCTTTGGCTGAGTGCTTGGATCAGGGAGTTCGTTCCGGAACCTTGAAGGAGAATACAAAACCATCAATAAGCAAGCTCTTTACTTCAATATGACACACCAATATTTAAGATGGGTGACAAACTTTGTAAATAAAGAAATGATTCATATGGCACAATTACTCTTTCGGGAATGGCAGGTGGATTAGTGAGTAGATGCATAGAACAGTAACCAACAGTTCCAAAATTCTGGCTAAAGGAACAAAGAGCATCTTCCACCCAAAAGAATGAAACCCTGTTGGTCTAGCCATCACGCTAACCATGGTCGGAAACAAACATAATTGGCTTCACACAAGCTTCAGCTTGGCTAAATAAGAGCTCAGCTCAAGCTCATTTATTTACATGCATTTGAGCTTCAGTCTGATGCCCAACTAACAAAAAAGCAAAGTTTGAACACATTGAAGCTTGGCTCATTTAGACTCAAAAACAAGCTCCAATTACAATATATATTTTCTTAATGGGTAAAAGTTTTTTTTCTTTTTAAACAAATAAAGGACTACACTCCAATTCCTCTTCAACCCTTCCAGGCTATAATCCTTTTGAGTTAACACAGATGCATTAAACACAACCGTGTCCGAAAAGAGATCAGAACCAATGATTTA
Organism: Dillenia turbinata; assembly: GCA_037126225.1. Taxonomy (NCBI): domain Eukaryota; kingdom Viridiplantae; phylum Streptophyta; class Magnoliopsida; order Dilleniales; family Dilleniaceae; genus Dillenia; species Dillenia turbinata. The sequence continues at coordinate 14,663,095 of JBAMMX010000028.1, forward strand.
GTTTCTAAAAATTCTAGAAGTATTCTCCATCGCGAATCGTGGACCATTTTTTGCATGCGCTTCTTAATGTCAAAACTTATTTATTATGGTGAATTCTTATATAAGTCAATAACTTATGATGTTAGGAAGGTTAAAATATGGTAATTTTCCAAAAATAATATCTTCTATTAAACTTTTTTCTTTATATTGCATAATATATATCCATTTAAAAATAAAATAAGGGGAGAGGGGATTTAGTGCCTGATAAATGATGTTGTACCATCAGGGACTTATATGCCTGCTCTCTGCTGCAACAGGCACTGTAAAGTCATGTCAGCCTCAATGGTAGCCATACCGCCATTACAGCCGTTATAGGTCTGTGACAGGGAAAACCCCAATTTCCCTCAAGTATCAGCAGATCGCAGACTGCCGATTCTGTTGCGATGCAGCCAATATGCCTGTAATGGCCGATTTTTAACTGATTGCGATAATTGATAAGATTATGTCACACATTGCCTGTTATATCTAATACTGTTGTTATTACAGTTTGATTCATGGGTCAAATGCAACCACATTCCTCCATGACCATTACTTGATTCTCAGAAGAACAAACAATAATCATCTAGTATAAAATGGAAATCTCAAATTTTCTAAGCAACTAGTTGGGATTTCCCGGAAACAGCTCCAGAGTCATTCAAAGAGCTTAAAGTTCTTCCAAATACAGCAATGAAAAAATGCATTTCAGATAATTATTAGATTAACACTCACCAATTCAACTTACAGATTCACAAAATCAATTGGGAAAAGTAGCAATGATCAAACAAAGACAAGCAGCTAACTGTCCTACCTGTTGTTATATGTCTAGTATTAGCCTATATTTAACTGTATACTGAAGCCATCCAGAGTCCTCTAAGTGTAAAACCACTACATGGGCATTTGCGCACAAGGGAAGCAAGGTACAGCCTACAGACAGAAGTATGAGAATATATGGAAACCGTTATAGCTAATTTTCTGACATTTATGAAAATGGACCAGTCTAAAGCCCAGGAGCACAACCAAATCAATATTTTGTTCCACAATCAAATGTATTGGAAAGCATCGTACCAAGCAAACAAGCATCATGAAGATCATAAAGTTCATGCATAAACAAGAATTTAACAAGACCCAAGGAAAGCACAACATACTCACTTCATCCTGCCAATGAATGTTGTTGGCTTCTTTAACCTGTTCTCAATCCTCTCCCCGCCCAAAAGTGGAGCAGTCCTCATATCTCCCATCCTTGACCCCACAATAGACCCATGACCACCCTTATTCCCAGATGACAGCATCTGAGTTTTTCTTAGCACCGTATCCTGCGACTCCTTCAACTGCTGCCTATGCTTCTCTTCTTGCCTTTGCTTCTCAAACTCCCTTTTCTTTCTCAATCTTCTCTCCTCCTCCGTCTCAATTCTGCCAGGAGGGGCATTTGGTTTCCTTTGACCCATATGAGGCACGGGAGGCTTTAACTGCTTATGCTGATTTGAATGCCCTGTTGCGAGGTCCTTGGCAGTCCCTTTATCCCTCTCATGCCTGTCCCTCTCTGTTCCACCCTCTTTATTCTGACTTGATGAAGGAGGTGGCGGGGGTGATGATGGAGGGGGTGGAGGGATTGAAGAACTGGGGGGTGGAGATGACGTAGGAAGGGGTGGCGGAGGTTGACCATATTGGGAGTATTGTGATGATGTGTAGTATGGTGGTGGCAGAGGTGGTGGCGGGTATGAATTATCGGGCGGAGGGGGTGGCGGAGGATATGGGTATTGTTGTTGTTGATGAATGGGAGGGGGAAGGGGAGGGTGTTGTGCTCTAGGAGGTCCGTAATGTTGTGATGAAGTGTTATAGTTTGAGTGGTGATAATTAGAATTGGGAGGCATCTGGGGATTATAGTTTTGGGAAAATTGTGACGGAGGTGGAGGCGGTGGACGACCAGAGCCATCACTGTTACTAAAACCCCAACCCTGAGAGTATTGATTTCCTCGATGTTGTGCCGAGGGTGGTGGTGGCAGAGGAAGAGGGTTATGAGTGGGAGGTGGAGGAGGAAACGAAGATTGAGGAGGTGGGAATGATCTAGATGAAGCCATGGGTTAGATCTAAATCTAAAAGGGTATGTAATCAAAACCCTAGAATAAGAAGAAGCTGAAACTCAACCACCCTAGAAAAGATCAAAATTTGAAACTAAATCAGAGCTCCAATGAAACTAAAACACCCAATAGAGAAAGACACCCCAATAGCGTAATCTACAGTAACAGAACGAATCAGAAGCCATTGAGAGGCGAGCAAAATTTCAATTTACCGATCTCAAGGTTTCCTAATCGAAAGCCCAAGAAAGTAAGATCCAAATCGAAAATCGAAAATTCTATCAAAGAGAAAAAGCCTCCATTTAGATCACACGTATACAGTTTAAAAGAAAACCCTCGGTCGAATATTGAACCCTAATCGCAAATTTCCCAAATAGGAAAAACAAAAACCCAAGATGTAGACCCCAATGCCGAACTTCAATTCCCCAAAAACAGAGAGAGAGAGAGAGAGAGAGAGAGCAATAATACAATCGGTCAAAGCTCTTCTTCAAATTTATGGATATGAATAAGAAATCAAAACCCTAGAAAAGTAATTGAGAGGCAAAATTCTACTCCCAAGATCTTAAGAAATACCGAACCAGCCAAAAGCCTGTTTCCTTGAGAGAGAAGAAACTCCAAAAGCTCTGTCTACTGACTCCGTGACGTCGGAAAATTTCACAGGGGAGAGAGAGCCGCCGGAGAAGACAGAGAAGAGAGATAAGGGGGCGGATCTTTAACGAGAAACTATTTTTGATTTGGGTAATTGGGTGGGGCCCGAGATCCGTCAGCCAGGTAGAACCGGCTGAGCTGCGTCCTGCTTGAGGTTGTAAGTCTTCCCATAGCGCGCGTTCAAGGACATTCGGAAGTATATTAAAAAGTTGCTATTTGGGATGTGAAAATTGTTGATTAGGGTTTGAGAATTATAGATATATATATTTATATATATATAAATAATTATATATATATATATAAAAGAATCTTAAGAATTAAAAAATATGAGTGTCAATTATATTTTAAAAATCTATAAGAATCATTAACTTATATAAAATGAACTGAATCATAATCTCAACTAATGATAAAATTATAATAATAAAAATTGTAAAGACTCGCGATGATAATTGACACTCAGTTATCATTCTCTTATTTCTTTTCGTCCAAATATAATGAAAGAATAAATTTTAAAAACTATGAATGAATTTTTTCTACAAATATATATAAATGATTTATAAATAAAACTTGGAACGGTAATCTTAAATTAAGATTTATTATTTTTTTAAGATATTTAAAAAAATTATTTGGATTAGAAATGTTAAAATCAGAATTAATCACTTGATATTGTTCAATAAAATATACCCTCAAGAATTCAACGATAACTACTTAATTCATTTTAGTCAATATTTTCTATAGCAATATAAAATTTGATAAAAATTTTTTCCAAATCATAATCTAAAACCATTATTTTTTTTTGTTTGTTTTTACCTAAACCTAGTCGAAATATATTATAAGGGAACGATTCGGTAGTTAAATTTTCATTATATATAACAGATGCTATGTAAACACATAAGGTATAATATTTTTACTCATATGATATAATAAATATGTGATCTGTATCGATCTCACTCATATGATATAAATAAATAGAGAAAGATGATTTGCCATCAAGGAAACTCTCAATAATGTGGTTTTTCTACATTTAATCAATGGGATCCCTTGTGTTATTCACCATCCAAACATGAATGATATAATAAACATGTGATCTGTATCGGTCTCACTCATGTGATATAAATAAACAAAGATGGTTTGCAATCGAGAGGAAACGTGGTTTTCTACATTTAATCACTTGGATCCCTTTGTGTTACTCACCATCCAAACACTAATATTCATGTCTTCAAAAAGCAGTCTTTCTATTTTGCAAATCTGAGTTGTGAATTTCAACTCTGTATACAACAATATGGCCTTCTTGAGAGAGCTTCATCACTTCACTTCATATTTTTTCCCCTTTTACTTCACATAGAGTTTCAATATCAAGTAAAATAGGAGAGGATAATAATTAAACAATTCTCGCCATTTCAAGGTTGAGATCGGAACTACAAACTTTACACCAAAAGCAACAAAATTTAGAGTTGGATGAGAACTTTTATTATGGCTTTTGCCCTAAATTCTCTTACCTTGTCTATATTTTCATTTAACTAAGACATCGAGTTTATTGATGACTCTTATCATAATTATGAGTTAACGGTTAAATCTGAATGTTTTAAGGTAATATCTATGTGAGGAAGAGGCCTGAGAGTGGGGTCCTCCAAAGCAATAGCTTAATCTTCATGTAAAATAAGCTCTCTCTATAACTTCTTTATAGGGTTATCAAGGATCGATCAATTGTAAGCACACATTCTTAATGTAGTTTTATTTTTGGAAACTAGGTTTTACTATTTTTCTTTTTTTTTTTTTTATCCTGGTTTAGTCATCACCCAGTATCCGAAAATGTGTCTCGACTAAACCGGAGCGGTCACGTTGTCAAGAGGACTTGAACCCAAACCCTTAAGAATAGAATGCAATGCCCTTCCGATTGTACCCAACCTGCGGTGGTGTTTTACTATTTTTCTATGATCACATAATAATGTCAAAGGTTGGTGTTAGCATGTCATTTGAGAACTTCTGTGTGTCATGCATGGCAAATATGGTGATTCGCGGAGTATGACTGAGAAATCTTTATTTCCGAATTGCAGTGGTTAATGACAAATTAAAATATATAATTCCCTCTAGTGTGCATTTGCGGGTGTATCGTGAGGAGATGTGCTTGTTACTACGCTTGAAGGGATAAGAACTTTTGCTACCCATGTTGTTAAGTTGGAACCAGCTGAAAGGTCATCTCCCGGATGACATCGAACTTAATGTATCAACTGCTTTCCTACATATCGTCGGCAATGACAAAAGGGTTCAATGCTCCTATTTGTGGCTTGGGAGCATTTTTTTTTACACATTTGACAGCCTCCCAAGGTGCAGTTTCTCTTTTTATTTCTCTCTTTTGGCCATCTAAGTTCATGCAAGTTTGTCTATAATCTCGAACTCGTGTTCTAGGGATTGGATTGTATGAATAGTCGCAGCTGCTGCACCTCCTAAGAACAACAATTTCCATTTAATTATAGTTTTTTTTTATACGAGAAGATGCAATCAAACGAATTCGAAATAGGAAATGGAGAATGGTAACGAGGAAACTCTACCGTTTGAACTGTCCCTGTGGGACTCCATTTAATTATAGATCATACCGTCTCTTTGCACACAAATAGGCTTTCAATATTAACAAAGAGCGGAATGAAAATTATGTAGAACAAAAGGCAAAAGCAGGCAAATAAAATAATAAAGCAATAAACAATAAGTATACAAAATTTAGTGGCGAACTTCGATTAATATTATAATTTCTAATTAATTTCAGGATATTTCGGGAGTAATACATCTGAGGAGGGTTTTTAAATGTATTGGTTAAGTTGGTGTTCGATGGTGTAATTCTAAATTTGTTGCTAACAAAGTACAAGGATTTAATGGTTAAGCGAGTAAGGTCAAAATTTTATACCAGAAAGCAAAATATAATATCCATTTAGATTAAAATTTTAAAACAAAGAACTTACAATTTTTAGTGGATAAATAATATTTGGGATTAAAATATTTAAATATATAAATAATATATATAATTTTTTCTCTTAATATTTCAGGGGAGTTACCCTTGCCACCCCCTATTTTTTTTTTTTTTTGGTTACGTAAATATTTGAACTGAAATCTTCAGGATGAGGAGGGAGTTGTGATCATTATGTTATCCCTTTCACCTCTCTATTTTCCCCTTGGTGAGGAGGTTGTAAACTTTATATGCATAGTTTAGACAACTATGAACCAACATACAGATTTTGATTAATCTATTACTAAACAATAATAAATAAAATGTGACAAAAGAGTGTAAAGTTCAATTTTAAAAAAAAAAGAAAAAAATCATTATTTATTGAGATATATATATTTAATATTTTTTTATTATAAACTTTGAATATTTAGATTTTTGGAGAAGTTACGACAATGTTTGGATCTGGTAAAGCCTTTTTGTAGGGGTGTTCATCCATTCGGTTTTTGAATTTTTCGATTAATTCGATTCGGTTAATTCGGTTTAATATTTTTTAATCCCAAACCAAAAATCGAACCAAATTCGTTTAAATTTGAAATTTGGTTTTTGGTTTGAATTCTAATTGAATCGAATAAACCAAATAATTCGATTTTGTTTTTTGATATCTAAATTTTTATATAAATCCAATTTAACCAATTTCGAATCGATAAAACAATAAATTTTTTAACTACTATTTTATTGCTTGCTTAAAAAAAAAAAAATTACAAATCAAAGTTTACATTAAAAAAAAAGAAAATAAATAATAAATAATCAAAATAAATAAAAAATAAAATAATTAAAAACTCTAATTCGATTTTTGGTTTGAATTCGTATTAAAAATCTCAATTCAAAACTCGATTAAAATACTAAATTTAAAATTCGATTCTAACCAAAAACCGATTCAAATTCAAAAATCAAATTTAAATTTAATTCAAATCAATCAAATATTCAATTATCAACCAATATCACACACCTATTCCTTTTTATGTTTGATGTTGGGTTTTAAGAAGATCGCGCGTTGACTTCTTTCTGGTGTCAGTTTAGGGTTTTACATGGGGTTGCCCGCGGTTCCTGTCGGCTTTTGCCCAAGTCTAGGCGGCAAGTTCTCTAGTTGTTGGTAGATTTGTGCTCCATTAAAAAAAATTGAATATACCTTTTATATCATATAAAAGAAATTTAAATATAATTAAAGATACGAAACAATAATAAGAATATAAATTCTGGCAATCTATTATTTTAATAAAATATTACAATATTTTGGATTTATTCATAAAATCTATTATTACAAATATAAAAATAAAAAAATAAATATTTTCAAAATCAAAAATGATACTTAATATATATTCCCAACATTTCTCTTAAATTCAATGTAGTCTAATAAAGGATGATGACGTGGCTGAAGATGTTGTAAGACACGTGGCGTTAACCGAAAATTTTGTGACCAATTAGAGAAAGATCCATTATAGAAGTTGAAAGAGAACAACGATGGATCAAAACAGTATTTTTTTAATATAATTTTTTTGGCATCTGGTAGCACGTGTCTACATATTGTCTTGATTTTGTTATAAAATTTTTTAATATTATTTTGATATTATATTAAAAAAATTTAAATATAATTCTGATACTATATAAAAAAATTTGAACATTCCTCTTATAATATCTTAAGGATAGAAAACAATAATAAAAACATGAACCATAATAATCCATTATTTCAATAAAATATTACAAAAATTTATATAAAAAACTATAGTTATTAAACCCGATTCATACATTAACCCACGTGTCTTGAAATTTATGGTTCAACATGTTAAACTGTTGGGTTACTGATTCAATCGCTAATTTTTTTATTATTTTAAGATATGAAATATATAAATTATATTTTTTAAATAAAAAACATTAATCATAATATTTATAAAAGGTAATATATATTTTAAATTTAAACCAAAAAGAATATTTTATAAAAAATTATAAAATGAAAATATCTCCGTTACTCCAAATTTGTCGTTATTGATAAGAGATATATTTCCCTAAATATTATTTATAAAAGATATTTAATACATAATTTCCTTTAATCTTTTTTTTTAATAGAGAAACATAGCAGTGGCATTATTATTGAGAGATTGATTAAATTTTTTTTCTTTATGAGTCTTTAGAATACGTCATAAATTTTCAGACTTTTCATTTTTTGAACGGGGAAAGAGAGAATCACTTTGAGATAGAGTCATTGGAAAGGTGACTTTTTTTTTTCTCCTTTTTTGTTTTGAGATTTTTGAATATGAAAAAAGTCAATATGAAAATTAAAAAAATTTATAATAACTATGCATAAGTTTTGTAAAATTCCACGGGTCACAAAGGTTACAGGCCAACCCGCTATAGACCTAAAGATTTGTATAGATTGACCGCATAAATAGTCCAATTTATGAACCAACCCTAGAATATATGGGTCGAAAGTTGGCTCGATTCGATCATTAGGTCAAATCTAGATTTTATAATTATGTGAAAATGATAATAATTGATTTGATTTTAATAAATAATATATATTTTTAATCTAAATTTATTTCATTTTGTTATGTTATGCTAATAATGGGTAATAATTATTTGTTAGGTTGTTGCTCACTTTGGATCTTGTTGGTGAATTTGAAATTCTATACATCCCCATCTAAAACAATTAAAATTATACATATAAAAAAGGGCGAGAAGGCAAAGTTCATCCTAATGATGATTGGTTGACCTTATAGCCATCGCCTATACTGGCCAAGATAAAAGTCTATTTTTTCAAATGTACGTATAATATTTTACTCAGTCCACTGGGTTCGACAAGATTTTTTTATTTTTTTTATTTTTTAATACACAGACATATAAATAAACGGAATCAAATCAGAAAAGAGATAATTGAAAAGACTTTACTGCTTGAGGTGTCCCTGAGAAACGATTCAACAAAAGCAATCAATAACAACAATGTACTAATTACTAACAAATTAAATTCTTCCTATTTTTATTTTTAATAAGACAATTTAATGATTATAATCGCCTTCTTCTCCTCTCCGGATAGCATGGTTTTGGAGCCAAATCCTATATTAAAAAAAGTTAAAAATTGCAAACCCTAGTCGAGGCCCAAATTATCATGGGTCAGTTTCTTTGTTTGGTTCTGTTCAATGGGCTGATTTCCCTCCTCAAATCAAAAGCTCTTATCCACCAGCAAGTTACCTACTGGACCGTCGGTGTAAATTCCACGTTTGTGAGAGAGAGAGAACGAGAAGGAAGAACTAGGATGATTCAAAGAGTTCGATGTTCTTACAAGACAACAGAGTTTTGCCCAGGAAACAAACGTTTGAGATAATGGGTAAGTATATATATATATTTGGCGGACATTGTTATATAATGGGTAACTAATTTTTTTTTTTTTTTTGGGTTTCGGCGGACATTGTTATTTCTGGCCTTTTTATTGCATACCAAATGTTTGAATGGATGTCTAACTCCATTTTGGCAGTGTTCCTAATCCACCACAAACCCTTCTTTCGAGATAAACAAATTAGAGACCATCAGCTGTGTTTATTGTCATCCCAATTATGTTCTGAAGATTTGCAATTATGTTTTGTAATGCATTATGAAAGAGGGCTTGTTGGGTTTTTATAGCCCAGAATTCTTGGCGTCCTTGTAGATTATTTAGGGTCTGAGTTTGATTGTCCCATGAGAAAAAATAATTTCATTTGTTCTTTTTAGTATTTGGGAATTGCTCATGAGAAGTTAAATCCAATGAAACTATTTATTCATTGCAATACACTACCTTTAGTTTAGATCGAAATGAAACCATTTCGGATTTCAAAATTTTCCCTTAGTACTGATACATATTTGGCTATCAAAGTTTAGCGACTTAAGGGGTCTAAGCATTTGCATATAATGGAACCTTTTTGAGGGTTTGTTGTTGAGCCTATTTCATTAATGTTGGTTTTGACGTTTATTATCAGGAGGCTGCAAGTCTACAAAACCAAGAGACTGGAAATGGTACCTATTCGGTAATAAATTGAATCATTTATTAAATTGAGTAGTGGAATGAGGCCACAGGGGGAACAATAACTTATTTCTTTGGAAAATAAAAAGAGAAAAAAAAGCCTATCATGTCTTATGTTAAAACTTCTGCTGCCAATATGCTTTTGTTCATGGAACATGGTGGTGTGGGGAATTTGGATGTCGGGGATGGGATGAGGTTTTTTATTGGGGGGGGGGGGGCTGCGCTGCCTATATGTAGGCTAAACTTTGTTATTGTTGTGATCAAGAACTTTCTTTTTAATAGCGAAAAAGTTTGAATTAGATGCAATGAAGAGAATTCAAAAAATCCAAGGATGAGAAATCCTTAGAGGTGGAAAAAAAGAATAAATACATTAGCTAATAGATAAATGCTCTCCGATCCCTCCTCGTTTTCTGCAACAGTAGCTAGACTTAGCAGAGAGGGATGAAGCCAGAATTTTTGCTGGGGGTGCAGAAAAAGATAATTTATAAAAAGTTTATAATGAAAAACAATACTAAAAATATTATTTAAATTAATATTTAACATAACAATAAAAATTCATAGGGCTAGATTAGGTCAAAAAATAATTTAGTAGTAAGAATTGTATCCCACATTGTAAGAGAACAAAATTCATCTAACAAAACATACAACCCAAGATCACTAAACTTGAGTAGAAAAGATACTTGCACAAGTGTATAATCATCAACAAATATATACATGTTATATATATATATCTATATATCTATAAGGGGAAAAAGAAAAATTGTAATTGCGTAAGCCAAAAAACTCATGAAATTGCATTATGTTCCATCTACATGGGAATTGGAAGAAAGAGGGTGGAGGGGAGAGGAATTAACGAGAGACAAAGGGGGGATATAGTGTTGACTCTTCCTTGATGGTAAAAAATTTTTGGAATTTTTTTGGGGGGGCATGGCCCTTGCCAGCCCCTCCTACATCTGTCTATGGTAGGAGATGATCTGCTGGAAGAAAGTTGATTTATGGATGCTCAGGAATTATATAGAGTAATGGAAAAGAAGTGAGAGATGGGGTCACAGAAAAATTTAAGCTCTTTTAGAGGACCCAAAGATCTAAACATGAAGACCAAAGACTGCTCAAATAATCTTCCTTACTTAACACAATTTCTTTTTCTATCAAGAGAGAGAGAGAGAGAGAGAGAGAGAGAGAGAGAACTGCTAAAATTATGGTATCCTAGCTATAAGAATTCCAAAGAATCTGTCTTTAAATTGCATAAAGTGAACTCCACCCTAATTTAGATGCAAACATTACCCATCATCCAGCCAGAAAAACATGAAGTTACTGCCTTCTAAGTTGTTGCATTCTGTAGTATGCCAAAGTATATGTAATCAACAAAGCATGACACTTTCCATGGATGACTAGGACGGGGAAAAACTGAAATTCAAGATGATCTTGTCTCAGAATCAAACATTAGGGGTTCTTTTCAACTATCAGTTGCAAAGATTTTATTGAAAATACATGCAAATAATGCAGACCTTGGTTGGGCAGGTATTTTTGGCTAGAATATATAGAAGTAAACACAAATCACACACGAGGTGCGAACCTTAGTGCAACGGTTGAGTTGCTCTTTTGTGACCTTGAGGTCACGGGTTCAAGGAGTGGAAATAGCCTCTTTGCAAAAAATGCAAGAGAAAGGTTGCGAACATATACGCCCATCCTTCCCTTACCTCCGTAAGGCGGGGGCACTTTGTGCACGGGATGAATTAAATTAACACAGATCACACACGTGAGAGATGTGCAAGATTATCACTGGAGAAGCAGTTCTCTTATTGTTAGTCAGAGTCTTTCAATTTTCAGGTAATCATTTTCCTGCAAGACTAAAATCCTGTGTTACCAATTTTGCATTTATAAGTTTATTTTGTTCCTTGAGTGATCATGGTTATTGGCTATCCGGCTTTCTCCTTTATATAGTGTGTGATTTACCTGTTGTATTTTATGTGGGATTGTCAAATACCTGCTTCACTAAAGGTTTGTCGTTTTCTAAAAATTTTAAACTAGGACAGTGGTGTAGAGTTAGATTTATTGTCAAGTATGACAGTTTTAGAAAGGCAAGTAAACATAGGAACTATATTTGAGTGGTTCACCATTCTTTTAATTTGTTCCCTCAAACTTTTGCACGTGGTTACACTCTACACAAGGGCACAATGGTCCTATAGTGGGACAGAAAGAATCACCAGCTGATCTGAGCAGTTACTATTATATAAGCTTGAAGTTTATCGCTTATATGATCCATTAGGAGTGAAAGTAAAACCATTAGAGTGAAGTTTATGGATACAGATGGTGTTTTTGCATCATACTATTAGAAATGTACACTGAATCAGGGAAAAAAAAATGAAGTTCCACTCTAAATTCTGAGACAAGCTACTAGTAATCTGCTCTAGTCCTGTTGTTTTCTTTGATAAATAATGAGAGTATGAGATTTTGGTCAATAAATAAATATTTCTATTTCTAGTTTCTGTTTCTGCTTCCCCCCCCCCCCCACAAGAAGCATTTAACTTGATTCTAGTCAGCTGGTTGGTAGCAATGCTTGGTATACTTCAACTTCTGGGCAATCTTGGTTTCAAAACCATCTATTCAGTCCATGACAAATGAATGTTGAGTCGATGAGCCAACCACATCCAACATAAACCTTTGTAATTTTGGTCGGAACTAATCCATTTTTATCATGTTTGTATGAAGCACAAGGACCTAGTATGACAGTTTTAGAAAGGCAAGTAAACATAGGAACTATATTTGAGTGGTTCACCATTCTTTTAATTTGTTCCCTCAAACTTTTTCACGTGGTTACACTCTACACAAGGGCACAATGGTCCTATAGTGGGACAGAAAGAATCACCAGCTGATCTGAGCAGTTACTATTATATAAGCTTGAAGTTTATCGCTTATATGATCCATTAGGAGCGAAAGTAAAACCATTAGAGTGAAGTTTATGGATACAGATGGCGTTTTTGCATCATCCTATTAGAAATGTACACTGAATCAGGAAAAAAAAAATGAAGTTCCACTCTAAATTCTGAGACAAGCTACTACTAATCTGCTCTAGTCCTGTTGTTTTCTTTGATAAATTATGAGAGTATGAGATTTTGGTCAATAAATAAATATTTCTATTTCTAGTTTCTGTTTCTGCTTCCCCTCCCCCCCCCCCCTGCCAAGAAGCATTTAACTTGATTCTAGTCAGCTGGTTGGTAGCAATGCTTGGTATACTTCAACTTCTGGGCAATCTTGGTTTCAAAACCATCTATTCAGTCCATGACAAATGAATATTGAGTCGATGAGCCAACCACATCCAACATAAACCTTTGTAATTTTGGTTGGAACTAATCCATTTTTATCATGTTTGTATGAAGCACAAGGACTTAAGAATATAGAAGAGGAATAAAACATAAAAAATGATACAGGCTTTATGTAAAGTTATCATGTGGAGAGTCATCCAATCTTGGCTAAACATTCTTCACTAGTGTTAAACTTCAAAACATAGATAACAGGCTTAAACATTCTATAATCTCCCCTTATTTGGGTTGTGGAATCTTTTCTATTTTATTCTTCCAGCCAGGTGGATGGGGAGACCTTTTTTTTTTTTGGGGTAGGGGGGGAGAGGTTAAAGTGGGTTCGATTGTAGGGTGCTTTTCTACTTGTGATTTGTGGCTTATTTGTACATGCAAGTGGTACAGAATTGACCAGTGGTGTCTTGCCATGTGACAGTATTTCAGCTCACTTCATTTGCTGTTGATTCTTTACTTGGGTCGGCATGCAGTCTCAACGGGCCCAGCCTGTCTTTTGGTCTGAGTAACATAAAACAGCAAAGCATAAGTGAAGGTAAACCTGACTAATATAATACATGACAATTCTTGTACAAATCCCCCCAAAGAGGAAAGGCCTCTGTCAAATGATTAAAAATGACAACCAGAAGAGTAGGAACAAATAAGTACCTGAAAGTAAGCTTCAAGCTTCTTCCTAAGGGTTGCATATTCTTTCTTTAGTTGTTGGAAAGTCCTGATACATCTGCTCATATTCATGCAAAACCATCATTGGAAGTATTTAAAGATCTTACGTTTAGAAGATTCATAGTTTTATAAATGACAAATGCAGTATAGGTATCTAACTCTTAACAATGCGATGAGGCAGTCTCTCAACTTGACGGCTTTTATAAATTTCCCAAAGAAACTTTTGAGAATGATTGTTGTAATAGATGATAGATGCTAGATTTTCAAGTAGAACACTCAAAATCCTGCCTTTGTTCATTAAGAGTTGTAGAATGGGTTAAAGATGAGTTACCCTTCTGCATTTCCTGCTCGGCAGTAATCATGAAACTGTGTGCATTCAGCTTTTACCTTTTTAGCTCCTATGCTGTAAGTGGAAAAAGGACCAAAACTGAGTGCTTAGGGAGAACCAAAATAAGTAATTTTGACTCTGTACTCTGAAAGCACAGTGAAGGCGAAGATATCATTGATAAAGTACACTTTTAACGAAATCAAAGAATAAGCTAGTGCCTCCACATGCCTTTATTTGTGCATTACCTTGAACTACTCCCCTTAAACTGATGCATGTACCCATCCAACTTTGTAAAGTCAAGTGGCTTCTTTTCCCTGCAAACAAACACCATTATGGTTAAGTGGGTGCACTGCCTTGTAAAAGAAGGATACAGAAACTTAAGCTGATTGAACTTTACTCACAATGCCTGATCTATATTAACTAGTAGCCTGGACGAGTCTTTGTAAAATAATGTAACAACTTCCTCCACAAAATTTGGGTTGGCATCATCTTGCAATTCCTCTAGTTGGATAAATTGATCGTCAAGGTATCCCTGCAACAACCACTTTGTTTATCTCCTAAACGTAAATAAGACTCTCAAAAATGTAAACTAGTTGAAGGTTCAAAAGTTCACGTAGTGCTTAAAGCATCTCACCAAATACATGGTTCTAAGGTGGGCAATATGTAGACCGTCTTACCCTCTTTCTATCAAGAGGAGATTACTTTTAGTACTTGAACCTGATGCCTCCAGCAAAGATGCAAGCAAATTTACCACACCACACTAAAGGCTCGCCCACAACTAAAAGGGAGTGTATTTTATTCCTAAAGACAGGCTTAGGATATGTTAATTCTGTGGGGAGCAGGAGGGATGGTCTGATTTCATCTTTTGGGTGCATGATTAAATTGCAGGCTCCTGAATTTCTATGTTTCTTGCTTTTTATTTATAGTTAATGCTGTGCTGATCTAGTAGATACCTTTTAGTTTTCTTCTGACCCCGTAGAACTAACTAAACAATGTGAAGGGAAATGCCTTCTTTTTCCAAATTGTATTGCATGCTACAGTGTATGGACTAAGGTGGTATGGTTACATATTGCTAACAATATATAGTCCACTATTTTCTGTCTTATTTACCCAAGAGAGATATCTTTCTGGAAAAAAAAAATGAAGTTCAATTCCATTTACAAAAATGTAAAATGGTTGTTTTTATTTTGAGATGTACTTATATACAGAAAACATCTATATGAAGTTCAGACTACAAGAAAAGCCTATATAATGTTAAGTAGCAGATTTGTAACCTGATCAAACAGGGACTTCCTCATGAGGGCAACCTGCCGATGCAGTTGATTTCTTTCCATTAGTGGGCGAGAGGGAGAGGGAGAGGGAGAGAGAGAGTGCAAGAGAAAGCACTTGAAGGCTTAGATGAAGGTTTGAGTTATACTGCATAAGAATAAGGCTCAGAAGGGCTTATATAGTAGCAAGGAGAGAGAAATTTAGAGTATCTGAGGACAAAACAGTGTACCACCTTTGTGAGGTGGGAAAAAGGTAGATTATGGTATCTTATAGGGAGGTTGGTAAGTAAATTGGTAGTGTCAGGCAAAGGAAAAAATATCAAATAGAGTGATCTTTTTTTGGGTCATTAAATTTATTCATTTAGATTCCTCATGGCACTCCATCCATATTGACTCTTTGACCTTATCAAAGTGAAAATTTTCATGTATTGTCATTGTTTCTATTTTTTTGCATTCACTGCCTCTGACTGCATTTGCATTTTAGATTCTTTCTAGTGTCAACTTTGTTCCATCTCTTCTTCCTTACACTTTCATTTTCACCACGTGAATTAACAATAATTAATAGACTATGTGGTGATTTCTTGGAGTAATTTCTTAATCTTTAGACCTCGATAATTTAGAGAATGCTGAAACTTGTATCCTTCCCACCATTAATTCTGTGGACCTTTACACTTTCTCTTGCCTTCCACATCATTTCTAATGGAATAGAAAAGAGTGTCTAATCTACTAGAACTAGCAAAAGAATTTATGCATTTCCGATTTTGTTTAATTTTAAAAATCATAAGCATCATAGAATTATCCTGATTACGCAAGGAATTTATTCAAAAGAGCCTAATCTAAAACTTGATTGGCCAAATTAAGTGCATGAGAATGACTATATTATTGTTATGATGCTATTATTGCTATCATGAGAAAAGTAGGAAGCTGACGATGTTAAAAGAACTTATGCAGGAAATGACGGCCACTCTTACCCTTACATTGTAAAGTACATTCTCCAAAACAAGGTGCTATAATTTTTAATTTGTTATTGCCTCAGTTGTTTGATGTTTTCATATTCAGAATTTGATGATCTGCTGAATCAATGCAAAGGAAACAACTAGAAAAGCACTACATTAAGAGAAGAAAATTCTTGGTGGCAAATCTAAATTAAGAAAAAAGTGGAGGCAAAGATTCTGTGGAAATAGCATTTGTGATAGACATCACATTCTTTAAATCCGTAAGAACCTTGTTCATGTTTCTAGCTGGGATACTAACTTTTAAGTCTTAGAAAACCTTTCGTTTGAATATTGTTTATGCTGCAGATAGCCTCCTAAACAACACGATGTCTGTTGTGTCTTTCAGCCGTTAGATTGGTTATCGGCCATTGCTTAGATGAGCCATTGATCATTGTATAGCTGAATTATGCTATAAAATATCACACCCTAAGTTCCTCTAATAATTTTCAAGAATAATCTTCCTTTATTTCTCAAGAACAAACCTAGTTTCATAGCGGCCTCCTATCATTTCCGGGTCCAACATGATATGTTTTCTTTTGGTGTGTGGTCCCGATGGATTTTGTCCTGCAAAATATTGGTGCTGCTATTCAGTTTTGATCGTGACGGAGGGATCACTGTGAGCGTGTTCAAGTCTTTATTTCATATCATGGCATACATGGGAACAAATGGCTGTCATATTCTGTTTCCCTAAGTCAACTCCTCATAGCTTGCTCCGGCAACCTTTGGTCATGTTCTAGAGGATCTAATCATGGTTGGGTTGTGATTTCCTGTTAGATCATACCTTTTTCTGGCCATTGATTTTATTTGTGCTGCATGAAGACTCGGAAGTTGGAACCCTAGACCGCTTTTTACTGGGGGTTGATATTGTTTCTACAGTAATTTGGAATCTTGAAGTAGCTGATTTTTCAAGCTGCATATCAATGATGACCTGTGTTTTTAAAATCGAGGATATGCCCAACCCCGGTTTTGAAGAAGATGGAATTCATACATTATTTCTTTGGAAGTTGCTAATTTTATAGTCTCATTAAAAACATGACAATGGATTTCCTTTTTTTAATCTTTTTTCTTTTTTCTTTTGAACTCATAATTAGCATATTACTTGGTACTTTTAGGGGTAGGAAATGGACATAGTTTTTCCTTTCTGCTAAGATTGTATCTCATGAACATCACATGTTCTCATCATTTAACAGCTTGGAACTTCTGGCATGGTTTTGTATCTATGTCATTGTTAATGGATTGAAACTAGGTTAAAAAGCCCGAGACAGGGCTACTTCTAGATCCAACACTAAGCATCTGCATGTCCAATGTTCTTCTAATAATTAGCTAAGAGGGCACATCCTTTTATAAGTTAAAAAGCTCGAAGAGGAAAATGTTCTTGTAATATTAGAAACAGGATTTTAGTTAGTGAAGAATATCACAAGAGTAGACAACAATATAGGACAAAACCATTTTACCATTAGAGGGAATTAAAAGTAATCTCCAAATCTTAGACTCCAATCCTATATTGATTTTGAGATTTTGCTGAGGTGTTTTATCTTAGTTGGGTTTTTTTTGGGTCCGTTCCCCAGCTTTTTCTATATGCAAAAGAATTTCTCCCTACTCTCCTCTGTATTAAACAACTCTTTGAATTTCTTTTATGTAAAAAAAGTGAAATTTTACTCTTGACATTTACATGTCCTCAAGAAATTGAGAGAAAGATAGACAGAGAGAACAAGCAAACGGAAGAATCAATAATGATTGAGACAGTGGTCCTTGTCCTCATCTTCCTCATCTCCCCCCCTGCAATTAAAAGGGAAGGGGAAAGAAGTGTTAGAGAAGGGATTCTTCCTTTATTCCCCTGCTATACAGTGACTAGAAGGCTTTACACATCTCTCTTTCTTTTTTTTTTTTGGGTACATATTGAGACTCGAACCTTACTTTATTATAACAGGGGAGGAGGAAGGTGCCAGTTGAGCTAAAACTCTCTCTCTCTTTCTCTCTCTCTCTCTCTCTCTCCCTCCCTCTTCCTCCATGATTTTCTTTTGGAATGGTGTGCTGTGGTCACTTCTGTTCTTTGGCTAAAGATTCTTTAAAGCTGAAAGAGATGGTGATTTGGGATCAGAATATAGAAGTGTTTTCATTTTTCTAGTACAGATTGTGATTCTCTCCTTCAATCACTATCTCCTATGTTGATGGGAATCCTACCCTTGAACAATCATAATTCCCTGCCCCTCTGTGTTTGGTTTGGTTTGGTTTTGGCTCTCCATTAAAAGCCAAAGTACATCAGCTGATGACACTTTTATAGTGATTGGTTCTATCTATTCCCAGCCAAATTAGAAAAAGAAAATCAAGATAATATATAGGAAACAAATACATCCTGAAGGTCCCTTCGGGGACATTGATAAAATTGGAACGATATAGAGAAGATTAGCATGGTCCCTGCACATGCACAAGGATAGACAAATAAATCCTGAAGTGGAAAATAGAGAAAAAAAAATGAATATAATATTCTGCAGTTTCAAGGCTTTTATGAACAAAAGTTGCAGAACAACACCATGGGCTGCACAAAGCTAAATAAGCCAAAACATTTCATGTACCAAGCAAGGTTGAATAGCCTAAAACAGATCTATACCAAGTTTCTAGCAGAAAGTAATCTATTATTTCAAAAGAACTTACAACAGATTTATTTACACATGGGGTATCAGCTTTGAACTCATTTTGCCTTTGTGACTGTGAAAAAAGTTCATCAGCATTGCTATTTATTAGGGCTAAACAGACACATAGTAATTAGTTTGAATTTTACATGATAATTCGACTGTTATTCACGCCAACCTTGCCGTAGAAAGATCAAGGCCATCTTGGATGGATGAATACCATTTCAATGTATTCGATCATGACCAATATAGCTCCATTTTCTTTGGTTAATATATCTTTTTCTATTGGTTATATGAAATAAAAGATTAGGTCATTTTATAGAACAACCAATTCTAATTAGGAAATAGCATTTTTGCACCTCCAAGGATGTGGTAGAGGGACATGCTAAGAAAAGCAATCAAGGGCTGGGGCTGCTGATTTTCTCAAGGCGTGAAATTTATAGTTCTCAATTCACTCAATCCAAGGTCATGTTTGGTATGACGTGGGAAAAATGCTAGGAGGGGTAAATGCAAAAATATATTGTGGTACGCATGATTTAAAAGCCATATCCTACCTATATTCTTAAGATATGGCCCCTTTAAAGCATACCATCTTCCCTTTGGATACGTGCTAACCTTGAACTCCAAACGCACAGTTTCTAAATTTACCACTTTAATTCTTCCCCCTACAACCAAACATGCCCTAGAGTTAATATGAAAAGAATGTACCCACAATAGTTGACTTAGTGAGATGAGGTGTTAGGTCTTTTAATCAAGTATCAGATTCGAAACTTGTGAATGGTAAAGACTATGCTGGGAAAATCGCCTCCTAAATAAAGTTCTCGTAGACGTTCGGATTGAATTAGTTGAAACGAATATCGATGGGAACAAATATATATATATATATATATATATATATATATATATATATATATGTATGTATATGTATATATATGTATGTATGTATGTATGTATGTATATATATGAGAAGAATGTGAGCGGGCCTTTTTTATCATCCCAAAGGATCCTGATATCCTTTTTAAATTTTGGGTGCTGCTAGAAACAGGAAATTATGCTCGAACTTTGCCCATTCTTCTTTAGCAAGCAGTGGATCCCAACATTGGCCCTTGGTTTAAATGTTATCTCATCATGTGCATTCCTTGGAATATCACCCTCTACAATGATGGGTATGTGCTATTGCAAGAACAATTCAGATGTTTATACTGCATGATGCAGTTGAATTTCAGCTAATGCTTAGAGATCCCACTAAGCATTTGGAGTAAAAGATCTCGTTTTATTATCTTTGGGAAAAAAATTGCTTTTTAAACTCATGAGTTCGAATGATAAAACATACTACTTTAACATCAAATTGTAGCGTTGAGACAACACATCTGACCCCCCATGCACCACTTTGAAGAGGATGCACATAATTGATGGTCTCATTTTGGTCCTGTTAACAAGTAGCCCTCCCTCTCTTGCCAATTAAGCTATAACCCTTAAAACATGTCATTCTCTAGGTCCCCTTAAGACCCCATAAAATCCTAATTTCTTTATGGTGAAGTTTCCGTGCCACTGCCTATGCTGTCTCTATTTTTGGCCCTCAAAATCAGTCGGATGCAACAAGCAAAGCTAATAGGCAAACATGTAATTCTAATTCTAACAAAATTGGAAGAGCGAAGCCATGCAATGAAGAAGCAATGTTTAGCACTATAGATGATTCTTTGTGGACAAAGTGGCTGTAAAGCAAGGGAGTGGTAGTAGTAGTAGTAAATGAACAGAGTTTGTCCATCAAGGAAAAGCAGCTCTAATTGGGGGTTGGGGGGGGGGGGGGACCTTTCTACACTTCTTTTGGCCGTCCCTGTGCGAATAGTACAAAATTTGAGAGTATTGATGCAATCAATCATTTCTTAGAAGTTTTTAACTGTTGGGTTCTGCTCTCTTACTGATGTTCTCTTGGAGATATTCTTCACACAGCATCGATTCTGCACATCTTTCTAAGAATCCCACCGGCCTGTTTGCCGAGAAGAACATTATGCGTGGGCAGGCAGCATCCTTACCATTTGCAGCTTTTTGCTTCCTCTAACAAAATTCTATCCGGCTAAAATGGCATTAGACATATTCCTCGTCACAAAAAAGGAAAGAACCAAAATGATGTTAAAAGACACCATATTAAAATTTTTTTACAATACCCATCAGTATCAATACTCATAGTACCCATTAAGTCAAATTAAGTCAACTGTTCGTTTGTTATACTTCAATAATCTTTTATTTCTATCCAATATTTTTGGTTGACAGGGGCCCTACAGCCCAAGCCCGCGACTAGAACAAAGGAGACACAAGAAAAGACACGGTAAAATAAAGGTAGCCCGGTAAGGCACCTAACGCCGCCCAGGACATCCCCCTTCAAATTTGCAGTCCTGGCTTCTAAAGTCAACCATCAAAGCATCTCCATTTGAGATCAACTCCTAACCATGCTAAAAGCTAAATACCTTTCTTACCTTCCTCAAAATGGCAGCATATAAATGATGAATTGGGGTCACCCATTCAGAATAACTTGCACAAGCCCATGTCTTGAAATAAAAGCTCTTTTGTCAAAGTGATGTCAAACACTTTTGTTGTTAACAGTTAACTTCTAAATGCAATAGTCATTCCCTCCATTTGGCTTCATTTTAGATTCTCAAAAGGGTTTTAATCAACCTGTGAATGAAGAACTTTAATAACCGAAAACCAATGAACCCTGCAAGTTTTCTTTTTTCTTTTCCTGTTCTAAACTGGCCCACCTAAACTCCACTTGGAAGAATTAAACCCACCAATACTTAACCAAATTTCAAGAACCATAACCCATTGTATAATGCATGACGGGTCTGAATTTAAATTTCAAGAGCTATAACCTATCGTATAATGCATGACCATTCTATTATTATTATTATTATTATTATTATTATTATTATTATTATTATTATTATTATTATTATTATTATTATTATTATTTTATCAATCACAGGTATCCGGTAATCACGTTGGATCCCACTAAATCTGGTTCAAACCGAGTTGGGTCATTAAGGGCAAAACTCTCTTAATATATGTTTTTATCATATATAAAATTTGAATTTGAAATCTTATTTAAAAAATATTAATATTTAATCACTGAATTAATTAGGGCCCATGGTGTGAATACCACAATCAAAACATTATCGGAATGGCAAGAAGCCCACAAGAACAAGGTGGGTCCAGATGCTGGGCCCAATTAAGGAAAAGGTATTGTTGATGGAACAAAACCAATTGGTCTAGATATTGGGTCTAGACAAGTGGCCCAATTAAGAATTTATTTATCTACTTTCAAGAACTATAACTAAGATATCTGGTCTAGAAAAACAAAACCCAACTTCACACCATGGATGTCTGCGCTGGGGGCTGGGGTCTTAGTTGATGCATGATTTTCCACAGTAAAATATTGCTAGTTATCTATTTGGCTTTGGACAACAATCCTTGAGCTCCCAAAGTCGACCATATCAGAAGACTGCGGAAAATAAATAAATAAATTCTCATGAATTTACCAGCCTGGACGCGAATCTCCCGATCAGATTTTGAAAACCCGAGTATTAAGACTTAACAGGTTCATAGCTTTCGTTTCTGCACCCGCTCACGCAATTATTTTGGGATGAGATGATAAATTATAGGAAATAATTCGATGGCCTCATCTAAAAGTTTAAGCCCCACTACAACCTCAGCTGTACCATGAGACCAGGAAAAACAAATAATAAAATACTAAATTCTCTTTATTAAGATCTCGAGTTCGAATTTTAAGAATGAAAAAATATACTTTAGAAAAACGATCCTAAATTGGACCCTCAAAATGCTAGAATCGAATTAATCGAATAACCTGAATATCGGTTAATAAAAAAAAAAACTGTTGGTAATGACAATGTAACAGATAGATTTGACTAAAATTATTCTAAGATTATGAATGATTTATCCCTACAATAAATCCAATTTTAGCCATTACGTAACTCCTGCTTCCATCAGCATCGTTATAGTGATGTATAAGCCTGGAAGGAAGGAGATAATTTCCTGCCTCAAGCAGTCAAAAACACATTCGATGAATTAAAGTGCTAGAATAAAATGGTGTTTGGTAACATCTTCTGGAATAAAAGAAGACTGAAAGCTAGACTCAGAGGAATCCAAGCAGCTAGTAACTACAACAAGTCCAGAAACTTGCAGAAACTGGAAGCAAATTTGCTAGAGTATAGCAGAGTCTTAGAGCACGAGGAGCTTTTTTGGTACTAGAAGTCCAGAGTCAACTGGTTGCTGAATGGTGATAAAAACACCAGATTTTTCCATATAACCACTAAAATTAGAAGACAAGGAAACAGAGTTGCTGCTTTGAAAGTGGAAGATGAACGGTGTACAGACCAAGAAAGGCTGAAAATTCGTGTCAGGAACTATTTTATTGAGTTGTTCAAGAGTAAGGAAGTTATCAGCCTAGTGAAAGGTTTGTGACAAGCATCAATAAGATTGATAGGAAAGAGCACGAGAAGCCGATCGGAAATACAGATAAAGAGGAAGTTAAGTATGCAGTTTTCTCAATGCAAGGGTTAAAAGCTCTGAGTCCAAATGGTCTGCAGCCAATCTTCTATAAAAAACAATGGATGATTGTCAAGGAATCTCTTTGCAATTTCGCGAATGAAGCTTTTAAGAATGGGTACTTTTGGTGGGGCCTTGCAGGTGCTTATGTGGTCCTGATTCCCAAGAATGAAAATCCTAGTACTGTTAATGATCTGAAACCAATTAGTCTCCTCAACACCTCTTATAAAGTGTTGTCCAAGATCATTGTTCTAAGACTCAGACCTCTTCTCCAGGAGCTGATTGGGTCCCATCAAAACAGCTTCTTGCTCGGTAGAGGTATGGCTGGAAACATAGTTGCAGTCCAAGAGATCGTCCACTCACTTTGCAAGTCTAGAAGCAAGAATCATGGCATGATCATTAAAGTTGATCTTAGGAAAACCTATGATAACCTAAGCTAGAGCTACTTAGGTAAGGATTTGATTGATATTAACCTCTCTCTTCCTTTGATTAAGCTAATTATGTTTGCAGTCTCCTGCGGAGAAACCTTAATCATTTGGAACAGTGAGGTGTTACCGGCCATGAAACCAGGAAAGGGGTTGTGGCAAGAAGATCCTCTTTCGTCTTACCTTTTTATAATAGTCATGGAAAGATTGACTTACAAGATCCATGATAAAATTAGGAAGGGAAGATGGAAACCGATAAAAGTGGCCAAGGGAAGCCTTTCGTTGTCTCATCTCTTCTTTGTTGACGATTTGCTTCTTTTTGCTGAAGTCGAGTAGCGTAACTTGAGGGCTATTTTGAAATGTCTTAAAGATTTTTCAGCTGAAAGTGGGTTGGAGGTAAATCCGCCAAAATCTAAGATTTAGTTTTCTCTTAGGACACCTTGGACCATCAAAAACACTAACTGCAGTTAGTAAGTTCTCTCCTACTGATGACTTGAGAAGATATTTAGGGGTTCCTACTATCCTAATAAAGTGACGAAAAATTTCTACAATCATTTAGTGGAAAGAGTTCAAAAGAAGCTTTGCGGTTAGAAGGCCAAAGTTCTAAGTAAAGCGGGAAGGAAGACCCTCATTTAAGCAGTAACTTCAACTATCCCTCTGTACACCATGCAAACTGCATGGCTTTCGAGGGAGACTTGTAATAAACTAGATAAGTTGAATAGAAATTTTCTCTGGAGAAGTAAAGAAGGGGAGAGGAAAATCCACTTGGTTAACTGGAAAACCGTTTGTAAACCTAAGAAGTTGGGGGGGTCTAGGGATCCGAATGATGAGAGAGTGTAACATGGCTCTTCTCGCTAAGCTTTGTTGGACAATGGCTAAGGGTGGGGAGTCTCTCTGATACAAAATTTTGAAAGCAAAGTACTTGAAGAGGGATCATTTCTTTAACTGTAAAAGAGGCTCAGGGAACTCTAGCACATGGAAAGGCATTTTGAATAGCAGGGAGTGCCTCAAAGAGGGGGTTAGATGGAGAATTGGGGATGGGAGGAGTGTTGATTTTTGGAGAGATAAGTGGAGTGGTGATGGTTGCCTGATTGATTATACCAATCGCCCTCAGTCGAGAGAGGTCCCTTGTTTCAAGGTGGCAGACCTCATAGATAGAGAAGGTAGATGGAAAATTCAGGAGATTAGGGAATGTGTGGAGGAAGGGAAGGTTATGAATATTAGTGGAATCATGCTTCCAACAAGAGAAGGGATCAAAGATAAATGCATTTGGGGAGAAACAAACAATGGCAATTTTTTTGTAGTAAGTGCTTACTAGTTACTGTAAAGAAATCAAATCAATGGTGGTCAAGAGAGGTCTGATCAGTCCTAGATTTGGAAGGCTAAATGTCCCGAAAAAGTAAAATTTTTCATGTGGACCGCGAGTCTGGGAAGATGTCTAACAAATGCTGAGAGGAAGAGAAGAAATATGACTGAAGAAGACTCTTGTCCCCAATGTGGAGAGGAAGCAGAAAATCTAATCCATGTACTCAGAGACTATAGGAACTGTTTGGAGAGGCCTTCATGTGCATATCGAAGGCGAGAGGGATTTCTGGGGGGTCACATCTGCAGCTGGTTAAGAAAGGGGGTCAAAATGGTTTTAAAGCTATGAAAAATATGGAAAGCAATCTGTTCCTTGTAGCCATCTGGTCCATTTGGAAGATGAGGTGTAAAAGGATAATGGAAAACAAATAAGAGGATGATCAGGTTTCGGTACGTAAAATCTTAAATTTATTCATGGAATGGAAGGAAGTTTTTACAACTAGAGACCGTGAGATAAACAATAGATGCATTTGGATTAAGTGGAAGCTTCCTAATATGGGTTTTGTCGAGCTAAACTCTGGTGGGACTGTGAATTTGGTGTCTAGGAAAGCCAGTGCAGATAGTATCTTAAGAAAAGAAGGTGAAAATTGGGTGAAGGGCTACGTTATTAACATTGGCAAGGCTGATATGATTTCAACAAAGTTATGCGGTTTGAGAGAGGGGTTAAAGTTAGCCAAGAAACTCCGCTTAAATTGTGTTCAAGTGGCGGCGGACTGCCCACTGTTAATCAATCTCTTGGAGCTAGACAAGGAAAAAGATCATCCTCTCCTCAACATTATTTCAGAGTGTGAGGCCATGATGGAGGAGCTAGGAGTGACTTGAGTCTATCACATGTTTAGAGAAGCAAATAAAAGCGTTAATATCCTTGCTAAGATAGGTGGTATTTGTCCTCTTGGAGTCACTGTTCTGGAGCAGCCTCCGCGAGATCTTATGAAACTTTTGATGGATGATATGCTAGGTATGGGGACTTGTTGGGAGTTCTCTTGTAGGCCTTTAAGGGCCATCTCTTTGGGTTTGTATTTTGTTCCCTGGTTGGGTCTCCTGCCCTCTTTGTTTCCGTCTCACCACACCAAAAAAAAAAAAAAAAACCAGGACAGGAGCAGATTACCTCGCACCCATCTAAGCCTCCTAGAATTCAGGATTAGAGCAAGAATTTGATATCACTAAACAAAATTGAGAATCTGATAATTAGTTATGTATAAGAAAATTTAAAGCCAATGAAATTATTAGACATTCTACTTGTTTACAGCTAAAAAGAATTTCAATCTCTCGAGAGTTTCGCTCAACCTTTGTAAATGTAAAAACATGAATACCACACTATTAAGAGACTAAATCAAACATGCTTTAAACTATAATTGTACAAAGAATTGAAATAAAAATAAAAATAAAAAAGATGGATAAGGGCTAAAGACCAGACACTGCTTCAACGTCATTAGTTCAGAGTGCCTGGATTGGACTATTTTTGCCATTGCTCAAATCAGAAGCATTAACGGGAGTGCTCACATGAAACGCGGACTGCCTTGATGGGGTGCCGAGCAATTTCAATGACAGTGGTGACGGTTCACGTGCACCTCTTTCAATATCCCCAAGAGTAAGGTGAGACATACCTACGAGTTCATCTACATTAACGGGCTCTTTAGGGACAACAGGAATTGGCTTTAGGATCTCATGATGAGATGTTTCACCCTCCTCTTCTTTAACAGGGTTTGTATTCAAACGCCAGAATGGAAATGTAGGAAGGTAAGTTGGGAAATACTGAGGAATCATAGGTGGGAGTTCACTCGGCAGTACTTGTGCTTCAGATTCTTTTACTTCATTAGAATTGGTTTCCATAGGCTCTGGCTCAGAGTTTAAAGACAGATCTAGAGAAGGCAAGGAATTCAATTTTTCCAATTCCACCACCTGATGAACAAGGAGTAGCTCTTCCGGCACTGGTGGTGTATCCGTGGCCTGGCATAT
The DNA here is from genome assembly GCA_037126225.1 of Dillenia turbinata. Lineage (NCBI taxonomy): Eukaryota > Viridiplantae > Streptophyta > Magnoliopsida > Dilleniales > Dilleniaceae > Dillenia > Dillenia turbinata. The sequence continues at coordinate 14,690,335 of JBAMMX010000028.1, forward strand.
GAAAACAAAATCATCAGATTAACAGAACAATGAACATAATAGATGAAATGAACATAAGCAAACCAAAAGATAAGACATCTGAATTGTTTGAGTTAGAAAAAGTATGTTCTTCATCTCAATTTGTGGTGCAAAATTGCCATTTTGATGATGTTGCATTTCTTACTCTTTCAGGGGCAGTTACACAATTATCATTGTCGACATATGTTTTGAAATTGCAGCTGCAAAAACAAGAGGTACACTTGTTTGGGGCCACAGTCAAGCAGCAAAATTGTTAAATAAAGAAAGACAAACCATATCTGGAACCATGTCGAAGAGGCTTGATCGTCTCTTTCTTCGAGTTGCATTACTCTGCCTGATGAAATATTTCTGAGCATGGCTTGCTACCTGAGTGGGAGTCCTTGAAATGACATAATTCTTTGCTATCCCACGCCAGTCTCCTTTTCCTAGCTTCTGTAGACCAATTAAGAACATTCGATGCTCTTCTTCTGTCCATGGAACCCCTAAAATTCAATGGAAATAGAGTTAGAAATTTACAGAATTATAAATCAAAGAACAATACGAAGAGGAATAGACAGCCAATGATCTAGTAATATATAAATCAACATATTTATCATAAGATCACATGAGAATGATCATTTAACACTTTCTGGGTAGAAAAACACCCTTATTTTACACAATTTGTAAATTATGCAAGGTATGCTAAAGAGGCACACCTACTCCAAATGCCAGAGTGATCAAAGCTATATAAATGCAAGGGCAGGTTTTCCCAAGTCCAACCACACCCAAGATTCTAAGAAGGGCCAAACATAGGGAAGCAACTAGGAAATAAGTAAAAGATAAGTTTCATTCCTTAAATTCAAGGGAAAAAATTCAAACGTCTACAGCCAGACAGCACCTCAAATGCTCAACACACCTATATAGTCACAAGGTGAAGATTTATGACACACTATGGATAGGTGGAAAAGGGGTGATAAGATGAAATAATATTGGATTCCTATTACCAGAAAAATTTTATTTTACTTACATTAGTGCATATCCCTCAAATTGTAACCAAATATCTAGATGATGAGAATGATGCATTTCGAAGAAATGCTTGCAAACAAGCCAGATCTCTTCAGGAAATTACCATCAGATGCAGAGCTCTAAACTTCCAAAGTTAATGTGATATGACTTCCCTAATGAATTATGAACCTTAAAACTATTTTCCAGGCAGCTGCTAACCCCATTACTGGTTATTACTTCTGCCAAACTCTTAAATCCTATATTTTCCTCACTCCAGTTGTAGCATTAGTAAAGTAAGGGAAAAATCTTTAGCAAGAAATATATGGTTTTTTAAACTAAGCTAAGAAAACTCCATAACATGCTCTAATTTTGGCATCAAAGTCAACCTCTCTCTCCATAGGAATTACCTAACAACATGCTTAACAAGTTGACTTATTCATGGTAGGGAAATCAATGCACCACATCAAGGGCATACAACAATGACAAGAACCAAGTCCAAGAAGAATTTGGACACTGAGCCTCTCCCCCATCCAAAGAAAGAAAGAAAGAACAGGCGCTAGAATGAATAATTTAAGTTCCATGGTCCATTACAGTCAGATTTAAGAATTTTTCCAAGCCTGGTACAAGCAACAAAAAGAGTGAAAGAAGAACATAAAAGGATCAGAGAGCAATCCCTAAGAAGAAATTTTGCTTTATAACAATGCCTCCTGCCCCTCCCCCCCATCCAAAGTAAGTAAGAAAGAAAGAACTGGCGTTAGAATGAACAATTTAAGTTCTATGGTCCATTACAGTCAGATTTAAGAATTTTGCCAAGCCAGGTACAAGCAAAAAAAAAGAGTGAAAGGAGAAAATAAGAGGATCATAGAGCAATCCCTAAGAAGAAATTTTTCTTTCAAACAATGCGTCATCAAATTTTAGGATCTTAACATTCTGCAGAGATCAGGTACAATTTTGAGATCAACCGCCGCACCATCCAACACACACACGCCATGCCATCTCAAGCCACCAATAGTAGAAATGTTCAATGGCAAGAGCAGAACAAATGGCACCCGTTTCACCTTTGTCCCAGGGAGCATCACTAAAGCTACCTTAGCCTGAAATGAATAAACACTTCTTCCTTTTATTTTTTATTTTTTATTTTTTTTCCTTTTCAAGTTAAAAACTTGAAAGAGATGGAATAAACATCTCCATTCATAGAGCTACTCTAGCAGTTCACACTATCCATGACAAAGGAAAAAAACAACGACAGGTAATAGATAACCGTATCATCAACCTAAATGATAGGATTATCTGGATAAATAGAATGGCCATTTGAAAAAAAAATACACCGATTTATCAAGGAAGTCACAAAAAAGCCTATAAATTCTACTCTAATTATGCATTGCATCACAGCCCAACAGCAAAAAGGAAAAGGGCCAACTCACTTTGGCAAGCCACCATACTAGCAGAATATGCACATGTACATTTGTTGGACAATATCATGCACAATCCATATAAACGTAATGCTCCTTATCACTGAACAATAAAAAAAATGACAATCTTTTTTTTGTGTGGAGATTGGGGGACTCCGACATGCATGCCTGAACTAATACATCTATGGGTGCCATTATTTCATTTTTTGGTCTCTTCGGCATAAGGAAAGACTTCTCGGGACAAAAAGAACAAAGAAAGGAAATGGCATAATGAAACTCTAGTGTGTGTGCATCAAGTGTTCCTAATTGATGACTCATCAGGACCAGAGTACTCAAAAAACTCTAACCAAGTACGGACGGAAAGAACATTTCACAGCATAGCACCTATGAGTTTTATGGGGAGACTAACCAAAATCTTCCTCAGATCACATTTTTCAAATTTATTTAAAAAATATCACTCTGTTGACTTGCTATAAGCAGAATTAACCCTTACTAGCCAATCTTGAAGATCTTTGAACATTAACATAACATCAAAATGACAGCCCCAAGCACCAACCGAATAGCGCTTGTTTCTAGCAAGACAGCTACACTTTAAAAACATGTATTTATATCTTTTCAAGGAATTTGATTTTTTTCCAAAGACCTTATGAAAGGTTGAAATTTTTTTATTCTTGGATTGTATCCAAGACCAGAATTCGATCTACCCCATATTGTAAGACTCCAAAAAAGGGAAAACGAGAATCCAATTAAAGAAAATTAAAGGAAAAAAAAAAAAGAACCATTGATAAGCAACATATAAACTAAATATTGTCAAAATGTAGTCTTAAATGAACACAAGCTTAAGCGAAATTTATCCAACGCTAACCCTGCAACCAAACCGCGTTACATTAATCACACCTCATAAAGGGACAAAACTCTGAACGAAGACCAAATCAAAACATGACAAATAATTAAAATTATCATCGCAAAGTTCAAAACATAGAACACAAGTTATCCATTAATCATAAACTAGAAAACTTAATTTAAAAAAAAAAAAGATAATAATAAACACGATTAGAATAGAAACCAACCTTATCTAAATTAACAGAACCAATAGATAAAAACAATATTTAAACACAATCTTCAACCCAAAAAATTATCTAAAAGCGAAAAAATCAATTGAAACATAACAAAGTTTCTTTTCGAAATCTCACCCTTCTTGCGTTCATTTCGTCGATTGGAAGAGCAAGAAGCGTGATTGGTATCGTCGGAGAGATAACCGTCAGGAATCGGATTTTCATGAAGAGGATCAGAGGACGGCGAGCAAGTGTTTGGAGATGCCGCAGCAGAAGAAGAGGAGTGGTAGTGAGATAAATTTCCCATACTAGCACTCTTCTTTATAAATGAACCGTCCGTGAGCCGAACGCCGAATAGTTTCACTCCTACGCTTCCGCCGCTGCTTCCGTTGCCGGCGGAGGAGGACGATCCGGCTCTCGTCGGGCATGTGCGGGTGTTGTGGCCGTTGTTGCAGCAATGAGAGCATCGCCGCGTCATCTCCAATTCCGTGTAGAGAGAGAGAGAGAGAATTGAGGAGAGGAACGCTTGAAGAATTGAGGTTTTCAAGGAATGAAGAGAGAGAGAGAGAGAGAGAGATTTTATTTCAGGGTAAGAGAAGCGAGAGAGAGGGTCGGAGCGTGATTTTAGGTTCGGGGAACTCTGATTTTGTATTTATTTCGGGATCAATCTATCCTGAACGCGGTCACCCGTAGAATTGGATATTTTTCACATTTGGACCGTTTTACCCCCAATATTATCTGTACGGAATTTAGATAATGTCCATTTCCTGAAATTTGATTTTAGGAGGGCAACAAAATCCAAATTCCTAAACCAACCTTTTTGATAATTTACTAAATTTTGAAAATAAATCGGATATAAAACGATATAAAAAATAATATTTTATAAAAATATAAAAAGTAAAAATATGAATAAATATATAAATATTTTTAAGTAAATATTAATTATTTTATAAAAATAATAAAATAGTCATATTTTATAATAAAAACTAAAATAATCAAATATATAATTATTAATTATAAAAAAATAATATAAAAAATTATAACTATAATTAAATAAATAAAAATTTTATTAAATATGAAGAATATATAAATATAAAAAATATAAAGATTTTTATATAAATATTAATTAATTTGATATTTTAAAATATTTCAAAAATAAAAAATATTTCCAAAACAATAAAACATTATCATCGAGAAATTTCCGTGCATCATTGATGGAAACCATAAGGCATATTGAATTTATTCTTACATATTATTAAAATTTTTAATATTTACTCTTAACGACATTAATTTCCTCAACAATATGCCTAATTGATGCTCTTTCATTTCTATACAAAGGAAATTGATGCTGTTAAGAATATATATTAGAAATTTTAATAATATATAAGAATAAATTCAATATGCCATATTGTTACTATATGCATACAGTCACACCACTTATATATATGGTAATTATATATTTATAAATATCACAAAATTAATAAGCGTTAATATAACATAATCTATAATCCAATTTTGCTGAATTATCAAAACATATTGTTTATATGGTGCGATATCAAAAGAAACTGTCTAGTGCGTTGAGAGCGTGCGAAGGAGACCGACGTGTAATGATCATAAAAGAAGTAAAGATTGATGTCTCGAAAATTTTGGGAAGAATTTAGCTTTACTATATGCATGTATCATATTAGAGACATATGGTATAATTTTCATTCAATAAAATTTTCATTTTTCTAAAATTGCTAAGCAATGTTTCTATCAGGACATTGACGTCATTATCATTGATTTGGTGATTCCTGCAGGAACCCTCTTTATTTATGGTAAGAATGAATGACTGAAATTAAAATTGGATGCACAATTTATCCAAAAATCAAATGATTTGAAATTTTGCTTATTTTATGCCCGCATTGCCCTTTAAATCTGCACACACAATTTTGCCCTTTAAATATCTTCATCTATAATTGTTTTCTTTCGATCTAACCCCTATATTTCTATTTTTTTTTTTTTTTACTTCACTGTTGGTATTGAATTACTTGACTAATTCTTAATTTAAAAACAAATTTTTCCGATACATATTTTCTTATTCTCAAAATTTAAACTTGAAGAGTTTAATATTCTACTCTTAGACTTACAGCACATTAATACCTCTATACTTCTATTAAGATATTAAATGGCCAAATACCCATCCTGCTAATAAAAACAAGTACAGTAATTCACTTAAATTATCTACTAAATTAATCATTTTTTGCCATGTTAAATGTATAAGTAGGTCCAAAATTGAAGGCACTTTTGGGGTTAGAGTTCACCAAGGGTTGTTTGGCAAGCCAATGTCACTCCTTACTAACAGAGGACTTGGACAAGTATTTAGGTGTTTCCATTATCTAGGGCAAAGTTCATTAGAGACACTATTAGTACTTGCTCAAGAGGGTTCCAAAATAAAATAAGTGATTGAAAGGCTCAAACATTGAGTACAAGGGGGCCAACGTACTCTCGTTCAAGTAGTTACCTCGACGATCCCAGCGTATACTATGCAATCCACTTGGTTATCTGAGCAGATTTGTCACCAGATAGATAGGATTCAGCATAATTTCTTCTAGGTAGACTCCGAGGTGAAACATAAACCACATACCGTTAAATGGGAAATGGTGTGCCAGCCTAAAGACCAGGGGGATTAGGGATCAGAACAACCAGAGACGTGAACAAATCCCTTTTGGCTAAGCTAGCTTGGAGACTTCTATATAGGGATTTGGCCCTGTGGTGTGAGATTCTAAGGGGTAAATACTTGAAAGGTAAGAACATTTTACATTGTTATAAGACCTCAGGTTGTTCTACACTTTGGAGAGAGTTACTACGAGTAAGGGAGGTCATTAGAAGTGGTTTGCATTGAAAGGTTGGTAACGGATCGGAGATTGATTTCTGGACAAATAATTGGGTAGGAGAGATCCTGTTACTTAATAGATTACCTGAGGATGAGTCTGACATCCAAATGGGCTAAAAGTTCATCATTTCATCATGTCTGAGAGGGTTTGGGATATTGACAGCCTCACCAACCTACTCCTGAGAAATATTGTAGAGGAAATTAAAGTCGTGTTGATTCCCCAGGATAGCATATCGCGGGACTATATTATTTGGACAGATAACTCTTTGAGTGAATTTTTGTGAGATCGGTTTACGAGTCCTCTAACATGGGCTATTGGAAATAGATTTGGAAATTGAGATGTCAATAATAGGTTAAGCTCATGGTTTGACAAATAGCTCATGATAGCTTAATGACTAATAATATCCGGTTCAAACGTAGGATCATGGATGACCCATGTCCCCTTTGTAAGGAATATATAGAAAATACCTCATATCTTTTCCGAGACTGCTCAATCATTTGACTAGTACGGGCCTAAAATTTAAATTCTTCATTCCTGAAAAAACTAGTCTTTACTTAACTCCTGGTCAAAAGGTGGCTCTCTAGTAATTGTAAATCTCATGCCATGCATTTGGGTAAACCTTAGTCTTTGCTTTTTATGTACTCCCTTTGGGCGATTTAGAATGAACATTGTAAAGCAGTTTTTTATGGTAGTGATTTCTCCCTAGAAAGAGTGGTGAGGATGGCTTATAATTATGCGAGAAAATGGTGGTTTGCCTTATCTAAGGATCCCATTCCGCCCCTTGAGTGGGTAGTGGATCTCATGGTCCGCTCCCCCTTATGGCCAATTTAAATTAAACACGAATGAGTCAGTGTTTCGAAAAACGAGGCTTGTAGGTTATGGGGGTTTAGTCAGAGATAAGTATGGTTTATAGATCTGAAGATTTATTAGGAATTTGGGAATTTCTGACCCTTTCATTGTGAAATTGTGGGAAGTTCAGGAGGACTTACTTCTCCTCATCCGAGCTAGACTATTGTTAGCAGTTATTGAGCTATACCCTACGTAGCTGCGTTCAGCATTATTAGATGGAGTAACATAGCACCATTTTGCCTACCACATGATTGGCGAGTGTCGAATCCTTATGAAAAAAGCTATGATTCAATCTATTTTATTTGTGTCCCGGGAGGATAATAGTTGTGCATTAATTCTTGCATGGATGGGTCTTTCGGTTCCTACAGGAATTCATGAGCTTTGGTTGCTGCCTAGTGAGATCTATCGTGCTTTACTTAATGATAGCTGAGGGTTAACTTGTTTTAGAAGTTAATTTTTCTGCTCTCTTGTAACTAAAAAATTATATATATCTCTATTTTCATGCTTGACGTGGCAGCCATTTTTGTTGATTCCAGGTGTTTTCCTAGAACTTCTCGATGCTCCTCTCTCTATCTCTCGTTTTCTTTTCCCATAAATACTTTTAGAACTCAAGTTTCCCTCAACTATCGGAAGGTATATCAATTTCTAAGTAACGTTTTGATCGAAAATGCATTATGACGAGATGGGTATTAGGTTTTTCAAATGAAACATACCAATCCGTCACCACCGTAATCAATAAATTTCACAAATTCCACTATAATAGACGATAATAGAGCTTCTGATTAGTGTGCTCATCTTTTATGCACCAATTTTTTTCAAGATTTTTGCCATTTTTTACATTTTATACACTTTTGTTTTGTTCATACTACTTGATTTATCTCGTCTTTGATAATTTTTTTGTTGATTGCTCAACAATATGAAAAAAATAATTTATATGAGTTGAATTTTTAAATTATATAATCATTAATTATATTAAATTTAATATAAATTAAATTAAAATTTTAAAATATAAAATTTTTTTTATATCTATTTTTATAATACATAAGTTTTAAATTTGTTATATTTATAAAGTATCAATGTTTAATTATTAAATTATATTTTAAATCAGATTAAATTTTAAAGATAAACCTCTTGATGTATATTTTAACAGATGGAATTGAGAGAGAAGCTGCCTTCTATTATGCAAATGATTGCATGCTTCAAAAAATGTTTTTTGTCTTCCTTAAAATGATTGCATGTCAGGGCAATATTTTTTTCTAGGACCCCAATTCAAAGAATATTTAGTTGAGCACAATTTTGGTTTTTAGAAGAAAAATTAAAATTTTTTTCATACATATTATTACTTTGTCTTCTTTTTACTATAATTTGATTGGTCTGATCGGAGCATTATTAAGATTAATTTAAGAGAAAATCCTTTTAATATAATATTTTTATTTTTTATATTTAAATTTTAAATTGAGACCTAATTAAAAAATCTAATATCTTTACTTACTAAACTGACTATCCGTTATCATCATCTTTTTATATCCTAGAGTAAAGAAAAAATCTCCCTCTCTCCCTAAAGCACAAGATAGGAGATCCAATCTTATAAAAATTATTGATTTTGTAATGATATTATTTATTTTTGCCATACTAGAATTAGAATATCTAACTTTGAGCGATTCAGAAAAAAAGTTGGGAATTTCCAAGAAATTTTCCTCAATTTTCTGAGTTGACCCATTGACTCCAAGACACCAGTGCATGAGCTGTTTTCGTGTTTAAATGTGCAAATTTGGTGAAAAGAAGTTGAAGTCTAATTTCTTGGACTAAACTAGGAAGTCTCCACATTAGTTTCTAAGAAAAAGTTAATTAATTATTTAAGTACATGTACTATAAATTAGGTTTCCTCGAAATTTCAAACACGTGCTCGTGGTTACAACATTAAAAAAAAAAAAAAAAAAAAAAAAAATCATACTGTTTTGTGGTTCTTGCTTGTTTAAATTTTAATCTCATTTATGCAACTATTTGAGTCATCCATGTTATTCATGACATGGAAATTAGTGTTTTTAAATAACATAAATATTTTTTATAATTGATATTTTTTAAATAAAATCTCGAATTTAAATTTTATATATAAAAAAGATAAACAGTGATAAAATTTTATCTCTTAAAAATTTAATCCGAATTGAAATCAGAACAAACGTAATTACTAAATATTAATAATTTATAAAAAAGTTGATTTTTACAAAAATCTTTAGTTGAGCACAATTTTGATTTTTACAAGAACAAAATAAAATTTTTATCTTATATATAGTACCTTTATCTCTCTATTTTCTTTTGAAAATTCCCATTATCTTCTTTTAATTTTTTTTCCTTGCAAATAGGGATATTTTATTTTAAAATCACTTAGAGAAAACATCCAAAAACAAAAAACCCCATCTTCAACATTAATTTTCAATATTAATACATTGATTAATTACCCCTAAATTAATTTTGATTGTTCAAATAACAATATGCTCAAAGGCTTTCCAATTCAATTCAACTACCATTCATAGCTTTGCTTTACTTTCTATTGAATTTCCATCGACCTATTATCATCTTTCTATTAATAAAAATCTCTCTCTTTTTTAGCTTAAAAAAATATAATTAATAGAGATTGAATAAAAAAAAAATAAAAATAAGAAAATTTTATCATTTGAATTATTTTAAAAAAATACACACACTCTCTCTTAAAAACTCTAAAATAAAATTTTAAGATAATCATAGAACAATACTATAATGGGGATTCACTTATTTTAAAATGAAATTATTTATTTTTATTACGATGGAATTAAAATATTTAAATTTGAGGCCTTCAAAAAAAATAATCGGGAATTTTCAAGGAAATTTCTTGGGCTACATTCAACCGCGTCTCTGCTGCAGTAGTCTCTTGCTTGAAAATGATCTTCCTCCTAATCTGGGGCCGCCTGCGAATTCTGTCAAAGCAAGGGGCGGCCGACTGAATCGACCCAATGAGTCCAAAGCACCAATGCATGTACTCTTTTCGTGTTTAAATGTGCAAATTTGGTGAAAAGAAATTGAAGTGTAATTTCTTGGACTAAACTAAGAAGTCTCCTCCACATTAGTTTCTAAGAAAAAAATTAATTAATTATATGAATTAGGTTTGCACGAAATTTTAAACACCTGTCTGTGGGTACAACATTAAAAAAAAAAAAAAAGTTCATGATGTCTTGTGGTTCTTACTTGTTTAAATTTTAATCTCATCTATGCAATTACTTAAGTCCATTCTTTTTTCTTCTTTTTGCTGGATCATTCAAAATCGTTCTACCGTGATGTCAAAAAATCCCCCAAAAAAAATTTAAAAAAAAAAAAAAGAATCAATCTCGAATTTGAATGTTATATATAAAAAATAGATATTAAGAGAGTTTTACTTCTTAAAAATTTATCTTGATTCGAATCAAATTTAATCAAAACAAAGTGATTATTTAATATCAATAATTTATCAAAAAAAATATAAATTGTAACTAACTAGGGGGTGCTACAATAAAGAATTTATGAATTTTATAATTTTTAAAATATCATACTATTTTGTATCAATATCCTTCTTTTACTTGGCCTGTCAGCGGGCAAGATGGAAATTTAATTTAAGCCAAAAGAGTAAAAAACAGAATAAGGTAAATATTATAAATTTTAGGGAACATATAGTATTTTTAAGAATTTTAAGGATATTTTAAAAAATTCTCTATTACTACTAAAAGTTTGCATATTAAAATTGTGTATGAAATTTCATAGTCAGAGTTACTCCCTTGCTCTGGGGTTTGCCCTTGCTCGTCCATCCATACTTAGGTTTAACCAAATATAATGTGTAACAGGCAAATGCCATGACATGCCTCTGAAGTTTTGATAGGATTCATTCTTTCTTTATTAGTTTTATTATTATCATTATTTTTATTACGCAAGAAACGTAAAAATTATGAAAATATACGCATTTATAAAAATTTGAATACTAAATTTTAATTTCAAAAAAATATTTGAGTAAAATCTCTTTAACAGTTAGATGTCCCTCAATGCAATATATTCTTGATTTTCTCCTTGCCAAAGAAAAAAGAAATAAAGATCGAGTATGACAAAATTTTTACGAATCGGGCAGATCTAATTATGTTAATAAATATGTTTAAATAGATTAAGGAGATCAATAAGAAAAAGATTAAGAATCTCTTGGAAAAGTAATGAAAAAAAAAAGAAAAATCGTAAACTTGTTGACCTGGAACCTCATAAATTTATGGAAAATTCTTTCATATTTTTGGAAAAAATCATGAAAAAACAATAAAATCATAAGCCGGGTAGATCGGCATTTTTAGAATTCGACCAAATAGTTTGGTTTGGTTTTCATTATTGAACCGGATAAAATCAAATATGATTAAAATCGTTAAAAAACGGTCAAAATCGATAAAATCAATCGATCTAATTAATATAATATACAAATTATACATGAATTTTATTTTATTTTAAAATATATAATATATAAATTATATATATGATATTATATTGATATGATTCGGTTCATAAAATGATTCGATTGATTCGATTAATAAATCAATAAACGGATAGATTAGCTGAGTCATTTTCTGTTTCAGTTTTAAAAACATTGGGGTAGATGCCTGGGATTGCTTTGACTCAGAAATGAGCATGGAGTTTGAAAAATGAATGAATCTGAGCCGATCTTTCCCTAAAATGTCCATATAACCTTATTTATTACTCTTTGCATATAGAGGAAAATTTAGAATTCATTTTTAAATTTTGGTAAGTTTGACTATCTAATTGAATATTTTAACAATATTATATTAAATATATAAATTATTATTTGTCATAATAAAAAAAATGAAAAATATAATAGATCAAATCAGAAGAATCAAAATATGATCATACATAAAAGTGATAAAATATTCGACTAGATTTTTTCTCCTTAATCACAGATTTTAAATTCGAGACTTGAGAATAGAAAAAAAAAGATTTAAAAAATTAATATCTAAAATAAATCTTATAGTATTTGAATCGAATTAATCGAATGAAATTCAGATATTGATTGATAAAAAAAAAAAAAAAAAACTTAATTATCATTATCAAATATCTGATTAATCAGTTTAAACAACCATAAAATCTAATTCACTTTTTATCCCTATTTTTCTATTCTTAATTCCAAAGAGGGTGATTATAAAAATTTAATAGTCTATCACAATCACAAATAGTTGATTTTAGAGAGCTAATACCTCTTTTTGTAAGAGGGTTACCTCAAAATTTTAAAAGCCAGCGGCCCTCAGCCCTAGTAGACAAACTTTGCGGCCGAAAGCCCTAAGATTCCAAGTTAGTGCAGCTTATCTTATCAGAAGACTGACTTTAGGACAGTGATTAAACTTGATAATATATTGACACGTGGCATACGATGATAGGACGTCTTTTGAGATAAGTTTAGATGAGAAAGTAGAGTCAACCTTTGTAGGCTTATAAAAGAATTATCCTCAAAAGATTAGAAAGATGAAGGCTGCCCATTACTCTTTTTGTTTTATCTTTTCGATAAAGATAAAGAAAATTAAAATTAAGATATGTTATCTCCCTGTGGGTTCTAGGAATCTATGCATAAGACTTTTACTATAATATTGAGGAAAATTGGGAGCCTGTCTCTGTCATATCCTTCAAGCTTTGTCTTGACTCAAGCATTCCATGGCTATGTGGACTTTGAAATTGAGGATTACTATGGATATCCTCTCCTCATCAGGGTATTATCCTAATTGATGATGACCCTTTTCTTTTTGTTCTATGGGTAAAATTTTTAATTATTTTTATTTTAAATTATAAAAATTATAAAAATATGCATATTTATAAAATTTAAATATTAATTTTCATTCGATAAAGACAAATTAAGACATAACTTTCCATTTAAGGGCAAATACCCCCATCTCATCAACGTAGAAGAATATGCCTATTGATGTGTGACATAACATGTTGCATGGAAGGGAGAGACTCAACTAATTACATAAACCAAACATTTTAAGTAAAATAATTACTCAATTCACTTAAAACTCTTGTTAAAATAAAAATATGGGATATGGCCTGTTTCTCTCTCTTTTTTGTTTTTTTTTTATGGAACGATATCTGATTTTTATCGATTAATTTAGTTTGAGTATTATAAAATTTATTAAAAATTTAATTTTTTTATGTTTAATTTTTTTATTTTTATGATTTAAATATAAAATATATAATTAAAAACATATAATATTTTATTATTATATTTATGGGAGTTTGATCCTCTCTCTCATGATCTGGTTGTACAAGTTTGAAAAGACCCCATCAAAGTAAATTTTGTTTTCCTTGTTCCCCCCCCCCCCGGCCCTTTTCAATCAACTGGGTCCAGAATATCTGTAGGTTAGCCTTTTATGGAGTGAAAAAGGGTTTTGACCTCTATGATTGTCAAAGATCATCACTAATTTTTATAGGGAAAAAGCAGAAATGGTCGATTTTCCCCGTCTCCAAATCCAAATGGTTGCTTATGAAATCAATTATCCTCAATGCATAATGATGTTTCACCAGATCGGAGTTGAGCTGCTAATTAATAAATTTAAAAGAATAATAATGAAAAAAATAGAACACACGTGAGTGAAATTTCTATATATATATATATATATATTTTATAATTGACGGGTACTCAGATCCATATTTTAATTAATTTAATCTAAATATTATCAGATTTAATTTTTTAAAAAAAATCATTCAATATAATCTTTTTTATTCTTAAATTTTAAATCCGAAACTTAATTAAAAAATTTAATACTCATATTTATTAGACCGACTGTCTATTAACTTTACAATTTTGACAATGTAAGGTATGACAATTTTTTTTTTTTTTTTTTTTCCAATGTTGCATCAAAATTGTTGATTTTCTTTTTTTTAAAAAAAAAATTAGGGTTTATGCTGACAAACATACGCATATGACAACTCCACATATAATTGGCTTGATGAATGGTAAAGTGTAATTCATGTGAAATAGCCAATAGAAATAGTTTAAAATTAGCTTTTTTAGATGCAGTTAAAAAAAAAAATTATAGTGAAGACACAAAATTTTTTTATTTTTTTAATAATAAAAATTGTGAGTTAATTGATAGCAACAAAGAGACCGACTATGTAGATCAATAACCCCATCTTGAGAGTTCTTTTCAAAAAGCATTTTGGATGGCTCACAATCTTCCCTAGAAACTTTTTAAGATGTGGTTTATAAAAAATTTTATAATAAATACATGAAAATTTTCAACAAAGTATTTTTACAAGAGCAACAACAACTTAGATTTTCTATCCTAAAATTTGAGATCGATAATATGAGAGATAAATAATGAAACCAAAAAGAAAAGGAAAAAAAGAAAAAGAAAGAAAGAGAGAAGAGAGAGAAGAAGAAGATTTAGTTTATACGGATTCTCCTAT